>CM022701.1:6828066-7428066 GCA_012295165.1 Asparagus setaceus | reverse complement strand
TGCAAACAAATTGTATTAGTACCCATTCACCGACCACATTAGTGGAGACAGGAATTTTGGCAATGGGAGGCTAAGAAATAATCAAACACCATAGATAATACATAACAATTTTAGCACAAGTTGAATAGAATCTCAACATCATTATATAATAAGACTTTTGAAATTATATTTCTAATTATGATATAGTGTTTACAATGGTATTATTCTTAGCTTCATTTATTGAAATCATTTCATAACATCTTCCTTGTCGGTGTTACAAAAAATATCTTTTTCAATATAAGGAAAGTATCTATCTTCAATCCAACCAACTTCTTATCAAGTTTACCAATCCCTTCAATTTCACAAAAATCATAAGATGAGTAGCTACATACGAAATGTAGTTCTCAAGTTCGGTTCAAGACACCAAATAAACCAATCAAACAAGCAAAATTTAAAAAGGAAAATAAAAAAGAGGAGAAAAACTAACATGAAATCGGTGTCGAGGAAGGTGGAAAGACTGGAGGAGCGATGAGGGTGAGATCAGAGCACTGAGGAGGCGGACGACACCGGAGGAGATCTACGGAAATTGTAAAAGACTACAAAAGAGAGGAAGAGGGCAATCGAGGTCGGAGATGGCGAGGAGCGATGTTCATATCGATATCGCGGTCTGTGGAGTAGAGGAAAAGATAGCAATTGCTAGAATCGAAGGATCTGTTAGTGGAAATAAAAGCCTAGAGGATCTAGACTCGGAATAAAATAGAAGCAGAGAGAATTGTCTATTGAAAGCTTTGCACTTTACCCCTTGTAGTTATATAAAATCACCAATATGCATCATACATTCTCCCTTTTTTTTTTCTAATTCCAAGGGGGGGCTTGGGACCCGCAGGACCCAATGTGCCTCCGCCCTTGGACCACATTACGGACATAAGTATCTATATATCTCGATAACAGAGTTTATGTCTAAACCCACTAAAATTAGATATGTTAAAATCAGATACGGATAAGAGGATACTAACATATATGGGAAAAACATATAAGATTAAAAAGTATAATTCAGATAATACGAGAGAGCTCACTATTATGTTCTCTTGATCATCAAAATTAACCTCAAATTTATTTATCTACGAATTCAACAAATTGCAACTATATGATCAACATTTATTCAATGATTATTTGCATATATACGCTTTAAATTATCAATATCTGCAAAAATACCCCTCAACTCAAAACATAAAGATTGGAAAAAAGAACCCCCTCCCCTCTTTAACTCTGTTAGAAATAGAATATTCTGTTTTTTGTTCATTTTAATATGAATAATTAAGTTATGACTAAAATGCCCCTAAACGTTAATTAATTACCCAGCTTCTTCCATCACACCCCTTGTTCCATCTTTCATTTTATCCCATTTTCCAACATTCTAGCCACTTTCATAAGCCATGAAGAAATATTATGAACAACTACAACATTAGCTTTCATCTTCAATTCTGATTAGTAGTTGACCATGACGTGAAGAACTAACAATTCGACATCATTCACAACCCCAGAAAAAAAGTGTATCAATAAACCCTAAAGCTCCAACACTTAAGAAAAATAAGGCGATAATCATCAAATAGGGGGTTCTAAAATCCAAAACCCTATAAGATCTCATTCGAACTAATTAGTAAAAAGTCCACTTTCTTCATCATCTTTCTAGGGCCTTTCTGTTGAGCCCAGGTGCATCACCGCGATACTTGAACGATTTTCTAACTGATTTGAGAAAGGGTAAAGGGTAAAACACCCAGACTCTGTCTGCTAATCAACGGAACTTGATGTGGGGGTATTTTTTCTTCTTCCGATGGTTATGATTGGAGTGGTAGATTTGCAAATAGTGGGATTTGAGGGGTATTTTTGTAACTTTTAATGATTTAAGGGGTTACATATGCAAATAACCTTATATTCAAAATATGAATCTGAGTATTTTATTGCGCATCTATATCCATAACTATATATTATCACTTGTCAGTCATGAATATTCAGCAACCGTATCCATATCTTACTCTCATCAATTGCAGTTATTCCTATTTTGCACTGAAAAACACGAATCTCTTGGGCATTGGCGGGCTGCTCCATGATGGGCTGAAACTAATCTTTGGAACATCAACTGGCTTTTACTTCTAAAAAAAAAATGACATTTAGTCATTTACACAATGGAGAGTGACTTTGGTGAAAAAGTGTGAAACAAAAATCACGGCTGTGTTTCACAACTCACTTAACCGAGTTAGTCCCGACTCTGGGATGGATCAATCTTCACCCGATTAGGGCTTTAGTGTGTGTTTGTCAATTTTGTAAAATTGGGCCAGGACTGAACCTGGTCCAATTTTGTGTTGTTTCTTGTTTGTTAAATTTTTGGAATTTAGATCGGCCCATTTTTTAAGCCCGAAATAATTGTGTGGTAGTTTTATTTGGATCAAAGTGGGGTTGGTCCAAATGAAAATCAGGTTAGCACAAAACTGGGCCAAAACTGGTCCTGACCCAGTTTTGTGCAATTTGTCAAACTGACCCTTAGAGTCTAAAAATGAACTAACACAAATGCACTAATGTACAAAATCGAAACTTAATTAATCTAGATTTTATGGGAAAAAAAAACTAAGCAACTCAATGCCACGACTTAATTCACCCCCATTCATGACATAACTTGGTCTATAACCATGCAAGAGATAGCAAAGAATTGCATAAATCAGCTTCCTCAAACGTTTGATTGCTTCCCGCCACCAGGGTCTTTGATGCAGCTCCAGGCATTGCTTGTGTCAACACAAAGGCCTTTTTGGTCTTGCTTTCCTCAACAAGAGAGTAACAGAATGGCCATAGCAACTGCAAAATCAAGAAACAATCACCATGAACATCGATAAATTAGATAAGATTGCTAGTATTAGTTACCTATAATCAAAGTTGCACTTTTACTTTAACATGCTCTCACATGTTTTGAGGGTCAAAAGACTCAAAATTAAGCTAATTTATGCAGATAAGTATTTTTCACTAAAACCAGCTTCAAAATCACCTTGATGAAATTTGGAAGATGGATCATATTCTATCTTAATGTTTATATACCAAAGCTTAGATGTAGTGAGGGTCAAAAACATCTAAACCATGATTAACTTGAAGAATTATAATTTTATACTCTTAACGCAAAAAAATCGAGTACCTTCACTGGATCAGAACGAAGGAAATTTCTCTGCAATCTTCGTCCGTCAGGGAAACGAATGGCCACCCTGCAGATGACTTCCTTGCTGCCTTGCGGTTCTGCAATAAGAGACGGATATGCAGGCTCTTCAACATCCTCGGCAGGTAAGGTCTCATCTTCTGAACTTTCTTGTGCATTATCTGAGGACACTTCATCCACATTTTCTGCAGTCTGATCTTGATCCTCTTCTCTTGGATTAGCCATTGACTCCTCATCTTCAGATGCATTATCTATAGTAGGAACGTGTGATATGAGTGATCAAATATAACACCCAAAAAAAAAAAAGAAGAAAAAAGAAGCAAGTAACATGTGATAAGTTTAAGGGTTAATTGTGGATAAACTCCTATGTGATGTGATAGTTTTACCCTTGAGTGAAGAAAACTTGTACCCCTTGAATGAAGAAAATGTTATTTTTACCCTCAATTGAGAGCAGTTTGGCAACTTCCCTAGTCAAGAACAATACTAAACTAGTTTAGCTCTGGGCCAGCAGGAGGTGGAACAATCATGATCAAATGTAGGTTGCCCAATTAAATCAGTTTAAGTCGTGGTCCAATTATTTGCCAAACTAACCCTTAGAGTCTAAAATGAACTAACACAAATGCACTAATGTACAAAATCGAAACTTAATTAATCTAGATTTTATGGGAAAAAAAAAACTAAGCAACTCAATGCCACGGCTTAATTCACCCCAATTCATGACATAACTTGGTCTATAACCATGCAAGAGACAGCAAAGAATTGCATAAATCAGCTTCCTCAAACGTTTGATTGCTTCCCGCCACCAGGGTCTTTGATGCAGCTCCAGGCATTGCTTGTGTCAACACAAAGGCCTTTTTGGTCTTGCTTTCCTCAACAAGAGAGTAACAGAATGGCCATAGCAACTGCAAAATCAAGAAACAATCACCATGAACATCGATAAATTAGATAAGATTGCTAGTATTAGTTACCTATAATCAAAGTTGCACTTTTACTTTAACATGCTCTCACATGTTTTGAGGGTCAAAAGACTCAAAATTAAGCTAATTTATGCAGATAAGTATTTTTCACTAAAACCAGCTTCAAAATCACCTTGATGAAATTTGGAAGATGGATCATATTCTATCTTAATGTTTATATACCAAAGCTTAGATGTAGTGAGGGTCAAAAACATCTAAACCATGATTAACTTGAAGAATTATAATTTTATACTCTTAACGCAAAAAAATCGAGTACCTTCACTGGATCAGAACGAAGGAAATTTCTCTGCAATCTTAGTCCGTCAGGGAAACGAATGGCCACCCTGCAGATGACTTCCTTGCTGCCTTGCGGTTCTGCAATAAGAGACGGATATGCAGGCTCTTCAACATCCTCGCAGGTAAGGTCTCATCTTCTGAACTTTCTTGTGCATTATCTGAGGACACTTCATCCACATTTTCTGCAGTCTGATCTTGATCCTCTTCTCTTGGATTAGCCATTGACTCCTCATCTTCAGATGCATTATCTATAGTAGGAACGTGTGATATGAGTGATCAAATATAACACCCAAAAAAAAAAAAGAAGAAAAAAGAAGCAAGTAACATGTGATAAGTTTAAGGGTTAATTGTGGATAAACTCCTATGTGATGTGATAGTTTTACCCTTGAGTGAAGAAAACTTGTACCCCTTGAATGAAGAAAATGTTATTTTTACCCTCAATTGAGAGCAGTTTGGCAACTTCCCTAGTCAAGAACAATACTAAACTAGTTTAGCTCTGGGCCAGCAGGAGGTGGAACAATCATGATCAAATGTAGGTTGCCCAATTAAATCAGTTTAAGTCGTGGTCCAATTATTTGCCAAACTAGGATCATGGTCGGACCAACTCTTTTGTTCCATTAAACAGATTTTAACTCAAGTAGCCAAACAGACCCTTAGTGGACAATCTAATTTTTTTGTTTCCATTTAAATTGGGTACTAAAGGTAATTTATCATATTCAAATATCGAATCTCAACCTTAATTTGAAAAACTTCAGAGATTATAATGAGCAAAATCTGTTAGCATATGAGGTATATCTGATTCCTAGGATCAATAACAATATGTAAGAATAAGAACAAGTTAACGTACCTGTAATGGAGGTATCAGAAGTCTCAGCATTCTCTCTCGACTTCTTCTCAGAAGGACCAAAGACACACTCTTTTGGACCTTTTTCAGTATAAGGAAGCAGACTCTGAGAACAAAAACATCAAACTAGTGAAGATAACAAATAAAAAAGTCACTAAATAAAAAACTATAGCTTTAATTTTGTTCATAAATTTGAAGAAAAGTTCAATCTCCATCATACCTCCAATAAATCCATTGGCTGTATCATTCCATTCCAGCAACGCATTTTCTGGCCTGTTATTGGATCTATGACGAGAATCGCTGGTAACGAGGAAACCTTATAGTAGGCATTAACCTTCTTGCCCTCTTCCGTATCAATATAAACCTGGATAATTATGTGACATAACATAAAAATAATTAGATATGATGTGCACATGTACAATCATATGGACGGAATCATGGTCATATAATTCAAAAACAAATTTAGATGGGTAATTCATCTGAAACTAAATGCTTATTTCCTTGAGTTTCAGCGACTTTTAAATATCCAACATGCCAAATGAACTCTACATATATATACTATAAGACCGCATCGATAAGTGTCTAAAGGGTTATTCTTAGTTTTTACATATGTATAAAAAAATTGAAGTAACGATTAAAATGGTGCATATCATACCTGCCAGAAAATGAAGTTATGGCGTATTGTTTCCTCGACACTCTCATTGGACCAAGTGTCCCTGTTCAGCTACACAAAACAACCAAACGAGGAACTCAGTTTACAAGCAACAAACAAATTTCGTTTAAAACATCGTAAAATCAAGATTTAACAAGTTTTTACCAGGTGCGAGTTGAATTCTTCATTTGACTGCAGATTAACTATCAGCCACCTGTTCTCAACTAAAGACTGCATTTTCACCTGCAATTCATGCAGACAATATATCTTGTTCAATAACTTATTCAGAAAAAGTTTGCTGATCAAAATTCAAAGTTTAGAAATTTTAAAATTTTTTTACCTGCTCAAAAGAGCCTTGAATGGTCAGGGAATTTGGACGGCGATACAAGGAAGCAAGATTACCACCAGAAGCAGTTGGTGTGGGATCTCCCCTTCGATCCGATTCCCATACTTCATTCCTTGGCTTATCGGTTTTTGGACTCAGGAAACTAATTTACAATATAGAGAGATCAGAAAATAAAGAATTAGACATATGAAGAATCGTGAAGCGAATGCATTAATATACAAGAAGAAAATTTTGTGGGAAATTTAATCATGTCATGAGAACATCTTTTATGGGTCACAAGATCTGCTACCATAAAACATTAGAAAGTAACTAAGCTTTTTTATCCTCAACTAAAATAGAGATTATCAAATAAATTATAAGGATCCAATAGGACTAATTGATTCCATCAAAAGATAGAAGATTAGCAGAGCAAAGCATGATAAAGTTGTAAAACATAACATGGCATAACATCTGATTTATACCTAAAGAGTAAGTAATTAAGCCTCTAAACCTTTTAATCTCCAATTAAACTATTAGGATGCACTTGTATAACATCAAAAATCTATGCTAATATTAATCAAATACTATGCCATATTGCCCTACAAGCTGACCCTCATCAGAATAAGCTTCACTAACCACTATAATAATCACTGTAATAAAAAGATAAATAAATACTACTAACATTGAAAATAAAATTTATGGTTTCATTTAAATTTTTACTCACCTAACAGGATCTGTTGACCCGGACTCGCTCCTTATGAAGAAGGAATTCAGTGCTTCTTCAAGTTGCCAATTCCTTGCCTGCAGAATCAAAACACAACACATTGTAATCAGAATCCAATTCTTGTAAAATTACTAATAATAACAAAATATTTCATATAAATAATATATTCCCCAACTTTATAGGAGTTAATATTATTCTGAAACTTTTTTTTATTTGCAGTTAAACCTTGTGGTGTCCTATGTTTGTTAGAGTATAAAATTACAACTATAACCCTTGATCCACATCATAATTTCGGCATTTTGGTGGAGCGCAAAGAAATTATATCATCTTACCATAGCAACCCAAGTTCAGTTCTCATGTACCGTGAATATAAATTGGATTAACAAAATATATCGCTAGTTTAATTCTGATTTTGGCCCATAAAAAAGTCACTCAACCTGAAATCATAATCATAACCCTCATCATAATTCCAAAATCTCTCAGCAATACATTGACGTTACATGATGTACATATTACAGGTAAAAATAACGCGATGATAAACCTCGTTTCGAGATCATGGAGTAGAACTACTAATAAATATTTTTCACATGTAATTAATTCTAATAAAAAAATATGGTATAAATTCTAAGGCATATAATTGAAAGAATTATTGAGTGATGAAACCTTGAGATAGTAGGCTGCTATGGCCTCAGAGCTGATGCCAGTGATATCGAGAAAAGATGAGATCAAGTTGGAAGAAGAAGACATTGTTGCTTGTTTGAGGCGACAACAGAGACGAGGCAAAGAAAATTCAGAGAAAATTTGATGAGAGAGGATATAGGGGATATGGGTCCCATATATAAGATTATTCGGATCCGAATCCGAGTATGACTAGGAAACGAAATTAGGTTTAATTAGGAGCTGGTAATCAAAATCCAATATTATGTAGGAGTTGGAAACTTGGAACTTTAAAAAAAAAAGGAATCTTTATATATTATTGGTGTTTTAAAAAGTGAGGGATTAACTAATTTTAATCTTTATAAAGAATTTGTTACCCTTTAAAAAAATTAATCCCTTTAGATAATTAAGAAGGGTTTAAAACCTTTTTCTCAACCCCTCGCCAGAGGGTGCCAAAGGTTAATACCGTAAATATAAATCTTATGTAAATAAATCCGAGCAATCAGCGGGTTTGGGTCGTCAGCGGATCCGAATCCAAATACCTCTCATGATGTAGCCAGACCAAAATTAGGGTTTATACCAAAATCCCTAAATCTCTGTGGAGAGAGGAAAAAACAATGTCGGATCCGTACAGGAAAGTGAAAGCAGGCAGGCTCACCTTCAAGGGCGGCGATCTCGCCACCGTCAAATCCATCGACAAGAAGATGAACAAGAAGAAGAAGCACAAGTCCAAATCCAACGGCGAAACCCTCGACCCCGATCTCGACGGCGGCGAGAATCATGAATCGTCGTCGGCGGATGCGGCGGCGGCGGAGGGGGAGAACATCTACACGATCGACGCGGCGAAGAAGATGAAGTACGAGGAGCTGTTTCCGGTTGAAACGAAGAAGTTTGGTTATGATCCCGCGAACAAGGAGAAGACTGGAGCGAGATCGGTCGAGGAGGCGCTCGATGATCGCGTCAAGAAGAAGGCCGATCGCTACTGCAAGTGATCAGGTTCGATCTAGGGTTAGGGTTTCTTGATTTCTTTTCATTCTGGATAGTATACTGAATTAGAGCTGTTTTGAAGCATTTGATGCTTTACTTATGGATTGATTATTAATACTATTATGATTGGCGACTTTAAATAAACCCAACTCCTGTGATTTTTTGTCCCCTTAGGTTATTTCTAAGAATTATAACACGTTGGTCTACTTTATTAAAGAGCCTTATAAGAAGGCTACAATGTCTAGGGATAAGTTAGGATTTTTACGTGAAGTTGTGAACTAGAAAGGAAATACGTAGCTTTTGTCGTTAAAAATTGAGATTGAGATTGAGAGATCATCCCTGTTTCATTTTAGTTATGTAAGTTATGTTTCTTGTTAGATTCAGATTTTAATAACGCACTGAACAAGTTTGCAAATACCATTGGCAGAGGCTGTTTCTTAATTCTCTGGATAGGGTTGAATAATTAAATTAAATAGGAAGGAGTAGAAGTTAAACAATGAAGCATTTATAGTGTTCATTTGAGTTCAGAAGTAAGCTACTGATGCAAACATGGACTTTTGATTGATTGCTTAAGCAGATTGTTACCTATTCTGTGTCTTGGGAGTCTTCTGGTGACGAATACTAGTTTCAACTTTATCAGTTCTGTTGTATGAGAGAAGTCTTGAGAGAAATGTTGCATACACCAAACTATGCTCTATTTTGCTAATTGCTGTAACTTCATAGGGTTTTGATAAAGATCCAACATTTTACTCAAATCTTTTGATTATATTTTAGAAATTTAAATTCTTATTGCACGTAAAGCAAAACATGACGGCATACAACTTCCTTGTACTCATGCTGGACACGGAGCCAAAAATTTCCAGAATTGCCATGAGTATTTAGTTCCATTCGCTACATGAACCTTATGATCCTTATCTTTAACAGAACCAACCTCCTCCATAGTACTCTTACAGTCACCGTTTGCATCCTTAATACCGTCCTTCTTGACTTTACGAATAGCAAAAGAGGTACGTCCTAATTAGGTTCCTCTGTTGGATTGGAATGATTGTTGTCATTATTTCTCGTGGATACTAGTTCTCACTAATGTTGATTTAACATGTTGAGTTCTTTTGGGGCAGTCCTGGTCTCCATACACTATTCATAAAAGCCTACAATGTTCATGTCTTCTTACTGTGTCTATATTGATTTCTGTAAGCCAACAATAAGGTCCTAAAATTTGGGGGACAAGATTTATATAAGGGATCAATATCTAAAAATTGATGGTCGGTCTTCCTATTCCAAAACGTTTTGCATACACCCAACAACTACCAAAAAGCCGTTAAATCCTATGTTACCTTATGATACAAAGCATCCATCTCCTCATCCATTTGAAGCGCCTCATGATAAGTAGTAGGAACAAAGACGGTAGATAAACAAGAGGCAAAACAGAAAAGGTAGGAGATAAATGAGACAAAGAAACAACATTAGAAATAAAATGTTTGTTATTGCAAAACCAATTATCTTTCTGAAGAGCTATTGAAAGTTTAGAATCCTTGGTAGAAGTAGATTGAAAGTAGGGTGTACTGGTGATTTGCATGTTAGTCTGCTTTCATTATTGATAGGTTGTGGATGGTAGTTTTTTGTTTGCCAGCAGGAAGAAAGGGTGCAGAGGAAGACATACAATTAATCAATAACATGTAGTTAAAACATCACCCTCAAAATTCTTTGAGTATATAATATGTGCATATAAATCAACAAGTTATGATCAATATCAAGCAAGTGACAATTCTTGCGTTAGCAATACCAATTTGTAGTGGCATGTGAGAACAAGAAGGTTGATGAATGATGCTATAAGATGAACAATAATCTAAAAGGCATTTTACATATTTTCTATAACATTAGTAGGTCCTAAAATTTTAATAGAGCATTCACATCAATTCATAGTTATTCGATGAATCTTAGTAAACAAGAAAGAAATTTTGACCGATCTTCCATTGAAAACAATCATGTTATTATTATTATAGAATTATCATCAATAAAATAACAAATATGAAAAACCAGAAATGTTTTCGACTAGATATGATCCCAAATATCAATGTGAATTTCAAATGGAGAACTGCAACTTTTACTTTGCTATATGCAGTAAGACCTATGATTAGGGGTGAGCAAACGGACGGTTCGGCCGGTTTTAAACATTTTTTATGAATCCGAACAGAACCGATGTAGAAATAAAACTGAACCAAATCGAACCGAATTATTTTGGTTCGGTTCGGTCGGTTCATTCGGTTGTTGCTGGCCCCAGTCTCAAGCAGCAACAGGCAAGCAACCATGAAGGCAAGCGCCATAAACGCAAATACAAGAAGACATGAGGATGAGGAAAAGTGAAGAACGAAGAAGAAGAAGAGAAGATATAGAGAAGAGAGAGAAAGATAATTGAATTTGATATGACACTTAACTTGACCTATGAGAGGAAAGAGTAGGCAGTTGTTTTATTTTGAATTTTTTAGGAGAAAAGGACAAAGAAATCTGATGCTCTCCCTCTGTTGTGATGGGAGACAGCTAGCATTGAAAAAAGAACTCAAAACTCAATCCAATGGGTTCACTTTGTGTGGGCCCCGTGTATAATGGAGAGAGGGTTGCTGGGTACATTAGAAGTGAGTATTTTTTATATCGGTCGGGTCGGTGGATACCGATCTGGAATATTAGAACCCGATTCGAACAGTAGTGCCGACTAAAACCGAACCGAAGTGCCCAAAATCTGGCGGTTCGGTCGGTTTCTTCGGTTCAGACCGTAATCTGCATGGCCCTACCTATGATACTTACCTAACTGACACAATACACGCTTCAGCTTAGATACAGACCCAATTGAATGACCGAGCAAATACAGAAGCTTTAGAGAGGCATAACCAAATCAATAGCTATCATTGAAGAGCTAAAACATCGGATGCAATGGTCTTCACACAAGTGGGTTACATAATTGAATATAATAACGTCGCCATATTCATAACCCCATCAAGTGTTTTCTTTGTTAAAATCCTGGAACACACTTTAAGGAGGAAAATTCAGGTCAGTTCAAAATTATAGTCAAACGACCAATGAATAAAGTTTAAAAGGGAAATGTTTAACATATTGCATATTAGGCATGCCTGAGAAAAGCATGACCTAACCGATAGTTCCATTAAAGAGCTGGAACATCGGATAGAACAATAACAATGGGTACATGAGGTGGTTACCGAATTAAAGATAATCAAGTCCATCATGTTCATAACCCTGACCAATCGTCTTCTACGTTTGAAAATCTTGTAATACATGAAGATTTAGAAAAGTTAGGCGGATGGTGAGAAGAGATATATTTTACATCCCAGAGGGGCTATAATTGGAGATACCATTATTTCTGGTACAGAAGTTCTCATATCAATGGGAAATGCCCTACCTTTGAGTGCGGTTTGAACTATTGATTTACGTAATTGGAAGTAACCAATTAGGTTTACGACGAAACCTAGAAATCAATCACTGATCCAATTTGATTACCTCTATGGGATAGACCTTAACAGAAAACTGTTGAGTAACGGCAGCAAGTGATTGAGTTCAGTAGTTCCTCATAGAATATTATTGACTCTAGAGATATGGTAATATGGAGAAGACAAAATTGTTTGAAGCACGCACAGAACCGGAATTGCCCCTTGTTTCAGAACAGTGTGTTCCGAGGTGTGAAGGGGGAGAGAAGAGATGTCATAATTGGGGTTTTGAATAGACGACCTTTGCATTTTTGATTTTTCTCTTTTTTCTATTTAAAAAGTAAAATAAGAGGTGTTAAGCTTTTTTTTTTTATCATTCTGGCGTCGAGCTATTTTTCCGCCAGACCTCCCTACAAGATCGCCACCGCAATAGAGTTTAACCACCAAGTTCGGGATGGATTGGTGTGGTTCCTCTACGCCTAGGACACCAGAATATCGAATCATGAACGAAGAAAGGCATGAGAGAAAAGCATATTGGCAAGTGATTGTGAGGCCCCAATTCTTGATTGGAAGGGACACCAAAGGCCTCTGCCCTTCCCTACAGCATTTAAAATTTTCTCAAATGACTAGAAAATAGAAAATTATGAGGAACATCTTTAAACCTGTTGCAAGCTAGACAAAGGTATGCAATGGTGTTGAACTAATGATTTTGGTGCCAATAATAGATAGACAATGTATGACCATCATCAAAGAGAACAAAATACTGGGAACTAATATTAAAAGGAGAATATGTGTTAGATTTACCTGCTCTAAAATCGACGGTCCAAAATTTGACAAAGAACTTGCAAGACATGAGATATCTGAAAGTGCCAGAGTAGATATATCTTGTTAGAAATGGGTTGAATCTTCTGAAGTAGGAAATTATGTTCATAGAGCTTTCAAAAGACTGATGCGTAGCAATGGAATCCTGTCTAACCAAATAAAAGAGCTAATTTTGTCAAACATATACAAGATATAAGATGAAAATGTTTGATCTCGTCGGCCATAGAGTTTCTAGCATTTGCCCACAATATGATTAGTTTGGTGATGATTGTTACAATAAAAATGCTTGTTTTGGCCTCCATTGCCACCATGACAACCACGACCGCTACAACCACTACGACCAGACTTTCACAACTAGTTATGTGACCATGACCTAATAGAGCACTAGGTCAGGTAGAGAAGACCTATACAGTACTCATGAAAAAAAAAACATCGTAGTAATAATGAATCAATTTGAATGCTCTATTAAGATTTCACTATGTGATAATACTATGAAATATACGAAAACGCTTTCCAGAATTATTACACTCATGGCACCATTCATTGGACATTTTGTGCTCACACACGCAAGAGCAAAATGGCATTCCTCAGTGCAATAATTGTTACTTGCTTGATATTGCATAAATTTATTAGATTGTAAGATTGTTACATACTACTGTGTAGAGTGACAATTGCAAAATCTAACAATTTTTTATTTTCTGTGTTTGAATTGGAGTCTCTTGTTGCTGTGCGCGCTAAACAGATTCTTGGATGTTCTTCTTTGTATTCTTGTGGATTTTTTTTGGGGGGTTTTTAAGTAAACTTATTTGTTGGGATTTGCTTATCCTTAAAATGTAGTAAGGATTTGCTTATCCTCAAATTGTTGCATGAGAATGTGTCCTACGTAAATGTTTTAATTCTCCTTGAATTTAAGTGGGTATAGGAGTACATGACTCCTGTTCTACCTGAAAGTTAATCTTAGGTCTGCCCTTGAAAATCTTCTAGTTGAGTACAAAGATCCTGCCAGAAACGTCCTTGTCAAGTGTTTATATTGCGGTTGTAATTGTTCTTTTTCATATTAAGGATGCTAGCAGCTTTATGTTGATGATGCATATGTGAAGCTTCCATATTTATCATATTGATTACTGGTTATGTTTTTTTTTCCAACCTTATTAATTGCCTTTCTACTTTAGCTGATGTTATTTCCAGTGGAATTGGTCTGCTTGTTGATTCATTGAGTAGTTGAATGCTTTGGAAAGGCCTGTTTTCAAGGACATACGCTGTTGTGACTTTGTTGATTCATACTTACAGGATTGGACCCTCGAACTTTCCCCACCAACCATGCATTTCGCTTAACTACTCATTAACTAGTTAAAATTTTCAAAGGATATCAAAGACATGCTAGGCACAGGAGTGAAAACTGGGACTTCTCTTACTCATATCATCACTTTTTTTATGTGAATTATGTTATCTCTAGCATTCATTTATGCCATATATAGCATGTTTGAAATCCGTGTGGACATTTTTCAATAGTGCTTTCTGTATCGAGTCTGATCAACTTGTTAAGAATTTGAGAAGTGAACACCTGCTACTTGTACATTTGGGATAAAGGCTTGGTTGTTGTTGTTGTAACACCTGCTACCTGTAGGTATTCCTACAGCGTAGCACCACTATCAAGCAGGAATATTAATATTGATAGCTGGTCCATAGTCGTGCATCTTTTTCTTTGATACTTGGTTTATTGCATATAGTTTCCAAGCTTATAATCGAATTTTGAAGATTAATTGTGGCTCCGAGGCTCTCCTTTTTTCCCCCCTCACCTGTTTTCTTATATTTATCTTGTAGGTGTTCTTGGTGTTTCATTTGACATTCCGTGTGGAGGGATTAGTGTTAACTAGAGGCAGGAGGGGCTTGGAACTTGGTATGCCCATGTATGAGCTTGTATAAAGATCGTATAGCTTGTGCTTTGAATGTTTGTCTAACATTGAGATTGTTGTAATTGACTTATCATATGCCCTGAATTGTAATCCACATACAATGCAATTTTCACTGCGGCAAAATTTTACATCTCCATGACCAGGCTGCAGCTCCGTACTTGACAATTTTTACATCTCCATGACCAGGCTGCAGCTCCGTACTTGACAATTTCCTTTCGTCGATTGGATCAGTCAAAGCTGGATGTGATGACTTCAGTTCTTGAACCAGAGGACTTGGCATATGGTACCTTACTTTTGTCATTTTATTTAACTCTTGTTACGGCCTTAGTTGTGGCTGATTGATTGAAGAAAATCTTAAGCAACCTGTAACGAAAAGTAACATAATAAATATTTGTTAGGCATAACAGATGTCATAGGTCCTGAATGCATGATTAAGGGTGTTCAGAGAAGAGGAAGTGAAAGTTGCATATAAAATAATTCAGAGCAAAAATTATTCTTAATATGTGAAGTATGAATAATCACATTTACTCATCCTTCTCGTCTAGATGTAATCTAAGTAAATTGCATGACAAACTCCTCATCTGATCGTGCAACATTACTCCATACCATAGGTTCCCATTAGATTAATATGTTGGATAGTCATCTGTCTCGAAGGGAATCATATTCGACAAATGAGGAATGTGATTTTCATGGGATTCCAATATAACCGCAAACGTCGAGCTAACTTGATGTCAAAACAGCAGAGCCCTGATCATAATTAGGGTGAATTGCGGATTGACCTCCTCTAATAAACTCCGTGGGTGATTTTTTTCTTTTCTTTTTTTTTTGTTTGTGTGGCTCTTCTACCCTCTTGGGGTCTATTTCGCCCAAAAAAAAAAAAAAAAAAAAATCTTCTGAGGGTAACAGAGTCAAAAAAATCACTTTGGGGGTCAATAAAAATAGAACTGCAAGGAGTCTATTTGCAATTGGGCGATAGTGCGGGGGTCGATCTGCAAATAACCCTTATAATTATGGATTCAAGCTTTTGTGTGGTTAGGAATTAAATATATCTCAATCTGTAGGGAAGATCTTTATAGATTGACCGTGTACCTTGTGTGTATCTCTAGTTGAGTACGAATGTTAGTACCAATTCTATCAATCTATACTACATGCTAGCAAGGTGTTCTGAGTTGTTCACTAGAAGGGCAGGGGAATAATTTGGAGATTCTCACAATCCATTTTTATATTTCAGATTATCCTACTCGCTGAGAGATGTTTTGATAAGATTTATATTCCACTACATTATGTAAAATTCAGGAAAACAGATTGAACGAAAAAAAACAGCTATTATAATGATTTTGGGGCAAATTAAAATATCTAAAATTTGAGGGTTACCTATCTAAAGAGTGAGGTTTCTAGGATCTTTACTAAATGGAAATTACGGTCAATTTCTGTGTATTTCAAACGGGAATCTATATTTGTTTTTCTTCATCCCAGCCGCCACCAATGGAGATACCAAACATTGACAGTACCTAAGAATCAAATTCTTCAAAACGTGATGCCAGAGGAAACAACTATATTTTACATAATCGTACTAAACTAATTCAATATCACTTTCTCCTTTAAGTCATATGAATCAGCTAGTCATATTTCTTCAACATCCAACTCAAAAAGGAAAGAATTTTTAGTGTCCCACTCCATGTGCAAACACCAACCCCCATTGAACTTCGCTAAATTATAACTTGTACTCACCATTTTGACTCTTCATTGTCCAATCTCTACCCATGCTTTAAAAGCATTCCCCCGTTGACATTGCCTCCAGCTAAATATTTCTCAAAATCTAACTCCTCATCAACCCACATTATGACCAATTTCTTCCCTTCATCCACTCACAATTAGACACATGTCCTCATTTGAAAATTATTCTTGTCATCCATCAACCTATGGTCCACGCCCACAAACGTAAGTGGGATGCGGACTCTTAGCCCATCATTCCTTCATGAAGAATGAGAAAGAGGTGCAAGTGCAGGAAGAAAATCCCATATAGGACTCTCTATAGAAAATCATACGGCGAGAAAGTAAAACATGCCACGTATCTTAACTCAGCGTAGATTTAAAAATTGTTGATTATTAGCTGATTTATTATTCTGATTACATTGATACAATATCAGTGATTATACCGATACACTATTCTGATTATATTGATACTGCTTGTCTTGATTGCATTGATCAAGAATTGATAGTGAAATGCTTACCTGAATTGTTTTCTATAGGTCGCCCCCCTATAGGATGTCATTTCCAAGTGTAACACTTTTTCTAATAGTACTCTATATGGGACCTGTTCTAGTGATTGACATAAACGGGGGTCAACATGGATTAAACAAAGCTTTTTAAAGGTTGCCGGTGATTAAGTAAACAAAGCCTCTTGTGCTTTGCTTTTTCCATTCTTTCTTTTTAAAAAAGTACCAGCGTGCTTATTGCTCCAAATCCTTCTTTGTCTCATCCTCCCCCTTAACTTTCAATTGACAAGCTAGTCCACCTCCCTTTGCTTCTTTGCTTTGGCCTTTCCTTCTAAACTAAACGACAAAAGGTGGGCACTAACTGAGATAATGCATGGCCTTAATTTAACTAGTCTTTTGGTGCTTAATTACCTTTTGATGCTTTTTAGAGTTTAAAGGAAGGGGTGAGAGGTTTTCTCTTGTCTTTCTTTCTCTCTTTCTCTTCACAATCTTATGAAAAAGCTATAGCTTGGGCTAGAGCTTAACTGTTTAGGGAGTTCAATTGCCACTTTTCTTGTATATGCTTGGCTTAAACTGAATCCTGCCTCCTGACGGCTGTATGACCAAATTATACTTAGACAACAAGGGGGGGTTTGATGCAGAGTTTATGCACGCTCAATGCATTTTCTATGGCCACGTGGGATTTGCATTATAGTGACATGGCGATATAAGAGTTTATTTGAATTATCTTCAAGGAGGAGTTTTTGTGTTAAATTTTGCCAAAAGAAACATTATAAGAGCTAAAGTTTGTTGAGGTGGATTAAAGAATGAGAGGAGATTGCTATCCATGTCACAACATTCATTTTGTTTATGATGTATAAAGCTTCTTATGACCTATTTAAAGGTAGCCATCCTCATTCTCATCGTCTGGGGTTATATTAAGTTATTGTGATCATTAGGCTTTGCCTTTTCTTTTCTCAAGTGCAAGAAGAACAAATAATGTATGATCAGATTGCAAAGGAAACCCTACGTGTGGCGGTGGCCAAAGGCAAGCTTTAATTTGCAATTGTTTGTAAAAAAGGGAATTTCTAGTGGAAGTAGATGTCACATAACCTGAAGTGTGAGGGTGGAGAGTCACCACTTTATCACCCCCACCTACTTGGAAGCCTTCATATAGAAATAGGATCATATTATGTACGTAGATCTCAAATATTAATTGAAGTATAGAGAAATTTCAGTATATATCCAAGTCTTTGAGTGCACTAAAGGTACCATTGGCCATTGACATGGGCTAGGGTTTTATTGACTTACAAGACTTAGAACATCTTGAACATACTGAATATCGATCAATTGGTAAAGATATATATGTTTGCAATCGATTTGGAATAAAGATGCACGCGTGTCCCTTTAGCGAAAGACATTGATTAAGCTCATGAGACACTTGTGTCATCTTTGTTATGCAATGTTTGCTAACATGGACCCGAAGGTAGAGGAGATGGCTCACTTTCATGCACTAGGGTTTGCTCCCTATATGCTTCTTTGTTTTTCACTAGATCATATGATAGCAAAATCCCATCAGAGTATGTATCTCACGTGTGTTGCTTGTGTTTATATGAAAATAGCAAGGATTGGGATAGACTAGAGCTTAGATTCCCATGAATTTTGATAACAAAAATAGTTTCTATTGTGACGACAAGTTTAGTGGGTAACAGCAATTCGAGCTAAAGTTTGACTACTGCGTCACAGTTTTTTCTTGTCGCAATTGAATACGGCTTACTGATTTATGAAAGCTACTTATTTGGATGCTCTGTGATTAATCCATTTCCTAGGTTGATTTATGAGAAGAATCATTGTTTTCATTGAGTCTTCCATAACCCTAATATGATTATATTTAATCTCTAACTAACTTCAAACCTTAAACACAAATATGACCACAAATTCGCCATCATTGCAATTTGCAAAGTAACTTTCATAAAACAAAAGTTTTTCTGCAAATATTGGACATGTCTTTTTCTTTACACGATTAGGGACATATATCTGCAATCCCAGATTCATTATCGTCAAGTTAGTCTTAGAATCAACTTGAGAGGCAATCAATTGCATCTTTGAAATCTATACTCCACCAACAACACCAATATAAGCTTTGTCTCAACTTTACCTTTTAAGTTTTGCTTTCACTTTTTTCCTCCTTTGGGAATGCCCTAGATTACTAATATTTATAGTCTCATAAAAGCTCTATTTGTGATCATATATCCTGTGTTCTCTGAAAAGATGCCACCATCCACTACTGAAGAGTTTAAGACTTTTTCTGAACAATGGAATCATATTTGTTTTAAGGGAATATTCTATCTTTTCTTAGGGAAAAAGCATAAGATAGCAATAGATTTTGCAAATGATTTAGGAAAAATTAGGGTTAAGGTTTACCATAAATAGCAAGAAGACAAATATTGTACTCACATTTGAGGATCATCCTTGGTTTCAGTGAAGAATGTGACATACATATCACTGTCAAAAAGTAAAAGCCAAGCACTGTTTTTAGGGTATTTGAGACAAAGCCAGTCAGGGGACCATAGCCGCCCATTGATCTAACCCACTTGGAGATTGTAGCTTCTTCTAATACAAAGGATTATGAAGATAAAAACTAGCACTAATAAATGATAATGTTGAAATGTAGCATCCCTATATAAAATAACTATGGTCAGAACATGTCAACATGCAACATATACTAGTGAATGATTAAATTATTATATAAACGAGTGAGTAGACTCAATTGTTGTGCAACATTTAGCTAAGGTTACGTAGAGCATTTACATAGTCTCTCTCTCAACGGAAATAATGCTTGCAAAACAAAACTAGATGCAATTATAAGGGCTTTAACAAAGAAAAAGAGCTTTCTTTTGGTTAGTGCTAACAAGAAAGGAGACTGAGATGGATAGAAAGAAAGATAATTGGTTACAAAAATAATGGTATTATAAAGCATCTAACAAAGCATGAGCCTTTACTAATCAAATATTTTAATTAATCAATTAATTCTATCCAATAACTATAACAATGGCTATAAAATAGCAATTACATTGGATTAAAAAGAGAAGAATGAGAAGTAGAGAGACCCACCACCTTAAAATAATTGCCCACAACCTCAGTGGAAACAACACGAGGGCTAGCTAGCTCTCTGCATGCTTTGATGTCCCCTTCCCCACAATTTAAAAAATTGCAAAAATGCTCATCCATATGCACACACATACACACTCCTTACGTCATGCAAACATATCATATTATGTACCTTGCCCTCTTCTTTTAAAACCCTAGCCTCCCCACCATAATCCAAAGTTCAATCATTCTTAGTTCATTTCATTTTATGGCTCAGGAAGGATCAGAAGCCTCAGTTGCAAGCTCTTCACCTACACCAAATTGGTGGGAGATTCATACAAACCCTATATCGTCTTGGAACGCGATGAATCATCGATGGCAGCCTCACCCGAGCTCTTCTTGTGAGGATCAAGATATGTCGAATATCTCTACCACTTCGTTCACCAATGCATCGAACAATTCGGGGCTCAGTATGGACTCGTCGTCTGCAGAATTGTCGACAGAGCCAGGGGAGAATCACTTGTGGAGCCAAGTTCTCTTGTAAGTACTATATATGCATGATTAGAGCTCTTAGTAGTTATGTGTTAGTGGAGGGGGAGTAAAAGGGGTTCATACAAAAAGATTGAGATTCTTGTTCTAGTTAGGTTTATGATAATAAGTGGAGAATCTACTAGGTTTTGTTGGCACTTTTGCACCACTTGTGATAATTGATGGCTAATTTAAATTGCTTCTTTACCCTTTTAGTTCTTAATCATAGAAATGATGTTATTACTTCTTCGAAAATAATATATATAAGGGTTCATACAAAAGATTGAGATTCTTGCTCTAGGGTAATTAGTGCAGAATCTACTAGGTTTTGTCAATACTTTAGTACTACCTGTGATAATTAATGGCTTGTTTAATTTGCTAATTCGATCTTAATCCTTTTAGTTCTTAGATAATAGAAGTGATCATATTACTTTCTATTTCATAAAAAGAAGTAATTCCTTTCTTTTTCCTGATGTATTTATCATTATGATCATTAAATATGTATAACACCTATAGGCATCTTTATACATAAAAATTTGAAAGAACTTACGAAATCATGCATTCCATTTATAAACTAGTATGCGTTATCAAAACCTAGCTTCACAATTTTGTTATTATATGCTTACTATTTTGAAAACCAATTTTGCGTACTTCAATTGTGATACAATTGCTCACCAACACTTAGTTAAATTGAAACGTATGGAAGTATGCTCAATAAAAGCTGTAACTCTTTTTTTTCTCAGTGGTGCTGAAAGTGGAGGAGGAGACTTGAACAACAACCACAACGACACCGATAACTTCCTCAAAGTGTTAACCTCCAAAAACCTCTCAACCGAGATGTTCAACAACCCTGCATGTGATTACTTGAAGAAACTAGATAGCAGTTGGGATCAGCTCACAAATCATACTCAAATCGACCCCTTGGATCACAGACACCTAAATTCCTACAACAATGGAACCCTAATCGAGCCAGAACGATTAACCACCTTATCCGACTTGGTCAGTAACTGGTCCATTGCACCACCCAATTCTACATGCAATGTCCCTCTAAATCCTTCCATGGCTCAGTTCTCACCATCCAATATTTCACAAATCAAACATGAAAACCCTAATTTTTCATCATATTTGCCTCCATATCATCAAGATCATATTGGATCTCCATTTAATAATGGCGGTATGGGGTATCAAGTTGCGCTAAACAACTCTATGCTTGGGATCAACAACAAGTTCTACAATGGAATTTCATCGGATAATGCAAGGAATTTATCAGATTTGATATCTTTTGGTAGCTTGAATAAGCCACCAATGGAGTTTCGTGCATCGACTAAACCTTCTTCATTTGATAGCAAGAAGCAAGGATACGAAACTTCATCATCTGTAAGATAATTAAACTTAATTTCTCTTTCTTTTCTTGAGATTTTTTTAAAAAAATTTATGCATATTTGAACTAAATAAGTTGATATATTTTGATACTTGTAGACAAAGGGAAGTGGGAAAAGTAGTGGAACAAGTGAAGGGAAAAAGAAAAGGTCTGAAGACAGTTCGGAAACACTATTCAAGAAGTCTAAGCATGAGAACTCAAATGCCTCTTCTGTCAAGGTACTAATTATGCTGAAAAATATGAGAAAATAGGGGAAAATATTATTGCAAAATCGTGTGACAATGTTAATTTCTCAAACAGTTGCAGCCACCAAAAGTGAAGTTGGGAGATCGAATCACTGCACTCCAACAAATTGTTTCACCTTTTGGAAAGGTAAATACACATTTTGAAAAATATAATATATTTATCAAAAAATTAGTATAATTTATTTTTATTAATTAGCTCAAGTTTTTTTTTAATCAGACTGACACTGCATCAGTACTACTAGAAGCCATCAACTATATCAGATTCTTACAAGAGCAAGTCCAGGTAAACTATATGAACTTTTATATTTCAATCTTAGCAACATTAATTTGATAGTTAACAGTATAAAATCATAACCCTCATTTGCAACTTTGAAGTTTTGGTAAAATTAATAAAAGAGACTTTAAAGTGGTATCAGAGTAATTACAACCTTTTTAATAGAACACATACGTTTAACCTACAAACATATGTTACAAACGTATGTTAAAGTACGAACACGAGCCTCAACTCTCACCATAACTCTGGAATTATGGTGTAGTGGAAAAAAAGTTCTATATTGATGAATATTAATTTTTCCGTTAACTAAAAAATTCTACATATAATTGCAGTTGCTCAGTGATCCATACATGAAGTCTAACGCAAACAAAGATCACAATTCATGGGGAGGTTTAGAGAGGAAGGATAAGGGAGATCCAAAGCTTGATTTGAGGAGTAGAGGGTTGTGTCTTGTGCCTGTATCTTGCACTCCACAAGTTTACCGCGAAAACACGGGACCTGATTACTGGATGCCAACCTACAGAGGATGTCTTTATCGATGAAGATTAATTGTTGCAGTCTTTGTATTGACGATCACCTACTGATTTATTTCAGTCTTTGTATTGACGATCACCTACTGATTTATATGGAAATGTATTGTAGAAGAAGAAATGGGACATAGAATTTGGTGAATTGGGACATAGAATTTGGTGATAATTAATTTAATGCTATTGTTGATAACATCATTAATTCGGTTACAAGTTTTTTGAAATGGTTATTATTGGGGGGAAAATATCACATAGAGGTCACTGTTAGAAAATCAGATAGGGAGGGTGTTGAAGATCGATGTCGTCGTTGTTTGGCTCAGAAGCCTGCTTCAATCAGTCACGATTGATCCTTCTCGTGTGCACCACCAAGGATACAAGGGGAGAAATCCACACAGTCTCTCACAAAGAAAAGGAGGGGATCGCACAAAGCAATGGACGGAGAAAAGCCTCACAGAGAAACGGGGAGAGGATCGCACAAAGTCCCTCTCAATCTCATCTCTCGAGCTACTACCAACCCTTCTATATATAGAGAAGAGGGCAGCCGTCACGAGAGATCGATCCTAGGGTTTCCGAGGAAGCCGTCGAGAGGGGGGAGAGAAAAACTAGGGTTTCGAAAGGCAGCGGACCAAAAGAGGAAAGAAGCAGAGGGTCGGGTTAAAAGGTAAGTGAACTGGGCCTCTCCATCAAATGGGCCAGCAGTTCATGGGCCAACAAATAGCAACAATCTCCACCTTTGGCCCAAGGTAGTGCACTGAAGAAAGAAATACGGAACTGCAGGACTCATCATCGCCATAACATTACCATTACCGTATGATCACAAAGAGGATACAAGCAATGGAAGAGAATACACAAAGTAAACTCGGATCACAAAGATCGGGCAAGATCACCAAGCATGCCAAGTCCATTAAAGGACCGAACTCTACCAAACGGTCATCGAAGTTCAAAGGGAAAAATCACAAAGCTACTAACAAACACAAAGTAAGTTAATAGGCCACAAAGGCAACATACAAAGCAAGGGGAAAATAATTACCCAATGTCAAAGTTCAAAATTCTTTGACACGAGATAAATTTTTCAAACAGCAAACACTTAGTACCCATGTCACCGGATTAAATTCGAGGGAATTTTCTCCAACTTCACAATACCCTTTTCAACTATATCCCTAATGTAATAAAATCTAACATCAATATGTTTAGTTCTATCATGAAAACAGGATTTTTGCAAAGTTGAATAGCGATTGACTATCGAAAATACAACCACATTTTTATCAAGAAAACCAATTTCAGATATAAGGCCCCTAAGCCAAATAGCTTCTTTAAAAGCTTGGCGTTAACATACTCGATTCAAGAGTAGATAAAGCAACAATGGGTTGTAGTTGAGATTTCCAACTTATGCAAGAGCCACACAAAGTGAACACATAGGAAGTAGTAGATTTTCTATTATCTCTATCATTTGCATAATTGGAATCTACATAGCCAACTAGTTTAACACCTTCAGAACACTTAGAGAAGGTTAATCCTATATTCACAGAGGATTTTAAATATCTTAAAAGCCATTTCAAGGCATTCCAATGAGGCATACCAGGATTTGACATATATCTACTCAAGCAACTAACTGCATATGCAATGTCAGGTCTAGTGCTAACCATGAGATACATGACTGATCCTATAGCATTCGAATATGGCACCTTCTACATATCATTTATTTCAATTTCAGTTTTGGGGGACTGATCCTTACTCAACACAAAATGGGAAGCAAGAGACACATTCACAGATTTGGCATCAGACATAGCAAATTTACTCAAAAGTTTTTCGACGTATGGACTTTGGTTTAAAACTAGCGTAGATTTGTTTTTGTCTCTAATAATATTCATGCCTAGAATTCTTTTTGCATCGCCTAAGTCTTTCATGTCAAAATTTTCACAAAGACATTTTTGAACATGCTCAATGGACTTCAAACAAGGGCTAACAATCAACATGTCATCCACATAAATTAAAAGAAATACAGTACGAGTCTATATTCTTATAATACGTGCAATGATCGCAGAACTCTTTTAAACTTTAAAGATTGCATGCATTTATCAAATCTTATATTCCATTGCCTAGGTGATTGTTTTAAACCATACAAAGCCTTTTTAACAAACACACATGATCGTGCAATTTAGGGTCCATAAAGCCCTCGGGTTGGTGCATATAAATATTTTTGTCAAGGTCACCATGTAAGAAAGCAAGAGTTACATCCATTTGTTTTAATTCCCAATTAAAATGAGCAACTAAAGCAAGCATAATTCTAACAAGAGTGAATTTGACAACAGGGCAAAATTTCACAGAGAAACGGGAGAGGATCGCACAAAGCAATGGACGGAGAAAAGCCTCACAGAGAAACGGGAGAGGATCGCACAAAGCAATGGACGGAGAAAAGCCTCACAGAGAAACGGGAGAGGATCGCACAAAGCAATGGACGGAGAAAAGCCTCACAGAGAAACGGGAGAGGATCGCACAAAGCAATGGACGGAGAAAAGCCTCACAGAGAAACGGGAGAGGATCGCACAAAGCAATGGACGGAGAAAAGCCTCACAGAGAAACGGGAGAGGATCGCACAAAGCAATGGACGGAGAAAAGCCTCACAGAGAAACGGGAGAGGATCGCACAAAGCAATGGACGGAGAAAAGCCTCACAGAGAAACGGGAGAGGATCGCACAAAGCAATGGACGGAGAAAAGCCTCACAGAGAAACGGGAGAGGATCGCACAAAGCAATGGACGGAGAAAAGCCTCACAGAGAAACGGGAGAGGATCGCACAAAGCAATGGACGGAGAAAAGCCTCACAGAGAAACGGGAGAGGATCGCACAAAGCAATGGACGGAGAAAAGCCTCACAGAGAAACGGGAGAGGATCGCACAAAGCAATGGACGGAGAAAAGCCTCACAGAGAAACGGGGAGAGGATCGCACAAAGTCCCTCTCAATCTCATCTCTCGAGCTACTACCAACCCTTCTATATATAGAGAAGAGGGCAGCCGTCACGAGAGATCGATCCTAGGGTTTCCGAGGAAGCCGTCGAGAGGGGGGAGAGAAAAACTAGGGTTTCGAAAGGCAGCGGACCAAAAGAGGAAAGAAGCAGAGGGTCGGGTTAAAAGGTAAGTGAACTGGGCCTCTCCATCAAATGGGCCAGCAGTTCATGGGCCAACAAATAGCAACAATCTCCACCTTTGGCCCAAGGTAGTGCACTGAAGAAAGAAATACGGAACTGCAGGACTCATCATCGCCATAACATTACCATTACCTGTATGATCACAAAGAGGATACAAGCAATGGAAGAGAATACACAAAGTAAACTCAGATCACAAAGATCGGGGCAAGATCACCAAGCATGCCAAGTCCACAAAGGACCGAACTCTACCAAACGGTCATCGAAGTTCAAAGGGAAAAATCACAAAGCTACTAACAAACACAAAGTAAACTCAAATCACAAAGATCGGGCAAGATCACCAAGCATGCCAAGTCCATTAAAGGACCGAACTCTACCAAACGGTCATCGAAGTTCAAAGGGAAAAATAATTACCCAATGTCAAAGTTCAAAATTCTTTGACACGAGATAAATTTTTCAAACAGCAAACACTTAGTACCCATGTCACCGGATTAAATTCGAGGGAATTTTCTCCAACTTCACAATACCCTTTTCAACTATATCCCTAATGTAATAAAATCTAACATCAATATGTTTAGTTCTATCATGAAAAACAGGATTTTTGCAAAGTTGAATAGCAGATTGACTATCAGAAAATACAACCACATTTTTATCAAGAAAACCAATTTCAGATATAAGGCCCCTAAGCCAAATAGCTTCTTTAAAAGCTTCAGTAAGAACATACTCGATTCAAGAGTAGATAAAGCAACAATGGGTTGTAGTTGAGATTTCCAACTTATGCAAGAGCCACACAAAGTGAACACATAGGAAGTAGTAGATTTTCTATTATCTCTATCATTTGCATAATTGGAATCTACATAGCCAACTAGTTTAACACCTTCAGAACACTTAGAGAAGGTTAATCCTACATTCACAGAGGATTTTAAATATCTTAAAAGCCATTTCAAGGCATTCCAATGAGGCATACCAGGATTTGACATATATCTACTCAAGCAACTAACTGCATATGCAATGTCAGGTCTAGTGCTAACCATGAGATACATGACTGATCCTATAGCATTCGAATATGGCACCTTCTACATATCATTTATTTCAATTTCAGTTTTGGGGGACTGATCCTTACTCAACACAAAATGGGAAGCAAGAGACACATTCACGATTTGGCATCGACATAGCAAATTTACTCAAAAGTTTTTCGACGTATGGACTTTGGTTTAAAACTAGCGTAGATTTGTTTTTGTCTCTAATAATATTCATGCCTAGAATTCTTTTTGCATCGCCTAAGTCTTTCATGTCAAAATTTTCACAAAGACATTTTTGAACATGCTCAATGGACTTCAAACAAGGGCTAACAATCAACATGTCATCCACATAAATTAAAAGAAATACAGTAACGAGTCTATATTCTTATAATACGTGCAATGATCGCAGAACTCTTTTAAACTTTAAAGATTGCATGCATTTATCAAATCTTATATTCCATTGCCTAGGTGATTGTTTTAAACCATACAAAGCCTTTTTAACAAACACACATGATCGTGCAATTTAGGGTCCATAAAGCCCTCAGTTGGTGCATATAAATATTTTGTCAAGGTCACCATGTAAGAAAGCAAGAGTTACATCCATTTGTTTTAATTCCCAATTAAAATGAGCAACTAAAGCAAGCATAATTCTAACAAGAGTGAATTTGACAACAGGGCAAAAATTTCAAAGATAATCAATTCCCTCCTTTTGAGTAAATCTCTTAGCTACTAACCTAGCCTTAAACCTAACACCTTCAGATTCTTATTTCACCTTAAACACCACTTACATCCACTACGTAACAACTAGCGTGTTTAGGAACAAGTTTCCATGTTCAGTTAATTCTTAGGGATTCCATCTCACTCTTCATAGCACTAATCCATTCTTTTGAATATTTTGACCTTAATGCTTCACTATAAGTCTTAGGTTCATTGCACTCAAGGGATTCAAACACATTAAAGGCAAACTTCGGACATATTACAATCAACAAATTGCTATCTCTATATCTTCGTGTTTCCTAATGGTTCTTTTATTTCTATCCCTAGTGAGTTGATAATTATTCAAATCATGCATGTTATCTATTTCCCATATTATGCTCCATCTCATTAGGAATAATCTCATCTTGATTTTCAATAATTATATCATTCAATTTCTCTTCTGAGGTAATTCAGATTGATTAATAATAGGCATTTGCTCCACCTCATTTGGAGCATCATTTTTAGAAATAGGAACAGTAAAGATAAACAAGGAAATTCATTTTCATTAAAACAACATCTCTACTTATTACTATCTTAAACCCCTGGTTCACTCTTATTCCAAAGCCTATAACCTTTTACCCCTTCGTGGTATCCTAAAAACACATTTCTTAGATCTAGGTTCTAACTTATCAATCCTTTGATGCACATAGCCAAAGACTCAAAATTCTCAAGTTATTTAAATCAAGAGGTTTGCCCGTGAACACAAATTGTGGCATTTCCTCCTAAGGGAACGAAGGAGACCTATTAATCAAATAAGCCGCAGACAAACAGCTCCCAGAACTTCGAGAGCCGGATGTGGCCAACATAGCCCTTACCCTCTCTAAGAGAGTTCTATTCATCCTTTCAAGAACCCCATTTTCTTTGTGGTGTGTAGGGAACAGCTTTTATATCTTTTAATACCCCAAGCAAAGACACAAGTCATTCAATTGTTTGTTACAATACTCACGACCATTATCGTCCTAAGAGTTTTAATTTTCTTTCCGTTTGGTTTTCAATCATAATTTTCCGCTTTTAAATTTATCAAAAACTTGAGTTTTGTTTCATGAGTAAAACCCAAACTTTCCTAGAGTAATCATCAATTATGGAAAGAAAATATTGGTTCCCTCCATGTAGGAACACTAGAGGGACCCCACACATCAGCATGCAAATATTCAAGTACATCAGTACACTTAGACTGATTAGAAAAAGAAGAAACGGGAAAACTAACCCTATGTTATTTTCCTAGCACACAAGATTCACAGAAAGGGATGGTGGATATTTTATCACTACCAAAGTGACCTCCTTTATGCAAAATTTCTAATCCTTTATTACTCATGTGACCTAATCTATTATGCCATAAAACAGATTTATCACCTATCACGAGTTAACAAAATCAAGCATGTGTTCAAGATGACAAACATACAAGTTATTTTGTTTTTCAAAGAAAAAATAACAAGAGACCCTTTCGAATTTTCATAACCCCTTTACCCCATTTTCCTCCAAACCATCATTTTATAGAGATGCACAAGAAATCAAGTTATAACTTAAATCGGGAACATGCCTAACATTCTTCAAAGTAAACTCGTGAACTTAAGAAAACCTAAGGCATACATCACCGCTTCCTAAAACATTGCTTTTCTTTTCATTTGCCATTGACACAAAGCCATTCTCTATTTTCTTGTAGTTTGAAAACATGTTTTAAAAGGAGTCATATGAATGTTTGGGTCGAAGTTGATTCCATTGTAAAACTAGAGAAAATTACACTTTTGGTTCTCGCCACAATGAAAATTAAATAACTCTCTCACAAACTCGAACAAAAGACGCTACAAGTGTAGATCTCTTGTTTTGTGGGACTTTGCCTGCGTCGGGACGCCAGAATCCGTGGACCACCGAGCGTGATCGTCGAATCGACGGGTTTAGTTAGTGCTTCGTAAAGGAAACAAGAACTTCAAAGAAATATCTTAGCAAGGTAAGATATCTACTCTTCTCAAGAATAAGTCAAGGCTTAAACTCGAGGAATCTCCGCGTGGATCGTGTTCTTGAACTCCTAAGCTTGGATTGACTTTTCCCTTCGATGGCCGACCCCCGCCAAGTGGACATAGGAGGGTATTTATAGTCTTTGGGAAACGTGCCCACAAGTGTCATAAGTGCTGAAGATTTGCGCTAGCTGCGCCCGGAGCCGCTCAGCAAGCCGCCTTCGCCAACGGGCGAGGCAGATCCCGCCACCGGGCGGCAGGCGAGGGCCGCCGCTGACCGCAGGCAAGGCCGCCCTTCCACCGCCGTAACGGTTTTCCGCTTTTAGGCATGATTAAATGCCTAGAATTACGCCTAGTAGGCGTATCTTCAGCGTAACCGCCATTTACGGTTCAACGTTTCCGCATTGATAAAGTCAAGTGGGCCCCATCAGCATTGATTTAGACCCTTCAAGAGCTTGTTCCAAGTATTACGGGTGTCTGCCGAGTTAGCGAGACACAAGTAAGTGCCTCGCCTATAGCGAGACACATCAAATGTCTCGCTTCGTGCGAGGCACACATAAGTGTCTCGCTAATAGCGAGACACATCAAGGTGTCTCGCTTCGTGCGAGGCACACATAAGTGTCTCGCTAATAGCGAGACACATCAAATGTCTCGCTTCGTTCGCGAGACACAAACAAGTGTCTCGCTAATAGCGAGACACAATCTCCCCATGTGTTGACTTCTTGAGATTTCGACGACGTTGTTCTTCGATCTTCTCATGATTTAGTCATATTTGAGGTTCTTCAGCAATTTTTGATGCCTACAGATACCCCCTCCAAAGTTTTCAGACTCCTCTGTATTTTATCGAGGGGTCTGGAATACTTTGGATAAGATGCGCCTTACTTTTGTTCATCGTTGAACTTTGTAGAAGAGGCCCGTGTTTTGCTTCAGTTTCTCGAACCCTGGCTACGCGTCGTCGCTGACCATATTTTGGGATCAATAACTGTTGCATTTGTATTTGAATGAATTGAAATGTCGAAGTCGATTTTGGACTAATCATCTTCATCTTGAAAGTCACCACTTGGGTTACGATTGAAATGTCTTGAGAATCATTCAGAGAAAAAGCGTCGTCTGGTTTTCTGAATATCAGATTTCCAGGAAAGCTTCTATATGTAATATCCGAATTGTCCCACTTAAAAGGACCGCCACGTAACTGCCTCGAGCATGCTTGAGCTTCCTGAGGCGATGTAATGGCACATTTGCATTAGCAATGAGTTACAAAGTGCATTAAAATCACGGATGAAAGTACTTGACCCCGGCAGAAGAGTGAACTCATTGCCTCAAGTTATTGCTTGTATGATAGATATAGGATTTTTGGCAAACCCTCACCATCAACGGATTTGATGAGCCTTTACCAACTACCGCTTGAGTTGGGCTAGCATGTAGATTATCCGAGTCCGTTCTACATGTTACGTTGTGCTAAAAGAGTGAATTCTCTTAGACTTTATGCTACGATATTGAATAATGAGGCTCGGTCAATTATCACGGAATTGATTACCCTACAAAGATGTGTTAGATGCGACTTATCTCCGATAAGGGACAGAGATAATATCCCTATGCATGAAGGCATAGTTTAGGTGTCATTAGGTAATGACATCTATGCTACGATATTGAATAATGAGGCTTGTGGAATTTGTGTTTTCTCTTGGGGCTTAAAACGAACCCGCTGTGTCTTCTCTTGGGGCTTAAAACGAACCCGCTGTGTCTTCTCTTGGGGCTAAAACGAACCTCGTTATCGAGTAGACCTCTCATTCATAAAAGGAATCGAGAGGGATTTTGACCGTGGTCCTAATCGTAGGAAGGTTTGACCAAGTGGGAGTGAAAATTAAAAAATGATCCTAACTGTAGGAAGGTTTGATCGGGATAGGAGTTTTGAGACAATCCTAATCAGGAAGGTTTGATCGCTCAATCTTGAAATGGACCTCTCGCTTATGGAAGGAATCAAGAGGGGATTTTGACCGTGGTCCTAATCGTAGGAAGGTTTGACCAGTGCTATTTTAGCGGTTTTCTGCTTTTTAGGCATGATTAAATGCCCTAGAATTACGCCTAGTAGGCGTATCTTCAGCGTAACCGCCATTTACGGTTCAACGTTTCCGCATTGATAAAGTCAAGTGGGCCCCATCAGCATTGATTTAGACCCTTCAAGAGCTTGTTCCAAGTATTCTGGGTGTCTCGCCAGTTAGCGAGACACAAGTAAGTGCCTCGCCTATAGCGAGACACATCAAGGTGTCTCGCTCGTGCGAGGCACACATAAGTGTCTCGCTAATAGCGAGACACATCAAGGTGTCTCGCTCGTGCGAGGCACACACAAGTGTCTCGCTAACAGCGAGACACATCAAGGTGTCTCGCTCGTTGCGAGACACAAACAAGTGTCTCGCACTGTAGCGAGACACAATCTCCCCATGTGTTGACTTCTTGAGATTTCGACGACGTTGTTCTTCGATCTTCTCATGATTTAGTCATATTTGAGGTTCTTCAGCAATTTTTGATGCCTACAGATACCCCCTCCAAAGTTTTCAGACTCCTCTGTATTTTATCGAGGGGTCTGGAATACTTTGGATAAGATGCGCCTTACTTTTGTTCATCGTTGAACTTTGTAGAAGAGGCCCGTGTTTTGCTTCAGTTTCTCGAACCCTGGCTACGCGTCGTCGCTGACCATATTTTGGGATCAATAACTGTTGCATTTGTATTTGAATGAATTGAAATGTCGAAGTCGATTTTGGACTAATCATCTTCATCTTGAAAGTCACCACTTGGGTTGCGATTGAAATGTCTTGAGAATCATTCAGAGAAAAAGCGTCGTCTGGTTTTCTGAATATCAGATTTCCAGGAAAGCTTCTATATGTAATATCTGGAATTGTCCCACTTAAAAGGACCGCCACAGAATCTGTCTGAGCATGCTTGAGCTTCCGGAGGCGATGTAATGGCACATTTGCATTAGCAATGAGTTACAAAGTGCATTAAAATCACGGTATGAAAAAGTACTTGACCCCGGCAGAAGAGTGAACCTGCTGTCTCAAGTTATTGCTTGTATGATAGATATAGGATTTTTGGCAAACCCTCAGCCATCAACGGATTTGATGAGCCTTTACCAACTACCGTTTGAGTTGGGCTAGCATGTAGATTATCTGAGTCCGTTCTACATGTTACGTTGTGCTAAAAGAGTGAATTCTCTTAGACTTTATGCTACGATATTGAATACGTAGGCTCGGTCAATTATACGGGAATTGATTACCCTACAAAGATGTGTTAGATGCAGACTTATCTCTGATAAGGGACAGAGATAATATCCCTATGCATGAAGGCATAGTTTAGGTGTCATTAGGTAATGACATCTATGCTACGATATTGAATACGTAGGCTTGTGGAATTTGTGTTTTCTCTTGGGGCGAAAACGAACCCGTTGTGTCTTCTCTTGGGGCGAAAACGAACCCTGTTGTGTCTTCTCTTGGGGCGAAAACGAACCCTGTTACCGGAGTAGACCTCTCATTCATAAAAGGAATCGAGGGGATTTTGACCATGGTCCTAAGCGTAGGAAGGTTTGACCAAGTGGGAGTGAAAATTAAAAATGATCCTAACCGTAGGAAGGTTTGATCGGGATAGGAGTTTTGAGACAATCCTAATCAGAGGAAGGTTTGATCGCTCAATCTTGAAATGGACCTCTCGCTTATGGAAGGAATCAAGAGGGGATTTTGACCATGGTCCTAATCAGGAAGGTTTGACCAGTGATATTTGAGACAATCCTAACCGCCGGAAGGTTTGATCGCCAATCTTGAAATGGACCTCGCTCATGGAAAGAATCGAGGGGATTTTGGCCGTGGTCCTAACTGTAGGAAGGTTTGACCAGATAGGAATTTTGAGACAATCCTAATCAGAGGAAGGTTTGATTGCTCAATGTGGAAGTGGACCTCTCGCTCATGGATTATCCACCCCAGCTGAAATTGGGTCAAGGAGCACAGAGGAGCATTTATACTGTGATACCGCCGGAGTCAAATTTGATTCATTTTATTTCGGCGCTAAGACGCCGGCTTCAACCAAGGCTTGGATGATGGCCTTGAGAGCTAAGCAATCCTTTGTAAGATGGAGGATCCTCCTGGTACGCACGCATTTAGGGTCCGGTTTTGTTAGCCTCCTCTTGATTTGTAATTGAGGCAACTTGATTTTGTTGTTATCAAGGAGGTGTTTGAAGATGATTGGAACCTCTTCGTCCTTGAAAGAGTATGTCTGTGGAATTCGATTTAGAAGCTTTTGGCTGCCGTTGTTGCGACGTTTGACCAACGCTGATCCGAGATGCCTTTCCTCTATTACGAGAGGAGAAATTTACTTCTGAGGGGTCAGCCATCTTTTCGCTTCTTTCAGCTTTCTTTCTTCTGAGGAAACGTTCGGCTTGTTCTCCTTGTATTTTTAGGTCTTTCCACGTAGTTGGTGGGACGACCCCCATGACTTCCAGCAATTCTATAGAAAGATTGTTGTGGCAAGTCTTCAGTATGAACTCTTCAGTAATTGGATCTCTGCAATTCATAGCTTTATTGCGGAATCGCTTAACGAAGGTGTCGATTGTCTCCCCACCTTTCTGCTTTTCTTCTAGGAGAGTTCCAATGGAAACTTCGGTGTCGTCATCGAAGAAGTTGCTGAGAAAAGAACTTTCCATGTCCTCCAGCAGCTTAATACTCCTCGCTTGAGTCTTCGATACCAATCGGCAGCCCGCAAGAGTACCGACGAATGACCGAACCATCGAGGCTCGTTTCGAGATTACCCCAAATGTGATTTGAAGTAAATCGTGTTGTGAAGGTGACCCTCTCCGTCAAATGGCGTGAAGTTGATCAAATTGAATTTGGCGGGATTGAATCCCATTCTTCTGATACGGACACGGATACCGTCCTTTTGACTTCTGTGTGGACATCAAAGCATTGATTTTATTTTCAAGCTCTTTCATCCTTTCGCCATTATCCTCCCCTTGTTTTGGATTATTTCCAATAGGAAGAATTGGATCATTTCCACCTTGGAGGCGGATCGGCTTTCTTTGGAGGTTGATCGTAAATGTGTTCATCAATCTCCGAATCGCTGTCTTCAACATTATGGTGGGTTACTCCACCTTGTTGACTGGATTCAGGCTGTTGACTGGACCCAGGTATTTGTGCAACTGTTTGGGTTTGCAATTTCCTCATCTGTTGCATGGCTAGCTCCATCTCTGTTCTCATTTCGGCCTTAAGCTCTTCTCTTTGCTTAGCTAAGGCTTCTTGTAACATTTGAGCCAGGACATCGGGAGTAATGGTAAAAGCTTCTCTGGGATGGGGACCAACACTTGACATTGTGTCATCGGAAGCTATCGCCGAATTGATGTCGGAAGCTTCATCATCAGATGATTCTCCCTCATGCATCCTTCTATAGTCGATGCGCTGCGTAGCTCGCAATTGCAATCGAGACATTCTCTGAGACCCGACCTTTCCTCCAGGAGTGAAGTCAGGATCTGCATCCGTCGCCAGTCCTTTTCCTTTGTTCACCATGTTAATAGTAACTTCAGGAAGTTCATCTGTTCGAATGGTGGATCTTCTCTTTCTTCGGGGTCGCCTTGACTCGTCTTCAAATCTTCCATTCTTTGGGAGAAAGCCTCTCGAATCAAGCTCTTTGTGGTTGAGCGCTTGACTCGAACAGCACATCCCGACAACAACGTCTTGATTAGTTGTGCACACGAGCAAGAACAATTTATTTCATCGATCGCCCTTTTCGTGTTGCCACCCCACCGATGGTGTGGTTGGTGTGGTTTATCACGAATTGCACTTCCACCCCCAAGTGTAACGTTGTCCTTAATTGGAGGACACGTCTTCTTTTGGGGACGTCGACTCTTTGACTTGAGAGACAACTTCCGCTTGGCTTCGCTATCCGGTTGCTTCGTATGAATCATGAGGGTCCGTTATCTCTCGTGATTTTGCGAGTCACTTGCCTCAACTTCTTCTTCTCAGCAGACTCGTGGACCCCTTGTAGGATGCTCAAACGAGACGCAACAGAAATTCTTTCAGTTTGAGTTGCGTCAGATGGCTCAGCACATTTCTGAACATCACTTGGAATTTGGGTACGGCCCCCAACCTGTCGTTGTTTATGGATCAGGTGACCCAAACGTTCCATTACCTGTTTTGACTTTGGTTCTCATTGTGGACCAAGGCGATCGAACACCGAAGTTGACGATTTCGGACTTAACGGTTGATACCTCACCGAAAAGTGGAAGAAAGGGCGAAAAGCCAAATTTTCGTTAAGGCATGGAGGATCGCCGCTTTGGCGAGGCGCTCGACGGCCTGGCCGGGCGCTGGTGATACACCGCCATTGCTGGCGAGGCGTTTTAGATCATACCGGCGAGGTGCTCGAACTCGGCCGAAGAATTCCGCGAGGCGACTTTGAGCCAATTTTGACGTTGACTTCGACCCATGCTTGGCGATTTTGAGCCGCTTGTCGGGTTGCTTTTGACTCTGGCGCTTTAAAGACGCCTCGAGCAAAGCGTGCACGGGCGTTGAGCTGCAGCCTTCTTTGTCAATCGGGCCTTTGACGAGAACCCATTCTTCCTTGGGAGGAGGCCGACGGATTGAGAGATTGCGCTTGTTGATGCCTTTGATCACGTGAGTTCGATAGTGAACTCCATCCGTTGACTCGAGCCTTGGCGAACCGACGGGCCATCTTTGACGCCGCCTTTGGCGAAGCTCTTCGCCGATCGGTTGAGATCTTGTTGAGAGGGAAATCTCCTGCCGCAGCTTAACGAAGATCGCTGCACATCACAAATGAACTAACCTCCCTCTTAGGGGATGAAATCCTCCGATATTTGGGATGAGGAGGATTTCATGTGGAAGAGGAGAGATACTCTTCAATTTGGCTTGATCGAAGAAGTAGTCTATTCCATCAACCATGAGGTCGGCTCGATTGTCGCAAGGCTGCGACACAACGATCTCGGCTTGAGACCGTTGGCTCCCATCGTGGTCGCCATCGTGTTTGGGTCGAAGTTGATTCCATTGTAAAACTAGAGAAAATTACACTTTTGGTTCTCGTTACAATGAAAATTAAATAACTCTCTCACAAACTCAACAAAAGACGCTACAAGTGTAGATCTCTTATTTTGTGGGACTTTGCCCGTACGGACGCTGCGAATCCGTGGACCACCGAAATGATCGTCGAATCGACGGGTTTAGTTAGTGCCGCAAAGGAAACAAGAACTTCAAAGAAATATCTTAGCAAGGTAAGATATCTACTCTTCTCAAGAATAAGTCAAGGCTTAAACTCGAGGAATCTCCGCGTGGATCGTGGTTCTTGAACTCCTAAGCTTGGATTGACTTTTCCCTTTCGATGGTCGACCCCGCCCAAGTGGACATAGGAGGGTATTTATAGTCTTTGGGAAACGTGCCCACAAGTGTCATAAGTGCTGAAGATTTGCGCTAGCCGCGCTCGAGCAGCTTAAGCCGCTTCGCCACCGGCGAGCAGACGCCGCCTCGCCGGGCGGCGAGGTATAATGGCCTCACGACCCGCGAGGCAAGGCCGTCCTTCCACCGGCCGGTTTTCCTACTTTTAGGCATGATTAAATGCCCTAGAATTACGCCTAGTGGGCGATCTTCGCCGTAACCGCCATTTACGGTTCAACGCTTTCTCGCATTGATAAAGTCAAGTGGGCCCCATCGCATTGATTTAGACCCTTCAAGAGCTTGTTCCAAGTATTACGGGTGTCGCCGGTTAGCGAGACACAAGTAAGTGCCTCGCCTATAGCGACACATCAAGGTGTCTCGCCGGCGAGGCACACATAAGTGTCTCGCTAATAGCGAGACACATCAAGGTGTCTCGCCGCGGCGAGGCACACATAAGTGTCTCGCTAATAGCGAGACACATCAAGGTGTCTCGCTTCGCTATGAGATTGACAAACAAGTGTCTCGCGACCGTAGCGAGACACAATCTCCCCATGTGTTGACTTCTTGAGATTTCGACGACGTTGTTCTTCGATCTTCTCATGATTTAGTCATATTTGAGGTTCTTCAACAATTTTGATGCCTACAATGAAAAGTACAACCAGAGTCTAATAACCAACTGATTTACACAAAGAATCGACAACCAAGAGTTCAAATATGCATAATCACAAAGATTATTAATCATGAAAATTTCACCCATTTTGCCCTCACTGCATACCATATTAGCATGATCATTTTGTCGATATTTCTTAGGTTTAGGACAATCTTTAATAAAGTGACCGGTTTCATGACAATTATAGCATTTTTAACTTTAAACCGGACTTCGATCTACCCTTCCATTTTCAAATTTTTCTTACTTAATTCCCCATTACTTGCATTCTTTTGGTTATTAGACCTATTCCGAGGCCTACCCTCACATGCATAACCTCAAAGATAACCTCACCGAATTTTTATTTTCCCTGAATGTTTTAAATCTAATTCCTTACTCTTAAGACCATTGATCACAATATCAAGGGTAACCTCATCTCTACCATATTTAATAGCAGATTTTACATCACTATATGAGTCGAATAGCATTTAGAAGTGCAATAGGAGTATATTCGCTCATATGTTTATTCTAACTTAATGTCCTGAAATAAGTTTTGTGAAAACATCTAGGTTCTCCTCAATGTCCTTAGACATATCCAATCTAAATTTGAAAATTTTTTCAAGCAAAAACATTTTACGGGTAAAGAGGTTTCAGATATAGTTCTTCAAGTTTATCCCAAAGGGTTTTAGCAGATTCCAAAATTCTAACTTTTCTAAGCACGAGTCGATAAGTTCAAATAAATTGTGGAACATGCATTTTCGCTCATTTCACTTTTTCTTCGTCGTACGGACGCTGCGAATCCGTGGACCACCGAAATGATCGTCGAATCGACGGGTTTAGTTAGTGCTTCGCAAAGGAAACAAGAACTTCAAAGAAATATCTTAGCAAGGTAAGATATCTACTCTTCTCAAGAATAAGTCAAGGCTTAAACTCGAGGAATCTCCGCGTGGATCGTGTTCTTGAACTCCTAAGCTTGGATTGACTTTTCCCTTTCGATGGCCCCTTCCAAGTGGACATAGGAGGGTATTTATAGTCTTTGGGAAACGTGCCCACAAGTGTCATAAGTGCCGAAGATTTGCGTTAGCGCCGCGCTCGAGCCGCCAGGCTAAGCCGCCTCGCCATCGGGCGGTGGCAGATCGGCCGCCACGGGCGAGGTAAGATGGGTCACCACTGACCGGCGAGGCAAAGGCCGCCCTTCCACCGCCAGAACGTTTTCCTACTTTTAGGCATGATTAAATGCCCTAGAATTACGCCTAGTGGGCGATCTTCGCCGTAACCGCCATTTACGGTTCAACGCTCGCATTGATAAAGTCAAGTGGGCCCCATCGGCATTGATTTAGACCCTTCAAGAGCTTGTTCCAGTATTGTGTTCGAAGCCATGGTACACAGTGTCTCGCCTATAGCGAGACACATCAAGGTGTCTCGCCGCGGCGAGGCACACATAAGTGTCTCGCTAATAGCGAGACACATCAAGGTGTCTCGCCGGCGAGGCACACATAAGTGTCTCGCTAATAGCGAGACACATCAAGGTGTCTCGCCGCTATGACAAACAAGTGTCTCGCGACCGTAGCGAGACACAATCTCCCATGTGTTGACTTCTTGAGATTTCGACGACGTTGTTCTTCGATCTTCTCATGATTTAGTCATATTTGAGGTTCTTCAAACAATTTTGATGCCTACAATGAAAAGTACAACCAGAGTCTAATAACCAACTGATTTACACAAAGAATCGACAACCAAGAGTTCAAATATGCATAATCACAAAGATTATTAATCATGAAAATTTCACCCATTTTGCCCTCACGCATACCATATTAGCATGATCATTTTGTCGATATTTCTTAGGTTTAGGACAATCTTTAATAAAGTGACCAGCCATGACAATTATAGCATTTTTAACTTTAAACCGGACTTCGATCTACCCTTCCATTTTCAAATTTTTCTTACTTAATTCCCCATTACTTGCATTCTTTTGGTTATTAGACCTATTCTCGAGGCCTACCCTCACATGCATAACCTCAAAGATAACCTCACCGAATTTTTATTTTCCCTGAATGTTTTAAATCTAATTCCTTACTCTTAAGACCATTGATCACAATATCAAGGGTAACCTCATCTCTACCATATTTAATAGCAGATTTTACATCACTATATGAGTCGAATAGCATTTAGAAGTGCAATAGAGTATATTCGCCTATATGTTTATCATCGGGTTAACTTAATGTCCGAAATAAGTTTTGTGAAAACATCTAGGTTCTCCTCAATGTCCTTAGACATATCCAATCTAAATTTGAAAATTTTTTCAAGCAAAAACATTTTACTGGGTAAAGAGGTTTCTGTATATAGTTCTTCAAGTTTATCCCAAAGGGTTTTAGCAGATTCCAAAATTCTAACTTTTCTAAGCACGAGTCGATAAGTTCAAATAAATTATGGAACATGCATTTTCGCTCATTTCAAATTTTTCTTCAAGGTCGGGCCAAATAAGTCCGACCAATAGCCCTAATGAGACTTCTGAATTAAAATACATTTTATTTTTTGTTTCCAAATGCTAAAATCAGATTTTCCATTGAACGGAACCAAACCATATTGAACCATACCATAGTGATTAGTAGCAGACATCCTTCACACAGAAAAATAAGACAAGGGTATCACACGACCAAATGAAATTTTAATTTCAGCGACCAAATAAAATTTTAATTTCAGCGACCAAATATCAGCAAGTAAACGCAGAAGAAAATGATACGGGTCAACTAAAGGAGCAACTATCACTGTAGCGAAATTGATACGTCCCTTTACATGCGCGAAACCCTAGGATAGGGTTTCGACCTTACCCACGCGACGACGGCAGCGGCGGTTCGATGGCTGGAATAGCGGGCGCGGTTCGCTCGGCCGATTCGGCTGAACGGCGGGCCGAGATCCAGCGACAAATGACCGGCGGTTTTGAACGGCGACGACTCAACGAGGCTCTGATACCACTGTTGAAGATCGATGTCGTCGTTGTTTGGCTCAGAAGCCTGCTTCAATCAGTCACGATTGATCCTTCTCGTGTGCACCACCAAGGATACAAGGCGAGAAATCCACACAGTCTCTCACAAAGAAAAGGGGGGATCGCACAAAGCAATGGACGGAGAAAAGCCTCACAGAGAAACGGGGAGAGGATCGCACAAAGTCCCTCTCAATCTCATCCCTCGAGCTACTAGCAACCCTTCTATATATAGAGAAGAGGGCAGCCGTCACGAGAGATCGATCCTAGGGTTTCCGAGGCAGCCGTCGAGAGGGGGGAGAGAAAAACTAGGGTTTCGAAAGGCAGCGGACCACAAAAGGAAAGAAGCAGAGGGTCGGGTTAAAAGGTAAGTGAACTGGGCCTCTCCATCAAATGGGCCAGCAGTTCATGGGCCAACAAATAGCAACAGAGGGAGGACACGATACAAAACATATAAATTCAAACGGTACAAATAAAATACTGAATCAATACAATTACCAACTTTAAAATGGGAGACGTGCAAATTTCGTCATTTTTCCTAGTATTATTTTCTATAGACGACCCTTTCATGTTAGCACACTCATGATGCTTGTTGAGGTATTTATATGAGCGTGAACCAGTGACATAAAGTAACTAAAAAGATCATGTTCTTAAATAAAATTTTAGGACCAAACTTACTATTCTTTTCGTTGAAGGAAAAGAGAGCAGAGAAACAAAAAGGAAACTTGACTTGCTGTATTAAGATCTTGAGGTAAGCTAGTGTTTGGTCAATCTTTTTTTCCCCCTTCCTTTTCCTTTCTTTCTTTTTCCAGGACATAAATGAAAGCAACCTAGAAAAAAAAAAAAAAGGTTCAGATTCAAATCACTGGCCTGGATGGAGTCAGTGCAACAATTCTCTCAACTGCACGTCATTTGATATGTATGATTGTACATTTTAGCAACTGGGATCATACATTTTAGCAACTGGCATTTTTACTCTACATTTAATATCCATGGTTTTGCAAATTGTACGAATTAGTTTGCATATAAGCCTAAGTGTAATTTAGGACTGAAAGAATATATGAATCAGTATATATATGGAGAAATTACTAAACTTATTTATAAAGTAATCAAGTTTATTGCCCAACTTTTTCCCTAAAAAAACGTAATCAAGTTTATTTTAGCTTGGTTTCGGTAAAACTATAAATAGGGTGTAATTCGTAGATCTGTTAATACCATGTAATAGCCAAAAAGCAACCATAAAAAAAATTATTTGTATTTTAAATATAACTTAATCAAATATTAAGGATAAATTATAAATAATTCATTTTAATTCGTTATCCTTGAATTTGGTTTGAACCAAGTAGGCCCGAATGAACAGAGGATTTAAGCTCAGGGTAATTTCGGGTAGAGAGGGCTCTAAATTGGTTCCATGCTTCATTTAGCCCAAAAATCAACCCGAATCAGCCCATGCACAGGTAGTCGAAGACAAGAATGACGGCTAAATTATTAATTGCTTACGATTAATGAAGCTATTTGCATTGATTCCGACGACAATAAAGCCTATAGTGATTCACTTAATCGACAGTTTACTGGCGAATCTTGTTTGACCGAAAGTATAAAATTTTTACATTTTAGTCCTCTAAAGTTAAATCCTCTCTCTCTCTCTCTCTCTCTCTCTCTCTCTCTCTCTCTCTCTCTCTCTCTCTCTCTCTCTCTCTCTCTCTCTCTCTCTCTCTCTCTCTCTCTCTCTCTCTCTCTCTCTCTCTCTCTCTCTCTCTCTCTCTCTCTCTCTCTCTCTCTCTCTCCCTCCCCATTGTTTTGGAGGAGGGAGACATGGAGGGGAAGGGGAGGGGAGAGAGAGAGAGAGAGAGAGAGATGGAGGAGGGGATGGGGGAAGAGAGATAAAGAGAGAGAGAGTGTGTGTTTTGAGAAGGAGACAATGGGGGAGAGAGGGAGGGAGGGAGAGACATGGAGGGGGAAGGGGGAGGGGGAGAGAGAGTGTGTGTTTTGGGAAGGAAACAATGGGGGAGGGAGAGAGAGAGAGAGATGGAGGGGAAGGGGGGGGGAGAGAGAGTGTGTGTTTTGGGAAGGAAACAATGGGGGAGGGAGAGAGAGAGAGAGATGGAGGGAGGGGGAGGGGAGAGAGAGACAAAGATGGAGGAGGGAGGGAGGGGGGAGAGAGAGAAAGAGGATTTAAATTTTAGAGGACTAAAATGTAAAAATTTTATACTTTTCGAGGTCAAACTAAGATTCCGGTCGCCGGAGTAGGTCTTATCGGTTAAGTGAGTCACTTTATAGGCCTTATTGTCGTCGGCGTCAATTTTTAGGCCTTATTGGAAACCGTGTGTCAATTTTTAGGCCAATTTAATAATTTAGCCCAAGAATAACTATCATATCTCAAGTTTTTTTTTGGGCTTTGTTTTTGTTTTTAGATTGATTGTAATTTACAAAAAACAAGTTTTTAGTGAGAATGGAGATAGGTGAAGATACGAGTGAGTATGCGCGGTGGCAGTTATGGTAAGCAATGTCAATGAAATTCCATATAACAAAATTAGCAATTCACAAATTACATACTTCTGTAACGACCTTGATTAACATTCTCCAAATGATCACCGACTTTTGTAGTGTCATCCATAAATTTTAGATTTTTCATTATAGAGAGAATTTTCTACAAGCGATTAGCTTGCATCTTTTAGCTAGACAGGTTGAATTGCAGCCTCATTTGTAGGATCATGGAGGTTTATATATAAGAAAATATTTTTACCATCCCTAGAGATAAACCTTTTCACCTCCCCATGTGGAGTTATCACTAGCCATGATTCTCCACATTTACCATGCCAATAAATCCATAATAAAACATACACATTACCTTTGGGTTCTAAAATAAGTCACAAGGTTTAACATAATTATTAAATATATTAGTAATATTTTGAAACCATTAAAAAATCTTACAGTTAAATCACACCATTCACACTACTCATTCTTAGCTCGTGATTATTAGGGCTATATACAACTCATGTGCAATCTTCATTAGTGAATCCGGGAAAAAAAACTCAAAAATCACGTCAAATTGCATACTGATCTTGAGTAAAAAAAAGAATACAGTCAGATGAAGAATAAAGTTATTAGATGTTAACCCGTAAGGGTGGCACACCTGGTTAGGGGTGTGCTTGGGGACGAGGCGGAAACCCGTGTTCGAGTCCCCTTGCCTAAAATCCTTTGGGCCAGTGCTAATAACCATTTCCCTCTACGGCATGAACAACGGATGTAGGTAGGAGGTTTCGAACCCCGACTCGGGATGCCGTGGCAAAGATCTAACTCAATAACCGGGTACTACCTAAAAAAAAAAGTTATTAGATGTTGGTAGATACCGAATCTTCGTAGTCTGTCTCACCTTAAGGTTTGATAGCGTAATATCTAGATATAAGGATGAAATAAAAATGAATTGACCTTCAATGCATTGTTCTCCATCAAAAAATTATTGCAAAACAAATGTAGACTTAAAAATGGAAATAAATTAAAGGATTAGATAAGATTGAGACAAATATACATTCCCGACATAATCTACACCTCCGAGCCTCCAACAGTAGGGGATATCCCAAGGTCAATTGATAAAAATTTTAAGCGGCGAAGAAGGTTGTGTTGATAATTGGTTTTTGGGAAAAAATTTGGGTTGTGTTGATAATTGGTTTTTGGGAAAAAATTTGAGAAAAAATTAAGCAGCAGTTTTTCCGAAATCTTTTGCCTGTATGCATTTTTTTTACTTTTTCAGAAAAAAATTAATGAATAGAGATAATTCATGAAATTCTTAAGCAATACTGGAGCCATGATTTTTTTCCAAGGGGGCCCAAAATAAACCGATCATACATCAATTAAAAACTGATCAAATATGACAATATGTAATAAAGTTTTAAAGTAGGTGAAAGAATAATGTAAGATTAAAAAGTTTTCACAAATATTATTTTCTTAAATTTCCTAAAGTTTTATATTAAAAATGTGACAAACAAAAGAACCCCATTTCACAATTCCATCACAACCTGCAAAACCAAATAAAAATATAAACGTATTTCAGAGGTCTAATATTAAATGAAAGAATACATGGAAATTGAAACACCATGTTCCTATCTACTTGACATGCAAAGAAAATTACATGAAAATATGATGTGTAAATATATAGGGTCTTCCATAGATAATTTGAAATATATAGGGTTTTCCATATTAATCCTCCGTGATCTTTTAGATAATATGAAATTAATCCCTCTAATAGAAGCTTTCAAATTGAGAGAGTACTGTCATCTTTAACATTTTTGGATGCAGTAGCAATTATACCCATACAAATTCCACAATAAACTTCGCTAGAGCACAAATTGAGAAATATTATGTGATGATAGGCTTAAATCAACAATTTGAACTTGATTTTGGTTAATTTTTATATTGATTTTGGTTGCTTTTATAATCAAGAATTGCCGATTCCTTATTAACCACTCACATGTTGTTAACAATTTGGGTGTTGAATGTAAGAAGGGGATTTTAAAACTCTTTAAATATTTGGGGTACAAATTTCAAAATATGAAGGGTTAGGGAACTACGTTAAATATGAAAGATTTGAGGACTACGTTTATATATGAAAGACTTAAGGGACTAAAAGGGGAGAACCTGTATTGTATATGGGCATATTCGTAAAAAGTCAGGGCCCCGTCATTGTTCTCAAGCTTTTTTGTTTCTAATATTTAATTTTTAAGCCTTATTATTGCATGAAAGTGAAGCTTAAGTTATGCAAGTAAACTCAATTTTAATTGGGGAGCTAGTATTAGTAATCTTACCATATAAGAAGACTTAGATGATATAAAACTCATAATAGTTATTGTAAAATAACAAGCAAAATTAACTTGCGCATTGCCGCGAACTTTAGTATGGAAATGTCAAAAAAAAAAAAAGCAATTTGGTTTATAATTGCATTATATTAACCACTCAGAACAAATAATATAGTTAAAAAAAACTCATCCACAATTCGCAATGTCGCGATATTGAAGTAAAAAAAGGCAAAAATAACACCACTTTATATTTCAGATCTAAGATGATTTTAAAAGTGAGTGAGTTTACAAATAAATTTGGGAATTTTAGGTTTATAGCAAAAAACTATTTATATAGTCCTTCATAATAATATTATATTATACTATATTATTGGAGTTGATAGAGCATTTCAGATTTATGATTAGCTTTTAAAGTGGGTGGGCTTAATGATAAATACGTAAAATATGCATTATCTTAGTGTGTTTCAAGCATGATTTACGGGTGTTTAATGCATATTTTGTTTATAGATCGAGCATACTGCTGTGGTTTGTGTTCTTATATGTAGGTATTGGCCCAAGATTGAAAGATTTGATGATCGTTGGAAGTTGAACAAGAGTTTGAAGCGACAACAAGATTTCGAATGCATGGTTCGTGAAGAAAATGGATGCATGATTATGAAGAACTGGAATTTCTGCCATGATGTAATTCGAATCCGGAAAAACTCAAAAGATAAAAGTTGTAGGGCTCTTCAACAGATTTCCAACGCAACTTGAATCACCTAAATCTGAGGTCGGATGAAGAAGCTACGGTCAAAATATCGAAAACTGTACAAATAAGCGTAAAATCAAGAAGACAGATTCCACCACACTTCGGTGGCCGCACCACACCCGTATGGCCTTATCTTTTATTTTCAGATTTCTTTTGAAACATATAAATAGAGATTTAGACTAGGGTTTTGGGGATCTTTTGAGCCGTTCTCTTAGCCGCCAATTAGCAACTATTTTAGAGTTCAAGTATTGAAAGGAAGACACTAATTTCTTGTACAAGATTGGATTGCAAGTTCTTAGTTTGAAGATTTCAATTGAAAGACGGGTTAATTCTTTCCTCTCTTTAATTTATTTCTTCTTATGATTGATTTGCATAATTATTTGATGTTTTCTCTTATTCAAATCATGTGTGAGTAGATTTCTTGTCTAGGGTTGGGAAAGAACCCAACTTTTTGGTAATTGATGATGAATTAATATATGTTCTTGGTGAAAGTTTAGATCTTTAAACTTAATTTCTCGTGAATTAATTTTGTTAGTTCGCTTGATCATCGGATTAGCAATCATAGGTAATTAATTGAAGGACTGAAAGGTGAAAATTAATACCGGACCTCTAGAAATTGAGCAAGGAACTCGAACCACGAAAGTAGGCTAGATTCCTTGGGGATTTATTTTGAATTAGCATAAAGCTTAATGGGTTTAATTTAATCTTGATTCCACGAAAGTTGGTTAATTGGGATTAATTAGGCACGATCTTTAGACCTTGAAAGAGGCTTTAGATTAATTTAGGCTAATTCACCCTTTCTAATTTAAACCAACATCGAGAACTGAAATAATTCATCATTAACACCTAAGTTGTGGTGAAAACCCAATCCTGGCCCTTCATTTTATTGAACTCCACCCGTTTAGCTGTTTATTTTATTTCTTTTATTTAATTCTCATTAATTTTAATCTCTTCTATTTTACTCATTGGTTTAGCTAGTCGAAAACGTGAAATTTGGTAATTAACCCCTAGTCCCTGTGGGATCGACCTTGATAGCTACAACAAGTCCGTGCGCTTGCGGATTTTGCCCATCAAGTTTTTGGCGCCGTTGCCGGGGACTTCGGTGTTAATATTGAGTGTTTACGTTATTAAGCTAGACTAGATTTTTTATTATTATTATTTTTTTTCCTTGTTGCTGACTTTCTTTTATGCAAGGGCAATTGGAAGTACACGACGAAAGCAATCCTGAACTATTGGTGACTCTTGCGAACATAAGAAGGTATATAAGGGAGCAAAGGAACACGGAGCAAGCTACAATGGGTGATCAGAATCAGCTTCTTAAAGATTTCGCTGCCCCAAATGCTCAAGGCACGCACTCGAGTATTACAAGGCCCACTGTTGAAGCTAATAACTTTGAGCTGAAACCATCACTGCTCTCAATGGTTCAACAAAATCAGTTTGGAGGAGGAGCTAATGAAGACCCGAACCTCCACCTATCAATTTTCTTGGAGTATTGCGACACTTTGAAGCTTAATGGAGTGACCAATGATTCTATTCGACTCAGACTATTTCCATTCTCTTTAAAAGACAAGGCTAGGGCTTGGTTGCATTCATTGCCACCGGGTCTATCACCACTTGGGATCGCTTGTCCGTATGCTTGCAAAGTATTTCCCCCCAAGTAAAACAGCACAGATGAGGAACCAGATCACAAGCTTTGTACAGAAGGAAGGAGAGTCACTCTATGAAGCTTGGGAACGCTATAAGGAATTATTGAGGATGTGCCCTCACCATGGACTGGAGAAGTGGTTAATTGTTCACACCTTCTACAACGGGCTCACTTACAACACTCGGATGACTGTTGATGCTGCTGCAGGAGGAGCTTTGATGAACAAAACAATAGATGAGGCGTATACTCTCATTGAAGACATGGCTCGTAATCACTATCAATGGGCTTAACGAGCTGCTCGACATCAAAAGGCAAGTATGAAATAGATGCTTTAGATCATATATCCTCTAAAGTTGATGCTTTGTTTAAAAAGTTGAAAGCTTGAGTATTAATTCGTATGCCTACTTCAATTTCATGTGAGATATGTGGTTATGTGGGTCATTCTCGCACTTGGATGTCAATTAGGAAACCCCCATCAATTGATACTTCGGTAATGAACATGTTAACTATGTTAATAACTTTAATCGAAGGAGACCCATTCTCCAACACTTATAATCCGGTGGAGGAATCATCCTAATTTATCTTATAGAAACTCACCTTTAAATACCATGCCCGCATCTAATTTTGGTCCTCCGTGTTTATGCACCTCAAACTAATTTCCCTTCTCAAAGGTCTAATTTGGAAAATATGATGGAAAAGTTTGTGACGACTCAATCAAAATTGAATGAAGAGTTTAAGCAACAACAACAAACTACAAATGAGGTAGTAAAACAATTGGCCTCTAAGATGGATTCCCTAGCTACTCATAACAAGATGTTAGAGACACAAATCACCCAGTTGGCACAAAATGCTAGCTCTTCCTCTAGAGCTTCGTGCATGCTACCTGGACAACCCGAGACAAATCCCAGAGGTCATGTGAATGCTATAACCCTTAGGAGTGGAAAACAATATGAGGGACCCAAGATGAAGGAAAATGATGGGGTAGATGGTCATCCTGAAGAAAAAATGAAACGGTGGTAGATGTGGATAATGAGATCCAAATACAAGAAGAACAAAAAGTTGAGAAATATGTGTCTCCCGCTGCTTACAAGCCTCCTCTACCTTTTCCCCAAAGGTTAGCTAAGGCTAAGTTGGAAAAGCAGCTCGAAAATTTTTAGAGGTTTTGAAAAGTTGCACATCAATATCCCATTCATCAAGCTATTTCTCAAATGCCTTCTTATGCCAAGTTCTTGAAAGAGATCCTATCTAATAAAAGGAAGTTGGAAGAATACTAGACCGTGGCCCCCATCGAGGAGTGTAGTGCTATCATCCAAAATAAATTGCCTCCTAAACTTAAGGATCCGTGTTCATTTTCTATTCCTTGTATTATTGGTAATGTCTCTATTGACCGTGCTTTGTGTGATTTAGGTGCAAGCGTAAGTTTGATGCCAATGTCTATCGTAAAAGCTTGGTATAGGTGATTTGAAGCCAACCACGATATCACTACAACCGGCGGATCGACGGTAAAATATCCGGTAGGTATTCTTGAAGATGTACCTATCCAGGTCGGTAAGTTCTTTATCCCACTCAATTTCATTATTTTGGAGATAGAAGAAGATTTTAACATTCCAATTATATTAGGAAGACCCTTCCTTGCTACTGCAGGTGCTATAATTGATGTTAAAAATGGAAAGCTCTCCTAAATATTGGAGGGAAACGGTAGAATTTGATTTAAGCAAAACTATGAAACTCCCTCGACCGGTAATGTTTGTTACGTGGTCGACGTGATTGACAAGTGTATACATGAGCAACTTGCAAACCATTATTCAGCTGATCAACTTGAGAAGTGTTTGGTAAGCAACGGTTCAATAAATGATGAAGACCCTGAGGTAGCCGCATATGCTCAATCTTTGGAATCAACATCAACTGCTCCATTTCAAATGCAAAGTTTGAAAGTCCGAAAAGAACAAAAGGTTATACCGTGAAGAGGATAAAGCACCAAAGGTAGAATTAAAACCCTCCCTTCCTCTTTAAGGTATGAATTTCTTGGCCCTAACTCTACTTATCCTGTGATTATGAATGCATTTCTAAATGAAAATGAAACTAATAAGTTGCTTAGAACACTTAGGATGCATCGCAAGGTCATAGGATACACCATGGACGACATTAAAGGAATCAACCCATCGATTTGCATGCATAGAATTCTCTTGGAAGATGATCATAAACCCTCTATAGAGCATCAACGTAGATTAAATCCTAACATGAAGGAAGTGGTTAAAGAAGAGGTGCTTAAGCTACTAGATGCTGGGGTAATCTATCCTATTTCTGATAGTGAATGGGTTAGCCCAGTCCATGTGGTTCCTAAAAAAGGGGGTGTGACCGTAGTCAAAATGATAATAACGAACTTATCCCTACCGTGACGCTTACGGGTTGGAGAATGTGTATTGATTATAGAAAGTTGAATAAGGCAACCCGAAAAGATTATTTTCCACTTCCCTTTATAGACCAAATGTTGGAAAGGTTGGCCAAGCATTCCTATTTTTGTTATTTAGATGGATATTCAGGATTTTTCCAAATCCCTATTCATCCTAGTGATCAGGAAAAGACCACTTTTACTTGTCCCTATGGGACCTTTGCTTATAGGCGCATGCCTTTCGGTCTTTGTAATGCCCCTGCCACTTTTCAACGATGTATGATGGCTATTTTCTCTGATTTTATAGAAAACATTATGGACGTGTTTATGGATGACTTCTCCGTGTATGGGATTACTTTTGATGATTGTTTAGCTAACTTGTCTCGAGTTTTGCAGCGTTGCGAAGAAGTTAATCTAGTCCTAAACTGGCAGAAATGCCACTTTATGGTAAGGGATGGAATAGTTCTAGGACACAAGGTGTCCGAGCGTGGAATTGAGGTTGATCGAGCAAAAGTGGAGATTATTGAAAAATTGCCTCCACCAACGTCAGTTAGGGGAGTAAGAAGTTTCTTGGGACATGCCGGTTTCTATCGGCGTTTCATCAAAGACTTTTCAAAAATTGCAAAACCTTTAACTAACCTTCTTCTTAAAGAGGCTCCCTTTGATTTCACTGATGAATGTCTTGATGCTTTTCGTAGGTTGAAGGAAGCATTGATAACAGCTCCTATTATGCAACCGCCAGACTGGGATCTCCCATTTGAAGTCATGACCGATGCAAGTGATTATGCGGTTGGTGCTGTGTTGGGCCAAAGGAAGAACAAGATTTTGCATGCAACTTATTATGCTAGTCGCACCCTTGATGAAGCCCAAGTTAACTATGCTACCACTGAAAAAGAGCTATTAGCAATTGTCTTCGCCTTTGACAAGTTCCGGTCTTACTTAGTGGGGTCCAAAGTCATCGTTTATACCGACCACTCCGCCATCAAATATCTTTTGAGCAAGCAAGATGCCAAACCTAGGTTAATTCGATGGATACTACTTTTACAAGAGTTTGACCTGGAAATAAAGGACAAGAAAGGGACAGAAAATTTGGTGGCAGATCATTTGTCGAGGATGAGACAAGAGTCACATGATAAGGAGGAGGATGAACTACCGATCGATGACTCCTTCCCAGATGATCAGTTGTTAGCCATAGAAAGATTCGATGCACCATGGTATGCGGATTTCGTCAACTACATAGTGTGTGGAGTCTTGCCTCCGGATCTGAGCTATCAACAGAAAAAGAAGTTCTTTGCTGACTTGAAGTATTATTTCTGGGATGAACCATTTCTGTACAAATGGTGTGTTGATGGAATGTTTAGAAGGTGTGTTCCTGAAGATGAGGTTACAAGTATTCTCCATCATTGTCATTCATCTTCTTACGGGGGACATGCAAGCACTTCAAAGACAGCTGCAAAAGTTCTACAATCAGGTTTCTATTGGCCGAGTCTTTTTCGGGACGCAAAACAGTTTGTGACATCCTGTGATAGTTGTCAGAGGACCGGGAACATTTCGAAGCGACATGAGATGCCTTTACACTCCATCTTGGAAATTGAGGTCTTTGATGTGTGGGGCATAGATTTCATGGGACCGTTTCCGCCATCGTACAATAACAAGTTCATCTTAGTGGCGGTGGACTATGTCTCCAAGTGGGTAGAAGCGATAGCATCCCCCACCAACGATGCCAAAGTAGTTGTGAAACTATTCAAGAACGTCATTTTTCCAAGGTTCGGGGTGCCACGGACGGTAATCAGTGATGGTGGTTCACACTTCATAGAAAGAAAATTCGAAGCTCTTTTAAGACAATATGGGGTCACTCATAAAGTTGCCACGCCATACCATCCTCAAACTAGTGGTCAAGTGGAGGTTTCAAATCGTGAAATTAAGAGCATTTTGGAGAAAATAGTTAATCGTTCAAGAAAGGATTGGTCTATAAAACTTCCGGATGCCTTATGGGCCTATCGAACTGCCTACAAAACACCCATAGGCATGACACCGTTCAAGTTGGTATATGGCAAATCGTGTCATCTCCCAGTTGAGTTAGAGCACAAAGCGTATTGGGCTATCAAGTTGCTAAATTTCGATATGAAGGCCGCGGGTGAGAAAAGAAAGCTTCAACTTCATGAGCTAGATGAGCTACGATTAGATTCCTATGAGAATGCTCGCATTTATAAAGAAAGGACTAAACGATGGCACGATAAGAATATCCTTCGAAGAGAGTTTAATCAAGGCGATATGGTGCTACTTTTCAACTCTCGTTTGAAACTTTTTCCGGGCAAGCTCAAGTCTAGGTGGTCCGGGCCTTTTCAAGTCCGTGAGGTCTTTCCTAGTGGGGTTGTTGAAGTTTCGAGCGAAACAACGGGATCTTTCAAGGTGAATGGACAACGATTGAAGCACTACATTGTAGGGGAACCAAATGAGAAAGGGGTCACTTATTCCCTTTCCGATCCCCCTTCGTCGGAAAATTGAGCGAAAAAGGGGTCGAGCTCATGACCATAAACGAGCGCTTCTTGGGAGGCAACCCAAGTTTTTCATCCTTTCTTGTTCTTTTATCTTATCTTATTCTATTTTATTTTTTTAAACTTTTTTTTCTATTTATTTATTTATTATTTTTAGGCAATTTCATTGGACAATATTTAACTTATAATATTTTCAATCATGCAAATAAGAAGGGGAGACATGGCATTAAAAAAAAAACTGCACAAATAGGAGTTAAAATGGGATGGCAGACTCTACCGCACCCAGGGGTGGTGTCTGCCACACCCCTGATTTGCTGGACATCAAAAGAATACAGTGGCAGACTCTACCACACCCAGGGGTGGTGTCCGCCACACCCCTGGTTCTTAAAAAAAAAAAAGGGGGGGCATTTCTTTTGCATCTCCCCCTCTCAGCCGCCACCCCAAAACAGAAAATAAAAAAAAATCCCAAACCCATAGCCCTAACCCGACCACCTCCCTCTTCCACCTCCGCCCTCCTTCTCAGCCATTCTCATCGCCGGCCATAAGTTTGATTTATGATTTTCCATTGATTTTCATGAGCGATGATGACATTGACCATTTTTCTGATCTTTATTTATTCTTGGCGATTCATCATGAGCGATCGACGATTGTTTTTTACGATTTTTTGAGATTGATTCATCGCTGGTTCGCCGATTTGTTTTGATTTCTTGATGAAGCTGCCGATTGGATTATTCGATTATTTCGACGATCACTTCAGACTGACCCCCTCCTTCAGATCCTCCTCTTCACCACAATCGCCGGCCACCTCCACCATCGCCGCCTTCTTGTCCTTTCCCTCATCCACCACCGTGCCAGATCTCCTCCTCCACTCAACCTCTCCTTCATCTCCGACCACACCAGCCCTCGCAGCCACTCCTCAACGCAGAAACCACTGCCGACTCTCCCCTTCAACCTGCTGTCAATTCCGGTTCGAGAGACTAAATGGGACCTAAGCGTGGACGGACTACCCAGGGAGCCTCAACTTCTAAGTCACGACGACAAAAAGGTGACATCGCGCAAGAGCAACAACGTCAAGGACAACTCCTGGACTCTATGCAACACATGATGCAGTCTATGCATGAGTGGCAGCTCCGCCAGGATGCCTCCGCTCGCCCTCCTTTCGACAAGTGAGTTGGTATGTCCCCTGCACCCTTGCATTCATTTACATCATACTACATTGGGGACAATGTAGATCTTAAGCTTGGGGGTGTAGGTTGTTTATGTATTGATTGCCTGCTTTTGTTTATTTTCATTTTTATTTGCTTTGTTTCTTTAAAAAAAAAATTTATAAAAATAAAATTAAAAATTTTTTTTTTAGGGAAATGATCTCCTAATGATGACATTAATCCTTAACCTTTATTAATTATTGAACTTTATAGATGCTCATTAATCGGGACTAGACAATATTTTTTAAAACCTCCTCTCAATTGATTCTCAAAGGCTTTTGACTACAAGTTAACAATATGGGAGAACCAGACTTGATTGTTCTTTTGTCTTATAGGATTTAGCATTTATGTGGCTAGAATCATAACCATTACTCTATTGAGATATGATGGGAATTAAATTTGGTAGACACATAAAACCAAGTGAGACTTTGAGCCCTAAATTGATTCATTACATATCCAATCATTTTTTTTCTTGAGTGATATTCTCCAATGGTGTACGATACTAGAACTTGCATTGAATCTCTTTGAGACCACATATAACTTTGGTATGCATAAAAGGTGATTGAGGCACATTTTTTTTGTTCATAGTCCACATTAGCCAAATAGCCTATCATGCGCTATTGTTCCCTTTGATTAGCCCCCTTGAGCCTATGAGCCTAATTTTTGTTGATTTAACCCACATATGTGACCCTTCAAACCCGATTGTGTTCCTTACCCATGCCTAAGCTAGTGGAGCAAAATTTTTGATATAATGGGTTATGTGAAGTAATGAGATGTAAGCTTGGGGGTGTGAATGTAGGTGTTTGCCTCCTTTTCAAATTCAAAAATTGAAAAGAAAAAGAAAAAGAGTTCTACTAAAGAGATGAATAAAGTGCCCTCTTTATGGTGTATGTAATTGCGGATGTCGGAAGAATTCATTATGGCGTAGAGTAGTTGGAAGAAGTTCTTTGATAGATGATGGAGTTGGTGCGGATGTTTTTGATCTTGCTTTGAGATCCAACCTTTGCGCTATCGCCCACTAGTGATAGGCTTTCAACTACAATACCAAATATATATCCTACCCTTTTGATCCCAGCCCCGTTACAACCAAATAAAAGACCTCATGATTTTGTTGCATGCCTTAGTTTTCGAAGTGGTGGAGAATTGAGATGAAATGCAAGCCTATGGTTTAAATACATCCATTCGGTAGAATTTTGAGCGACATAATTCTATCCTTAAACACATGAGAGATTGAGAGTCCACATTACCTAAAGCGAGGTCTACCAATTTAACTACCTGAAGGTCTCAATTTTACTACTGGATTGACGCTAGTTACATAAATTACTTTTTCCTACTTTGACTTGAGAATTGGATAGGATGGCTATCCTTGACCTGTGATGCTTGTAATCATAAGGAAAGTTTGAAATGTGATTTTGTTGAGAGTTTGGTAATTACGTTGTCAAATCCCGATGAAATGTGTTTGTCTTGTGATATGTTTGATATTGGTTAAAAGATTGATGAGGGGGTGATCCCTACTCTATTTGGCTTTAACTCCTCTTAATTTTTATTGTTGATTTGCTTGAGGACAAGCAAAAGTCTAAGCTTGGGGGAGTTGATAAATACGTAAAATATGCATTATCTTAGTGTGTTTCAAGCATGATTTACGGGTGTTTAATGCATATTTTGTTTATAGATCGAGCATACTACTGTGGTTTGTGTTCTTATATGTAGGTATTGGCCCAAGATTGAAAGATTTGATGATCGTTGGAAGTTGAACAAGAGTTTGAAGCGACAACAAGATTTCGAATGCATGGTTCGTGAAGAAAATGGATGCATGATTATGAAGAACTGGAATTTCTGCCATGATGTAATTCGAATCCGGAAAAATGCAAAAGATAAAAGTTGTAGGGCTCTTCAACAGCTTTCCAACGCAACTTGAATCACTTAAATCTGAGGTCGGATGAAGAAGCTACGGCCAAAATACCGAAAACTGTACAAATAAGCAGAAAATCAGCAAGACAGATTCCACCACACCCTGGTGTGGCGCGGGCCTTATCTTTTATTTTCAGATTTCTTTTGAAACATATAAATAGAGATTTAGACTAGGGTTTTGGGGGATCTTTTTGGAGTGTTCTCTTAGCCGTCAATTAGCAACTATTTTAGAGTTCAAGTATTGAAAGGAAGACACTAATTTCTTGTACAAGATTGGATTGCAAGTTCTTAGTTTGAAGATTTCAATTGAAAGAAGGGTTAATTCTTTCCTCTCTTTAATTTATTTCTTCTTATGATTGATTTGCATAATTATTTGATGTTTTCTCTTATTCAAATCATGTGTGAGTAGATTTCTTGTCTAGGGTTGGGAAAGAACCCAACTTTTTGGTAATTGATGATGAATTAATATATGTTCTTGGTGAAAGTTTAGATCTTTAAACTTAATTTCTCGTGAATTAATTTTGTTAGTTCTCTTGATCATCGGATTAGCAATCATAGGTAATTAATTGAAGGACTGAAAGGTGAAAATTAATACCGGACCTCTAGAAATTGAGCAAGGAACTCGAACCACGAAAGTAGGCTAGATTCCTTGGGGAATTATTTTGAATTAGCATAAAGCTTAATGGGTTTAATTTAATCTTGATTCCACGAAAGTAGGTTAATTGGGATTAATTAGGCACGATCTTTAGACCTTGAAAGAGGCTTTAGATTAATTTAGGCTAATTCACCCTTTCTAATTTAAACCAACATCGAGAACTGAAATAATTCATCATTAACACCTAAGTTGTGGTGAAAACCCAATCCTGGCCCTTCATTTTATTGAACTCCACCCGTTTAGCTGTTTATTTTATTTCTTTTATTTAATTCTCATTAATTTTAATCTCTTCTATTTTACTCATTGGTTTAGCTAGTCGAAAACGTGAAATTTGGTAATTAACCCCTAGTCCCTGTGGGATCGACCTTGATAGCTACAACAAGTCCGTGCGCTTGCGGATTTTGCCCATCACTTAAAAGAAAATTAGGTTAGCTTATCGGATTTATAGATAAAAAATATTATTTATTTATTATTATCTTTAACCACAGTGAACTGATGTTGCAAAGTTGTGTAATTTTTCAAACCCGTGGACTATTATGTACTTGAGAGAGATTTTTGAAGTGGTGGACTTAAACGCAAAACGGGTCGAAACATTAGGTTTGGAAACAAAAAATATATTCACTCATGATTTCTTTTTATCATAAGCTATTGGGAGGTGTACTGTAGCATGAGCAATGCTAAGCTTTCTTTTTGAGAGAAATGACCAATAGCTTAGTATATAGATAAATAAATGTTTCAGATTTGGAAACTTTGCCATTCATACTAGTTCTTTCTAGGTCACTGGATTCCTACGATAATGGATTGATTATATACTCCCTGAAAGACCTTACGTAGATTTCTGATTTATTCTCCAATATATGTTTTCTTGTGTTTTTCATTTCTTTTGATGGAAAAGATTAACGTATTGCAGATAATTAGTATAGAATTGGTGAAAGTACAATGTTAAACAGCTATGCTGAAGACCATTATTTGGGTTATTGAAATATTAAGTCTTTGAAATGATGGTCATTAGGAAAAAATTATGCAGAATGCACTGCATTGAAAACTCATGTAATGAGGAAGGAGGAGTTTGCATGTATCATACTATCAAATTTTTTGAATCAGTGCAAACAATAAAATCATTTCAAACATAATATCAAAGCAGTAAAATTAACTACTTAACATTGATAGTAAAACCACGCGCGGTAAACTTCATCATCTTTATATGGGGTACTTTTTTTTAAGAACCGTCTATATAATTGTTTTTCCTATTATTATCTTCACTTCATGTATAAGTAATATGTCACATGACATTTAAAAGGTTTATGTTTCTAAATTGAACGTTACCAACATGTTTACTAATCTTTTTGTTAAAAAGCGCGCCGGGGAGGGGGTTGTAGAGAGAAGGAAATATGACCTGCAGCCTGCTATATGAAGATCTTGGGTCAGGATAGTTCTTGGTCAAACTTTTTTGTTTTGCTCGGACATAAAAGGGGGGAAAAAAAAAGAAAAAAAGAAAAGAAAAAGCACCTCTAAGTCAGCAAACTGGATTGTGTAATGTAGCACTTCTCTCAACTGTAATGTCATCTGATAGGATTGTACATTATTGTAGCTATGATTTTTACTCTACATGTATTTAATTAATATCCATTTTCTCGCAGTGTCCCAATCAAATTGCACACAAGCGGGAGTGTGACTTACGTATGAAAGAATATATGCATCAATGTACAGCGAGAAATTACTAAACATACCAAGAACTACACTTATTTACTACTTAACCAAGTTCATATCGAGTTTCATTGCGATAATTATATAAAGAGAGTGTAATTCTCCAACAAAGCCAATCTTTTTTATCTGCTCAATACCATGTAATAGCTAAAAAAAACAACGATAAAATGATTATTTATATTTGAAATATAACTTAATCAAATGTTAAGGATAAATTATAAATAATTCATTGGGATGCTTTATCCCTGAATTGAGCTCAAACCAACTAGGCCCTAATGAACAGGGGTTTAAGCAGGCCAGTTTCGGATTGTAGGATTGGGTTCATGGTCATTTAGCCCAACCCACCCAAATAAGCCACGAACAGCTAATTGAGGACAAAAGTACATGCTATATCTTAATTTTTATTTTAGGTTGATTGTAATTTTAAGAAGCAAGTTTTTGATGAAGATAGATGTAGTGAAAGATACGGGTGAAAATTTGTATTTGCAGTGACAGTTAAATCACAACATTCACACTTCTCATTCGTAGCTCATGATGACTAGGCCTATATAAGCTCACATATGATATTCCTAGTGAATCAAATAAATCACATCACTCTGCTATTAAAATTTTCCTAGTGAATGTAGTTATGATGTTGGTGGAGACCGATTTAATCTTGTCGGTCAGACTGACATAAGAGTTTATATCCTAGTATCCAAGAAGGGAAGATAAAAGAAAATATCCCTTTACTATATTACTTTGAATGCAAAAAATTATTGCACATTAAATGTGAATATGAAAACTTGACTAGAATTGAAATTTTATATAAGATTGGGATAGAAATGCATTCTCGTAGAGTTTAGTAGAGTTTACCCAAACACCATATATATATTTGGCTTCGAATACTCTATAACCTCCAGAACCTCCAGCACATCTAAAATTGGAAAGAATACCGCCATCTCTCGCCGAAGAATAAAAGAAAACATGGTAACAAAAAGAAACAGGGTTTTATGGGGTTTATAAAGGGTTTTGCTTTGGGAGTAAGGATACTCTCTGGCCCCACATAAAGGGCGGGTTCTGTAGGGCCCTACTGTTTGCTTTGGTGCCCCTAAAATTACTTAACTTTTTATTAAAAAGAGTAAAAAGATATTTTTATAAATTTCGAAATCATCATCTCTACGAGAAACCCGTTTCATCCCAACAATGGTCAGGTCACATGAAGCGGGTGTGTTGATATTTGGTTTAGCAGAACTAAGATTGAGAAACCATCACACGCAGGCTATTTCTGAGTTTTTTATTTGCTTGAAATTTTTTTTTAAAAAAGAAAATCATGAAATTCTCAAATGTTTGTTTGCAATATTCAATTTTAATCTTATTATAATTTTTTGCATGGAAGTGAAACTTAATGCGTAAAAGTATACTCACTATTTAGTCAATTCACTTCGGGTTCAGTTTAGTAATATAATGTTATCATATTAGAATACTTAGATAATAAAACTCATTCTAGTTATGGTAACGTAATGTTTCACATCTGAAACTTTAGCATTTAGACTCTGTTTGGGTCAGTGGGTTCCTAGGATGATAGATCGGTCAATATATTTCCAAAAAAGACTTATGTAACTTTCTAATTTATTCTCATCCCTCTCGCTATGGGGGTGTTTGGCAATTCGAAAGTGAAATGAAAATGGGTAAGTTATTATTTATTTATTTTTTGTAAATGACTTTCACATTCACGTTAGCATGTAAGTGAAATATAGTGTTTGTTTGAAAAATAAAATTACCGTTGAAAGTGCAATGTGAAGATGATGTTGCAAAATAAGATTAATTAATAAATATACTTAAAAGCATTTAATTAAAATTGGTTACTATTTTTATTATTTTCATGTGACTTCACCATTATTGTAGGAGAAGTCAAAATTGCATTAAATCCTATGTGACAACTTTCTTGCATTTCATTTTTGTAATCACTTACATGCAAACAAATACATAAAATGCTTAAAAACAAGTCAATTTCTCACTTTCATCTTTCACTTACATGCAAACAAACACCCCTATATGTATTTCAAAATTTATAACTCTTAGTTTTATTTATTATCAAAAAATAAGGCTCAGGCCTAAAATAATAATAATAATAATAATAAAGAAGATTATATGGTCGACGTATAAGCTGCAATTAAAGGAAAGCTTAAATTAAGCCCAACTCATTTTGGGCTCTAGTTATAAGGCCAAAGCCTTTACCCTGTCAGGCTTAGGACCAGCCCATGGACTTGCGGTTACGGGCTGATCGTATTATTTATGAAGATGCAACATGTTTGGAGGAGCATTTGATTTATCTTATACTAGTTTGCTACGTATATATAACTAGGGAAAAAAATTCAAACAAAACATATGAACGAAAATAGATTTAAAAATAACACAACCACTGGAATAAAGATATTAGTAATTTACCCAATTTTTCTTATTACATGTACAAAGAGATTTTAAAAAAACAAGGAGACCTATTTTCTTCATTCATTAAGAAATAAATGAAAATTTGTTCGTTTTGCCCTCAAGATAGGACCTAATTCCAAATGGCGGAAATGCAAAAACTAAAGAGCGTCTGTTTTTACAGTAAAGTTTTTCTTTAAAGTTTAGCAGGAGTATTTTTATTGAGAGTAAAGGTTGTAAGGGAGGGTAACAAAATCATCTTGAAACGAAATGAATCATGTTTTGATAAAAAAATTCAATTAATTTTACAGATGACAGTATATTATTTGCTTTTGAAGTGGCTTACAATTTACGAGATCTTAAGTGAGTCCCATCGCTAATATTCGAAAATATAAAAATATAATATTTGCTAAGGGTCAGTTATATTTTCAAAAACATATTTGCTTGTAACTAAACGGAATAACGTCCTACTCTTATAAAGGACTTGTGATTGGGCCTGTTCGGCCCTGTTAAGACCAGTAACCGGGCCCCTTTTGGAAAATAGCTTCTATCCTTCTGAAATTTTCGTGTAACATGTGATGATTCGAAAGTAGCAAAGTTTCCATCCCATGAAAGTGATATTTTACGAATTCTAATAACCATTAATTTTCTAAGAGAATTATTCAACATGCTCTGATTATTTTAAAATCTGCAACTTAAAACTTTCATTTTTTTTTTTGTATGTTTTGCGTTCATAACTGCTGAGCCATTGATTTGTCGTCCATTGTGAAAGAGAAGTTGGATATTGACAACTTTAGCATCTATAACATGAAGTTTCAATGTCTCCTTCATAAAATGTTCAATACTCTCAAATGAGAAATCACGACCTAAGGTCTACTGCTGATCATCGGAACGTAGGCAACTGCAACATGTTGTTAATCCCACATGCAAAAAGTAGGTCAATTTTGTACGATTACGAGACAAGAAAACATATGTGGGGTCCTTTGGAGGAGAAATTTGGTGCAGTATGAATCACATTCTTTTGCAATTGATGTAAGACCATAAAAAAAAGTACACCATCAAAGTGTTCACTAGAGAGAGATTTGGTTTGTTCGGGGAGACAAGGGAATTTGCCGTTTCCATGTAGTCTTCCATAGCAAAGACAAGGAAGGTGATCGTTCAGACTATTTTAAGGTGCCGTTTGGCAAAGAGTTAATGTGTTAAAAAAAATTATTTTGTATATACAACTGCACAAGTATCTATTTCGCCATACGCGCTGCACCAGACAACTACTGTATTATAATTAAAAAAATAAATGAAATAGTACGTTTATTAATTAAGGCCGTATCGAGCTGGGCCAAATTACGAACAGTAGCCTGGCCATTCTAGAAAAGATGCTATATTTCCTTCAGAGTTTTGTTGTAGCACATGGTAGCTGCTGATTCCAAAGCAGCAAAGTTTCCGTATCAGGAAACTGATGTTGTACTAGTTTTCATAATCATTAGTTTTCTAAGATAATTATTTAACATGTTGTGGTTATTAATTATAAAATTAATACTTAATACTTTTAGTTTTCTGCATGTCTTCACTCATGATTTCTAAGATATTGATTGATTCGATATCTATTTTGAAAGAGAAGCTGGTAGTGACAAACTGTAGTATTTCCAACATGATGGTGGTCCATTATCTCCTGCATACGATGATTAATACTCTCAAATGAGAAATCAAGGAACTAAAGTCTAATATTGATTGAAACGTATGGAAATTGACATCAATTGAGAATTTGAAGAAATCATGTGATAACAAAGCATATGTGGGGTCCTTTGAAGGAGATATTTGTTGTGACATGAATCACATGCTTGTGCGTGCCCTCTTCAATTGAAGTTCGAACAATCACAGATGAATTCGTAGCTAGATGATGCCTCGTGAATCCATCGGAGGGCCGGGTATCGCAGCATGCGTCAGAGATATGCGCTACATTGATTCTTGACTATAGAGAAATCCTGCAATAAATCAATAACATCTTTTCATTTCATCATAGACCCATGAATGATATTATTTACATGAAATGTATAAATAAATCTTTTAATTGTTGAACACACTAAACAAACCGATGTTATTGATCCAAGTGACCAATTATAAAATTCACTACAATCAAGAATGTAAAGAATCTAATCTCGTTCGGAGAGACTAGACATAGAGTGGTGCAAACTTGAAAATTAAAGTCAAAGAAGGGGACCGCAAGGATTATTTTTCAGTGTCATCTTTTTTATTCATGCTCAGTCTATTTTACTCGGCAGATAATTGTTTATACCAAAGCAAATAAATAAGTCCATCTTTGTTGAGATAATTGTTTTTTTAATACCAAAACAAAGAAAATATGTGCATGTGCTTTTGTATGCTTTTTTTGTCTAGCCTTTCTCTCTACGGGAATAGAGCTTCATAAACTTTTGCCTTTTGTATCATAATTACTAACTCGTTGTAGTGTCCTTTGTTGATGATATTGACATAGTATCACTACCACATTATAGGCCTATGGGGACGGTTCTTTGGGGACGGTTTAAAACCGTCCCCTTTGCTGCCTAAGAGAACGGTTGGGAGACGGTTCCAACCGTCACCAGTCAATCTAATACAACGCTTTAAAATAAAACGTTGGCCTTGAATTAGGCTTGAAAAAAAAATCTGTAATTAGCTAAAGGGACGGTTTTATATGGGCTTTATGTTCGCGCCCAAACTTTAACAAAACTATAATAATTTTTTTGTCTCGTATATACTAATTCTAACCGTTCACGATCAAAATCCCTAACCCTCGCCAGAACCCTCGTGAGCGCTAGGGTTTTGTCTCCGTTGTCCCTGACCGAACGAATCCACCGCTTCCTTCCATGGCCTCATTGCCACGGTTTGTTCTCGACTCGTTCATTAACGAATCCACCGCCTCTCTCCCGCACGCATTGCCACCGGTTTGTTCTCGACTTGCCTCGGCTCCTCTCTTCACTTCTCTTGTCCTCCATGCACTGACCACCGCATTTCCTCCTCTCGTCGACTCTCCCCGTCGCCTCTCCTTCACTTCCTCTTTTTCGTTGATTTCGAGGGCATCCCTCTCTAGCATCCCGTGATTGTACTGATCTCGTCCTTCATCAAACCTAGGTTTTCAAATTTTCCTTTTTCTCTATTTAACAATTTTTTTTAATTTTACAAATTAGGGCTTTGTTGTCTCGGTTGATCTTTGAAGTGGTTGAAAATTCTACATCTTTACCAAGGTAAATCCTCAAATTTAAATTAGTTTATTTTCTTAATTTTTGTTTAAATTAGTTTATTTTCTTTTTCGGTTTATTCTCTTAATTTAAATCAAGTGCTTTTAATCTGGTGAGCTCCAATTTCAGTATGCATCTTATATCTTCATCATCATGCTTGACATATGTTGTTGTGTTTTAATAATTTATAATTTTAAAATTTTTATAATTTTGGATGATAAATTGGCTACATCATCATGCTCAGTTGTCAATATCATGTTTGAACAGTGACAAACTGAAGGGCCCATATAGAACAATGGAGTAAAAGTTTTTTACCCCCAAAATTGAATTTTGTCACTCAAATTAGGAAAACTGTAACATGCTTATACGTCTGTTAGTGTTGAACACTATGTACATGTCAATTTGGGGTCAAAATGTTTTGCTCTGGCCACTTTGATGTAGGACAATAAGACAAAAAGAGCTACGTAGGATCAAAAAATCAAAGTTTCCGAATGGGCTGAAATTCGCACAGCTCATGTGAAACGGGCCAACGAGCAAAACACATCGGCTTGCCATGACGTTTGATGTTTTTGGGCCATCCGAGATCGTTTAGGGGCTCAAAATGGCGATTTACTATTTATTTATTTTACGTTGGGTAATTTAGTAATTTTGAAGTTCAACTCTCTAAGTTATGACAATCTCATATACATATTCACAAGGAATATTTACCAAGATGACTTGCTTTTTTTTTAATGCAACCATAAACCACGTAAATGCACACCTATGAAGACATAGCTCAAGGGGTTCTTTTGTATGACCAATTTGGGTAATGCGTCATCACTTGTATCGACATCTTGCTACGATGAGCTACTTCTATATTCTGAGCTCTGAGCACGTGAATAAACTTTCATATTCGATGACTCCAAAGGCACCTTAAGTTTCCAGTAACACTTTTTAAAGGATGATGGGTTTATTTGAAGGTTTGTTGTAGCATGAAAATGATTTGAGTTATATATAGGAGAGAAGAAAGGTGGGGGTTATGGAATCTGATAGGTGGAGGCCTAAAGGGTTTAAGATATATTATTGTTAATAAGGGTTATAAAGATAATTAATTGATTTAATTGGTAGGTTATGTAATAGGAATTCAATTGAGCAAAGAAATGAATTATAGTAAATGAATTAAGTGAAAGAATTATGCATTACATACGATGCAAATTAACATGTCCACTAAACTCAAACAAAATTGTAGCTTGACTAATATTAATTTGGGATTTAAATGACCCAAATTAATATGTCGATTAAATTCTTATGTAACTGTAGCTTGACTAATATTTAATTTGGATTCAAATGTAAAGACAAAGTGTACATCAGGTTCATTTTGTATCCACTAAATAATAAATAAGTCTAAATGCAATTAGCATTTCTATCTTTTCATTTATTGGTTTTATATTATGTATGTAAGAGTGTTCATGTATGCATGTATTTTATCATCAAGAGATATAAAATTTTGAATGTGTGTGTCTTCATGTAATGCATGGATGGATAAGTTGGAGGGCATTTTGGGAAGTAATGTTTTAACATGGCTACCCACTTTTACAATAGTATTATATATATATATATATATATATATATATATATATATATATATATATATATATATATATATATATATATATATATATATATATATATATATATATATATATATATATATATATATATATATATATATATATATATATATATATATATATATATATATATATATATATATATATATATATATATGTTAGTTTATTTATGCTAGTCTTAGAAAAATAGTTATGCTTGAAAGGGCTGATCGTATAAAATATTTTTGACACGCTATTTATATTTTTGATTCATATGCATTATTAGTAAACTTGATGTATAAAATATTATTAATATCTCGATGTTTTTGTTTACCACCAGTGGATGCAAGTTATGGACAGAAATAGAGATTGGATGTATAATACTTCTCGTATTAGTGCTGAGTATATCGAAAAAGTGAATGACTTTCTTGATAGAGCATTTGCAAGAGCAGCTCAAGGAAATGAAATATGTTGCCCTTGTCGTGTTTTCTGTAATCGTCTTTGGTATCAGCGAAATACAGTCTACGATCACTTGATTGTCAAGGGATTTATAGAGAACTATTACAAATGGGTTTTCCATGGTGAGGGGTTGCCATTAAGATCGAACATCCATAGCGAGAGTGATGATGACAATGCAGACACTCATGATGACGTATATGGATTGCTGCATGATATTTATAGAGGCACAGCAGAAGAGTTCGCAGATAATGAAGAAGGTGACATAAAGGAAGGCACAGAGGAATTGACTGAGGATGCTAAGAAATTTTACAGTTACTCGAGGAAGGTCAACAAGAGTTATTCCCCGGATGCAAAACTTTCTCAAAACTCTCCTTTATAATTCGGTTATATCTCCATAAGTGCATACATGGATTAAGCAACGAGGCATTTGATGATTCTCTGACCTTATGGAGGGAGGCAATTCCAGACATAAAGCTACCAAAGTCTTTAATGAAGCCAAAAGAATTGTCAAGGATTTGGGTCTTGATTATGAAAAAATACATGCTTGCCCTAATGATTGCATGCTATTCTATGGAAATATAAATGGGAAGCTGAATGAGTGTAGTAGCTGTGGCACTTCTCGGTGGAAGCCGAAGAAGGATGATGTAGCAAGTGATTGCAATCCACCATCCAAAAAGGTGCACAATGTTCCAGTAAAAATTTTAAGGTATTTTCCTTTAAAACCTAGCGTTCAAAGGCTATTCATGTGCTCTCAAACTGCTAAATGCATTAGTTGGCATTCCGAGGAGCGCAACCAGGATGGAAATCTCAGGCACCCGGCTGATGGCAAAGCTTGGAAAGACTTTGATTCAAAGCACGTAGATTTCGCATTAGATCCTCGTAATGTGAGATTTGGGCTGGCTAGTGATGGATTTAATCCCTTTCGGACGATGAGTATTTCTCATAGTACATGGCCAGTTATCTTAATCAATTATAATTTACCGCCATGGATGTGTTTGAAACCAGAATATTTCATGTTATCTCTACTTATTCCAGGCCCTCAATCTCCTAGGAACAACATCGACATATACTTGCAGCCATTGGTTGATGAACTGAAGGAGTTATGGGAAGTCGGGGTGCTTACATATGATGCTTCTATCAAACAATCATTTCAGATGCGTGTGGCCTTGCTTTGGACAGTTAGTGATTTTCCAGGATATGCGATGTTATCAGGATGGAGTACTAAAGGGAGGTTAGCTTGCCCTTGTTGCAATTATAGTACATGCTCCCAGTATTTGAAATATAGCAAGAAGATGTGTTACATGGGCCACCGCAGATTTTTAAAAGATGACCACCCATGGCGACTTAATAAAAGATCATTTAATGGTGATGTTGAGCTAGGAAAAAAATCAACACCATTGTCTGGGACTGAAATTATAGAAGAACTATCTGGTTTTCTCAATGACTTTGGAAAGAAGCAGAAGAAAAGATTAGATAAGAGTTGTCCGTGGAAAAAAAGGTCTGTATTTTTTGATTTGCCTTATTGGGAGCATAATACATGCCGGCACATGCTGGATTTAATGCATATAGAGAAGAATGTGTGTGATAATATTATTGGCACATTGTTAGATATTCCGGGAAAAGCGAAGGATCATGTTAAAGCTCGCTTTGACTTGCAGCACATGGGCATAAGACGTGATCTTCATCCAGTGAAGTCAGCTGATGGTCAGCGTGTTACATTGGCGAAGGCCTGCTTTTCTATGACAACAGAGGAGAAAGAGATATTTTGCAAAGTGTTGAAGAATGCAAAAGTGCCTCATGGTTGTGCATCAAATATCTCAAAATGTGTAAATATGAGGGAGCAGAAAATATCTGGATATAAGACTCACGATGCACATTTTCTCATGCAATATTTACTTCAAGTTGCATTAAGAATGACCGTGCTTAAGATTGTTGCTATTCCACTTATCAGATTAGGTGCTTTCTTCAAGTGTTTATGCAAAAAGTTCTCAAGCCAGTTGAACTTCAATCCTTGCAGTTTGAAATTACGGAGATACTCTGTCAAGTTGAGAAAATATTTCCACCCAGTTTCTTTGACGTCATGGTGCATCTTCCTGTTCATTTAGTTCAACAAATTTTAGAATGTGGACCTATCAACTACTTCTGGATGTCTCCGACAGAGAGGTATCTTTGTAGGCTAAAGTCGTATGTGCGTAATAGAAGTGCTCTTGAAGCTTCCATAGCTGAGGGCTATTTGGCTGAAGAGTCTCTAACCTTTTGCTCATTATACATGCGTGATGGTGTGAAGACAAGATTTAATAGATACACAAGTAGGTATGATAAAGTCAATGCGATAAAAGAGACATCAATAATTTTTCCGAAGATTGGTCATCCTCTAGGAGCAAAGAGGAAAAGAAAGGGAAAAGCATTTACATTAAACAATGTAGATTGGGGTAATGCACATCGATATGCATTATACAATTGCAATAATACCGAAGTTGATAATTATATTAGGTATGCTTCTTTTACTAAATTATTACATGTTTGATGCTGTTGCCTATATTTCTTATAATACAATGTATTTTTGTTATTATGCAGTGAACACAAACTTTTGATTGAGAATCAATCGAGAAAAAGAGGCAGAACACATAAATGGATGGGAGCTCAAAAACATACCAAGGACTTCATTGAGTGGTTTTAAACTAAGATTTCTACATTGGAATCAATGCCAGATTATCTAAAATGGTTATCTATGGGTCCTAATTCTGTAGCAAAAAGATACAGAGGGTATTATGTGAATGGTTGTACTTTTCACGTCAAGGCACGCGATGAAACATGCAAAAGTCAGAATAGCGGTGTGTCTATAACTAGTCAGGTAGATAGTTATGCAAGTTCTAGGGACCATAATCCAAAATCCGGAGATGTTGCTTTCTATGGAGTAATTCAAGATATCATTGAAATAGACTATTGGGGAAAATTTGGTGTTGTGCTGTTCAAATGTGACTGGTTTCATTCGGAAGAAGATGAATATGGGCTTATTCGTGTTAATTTTAAAAACAAACGCCATATAAATGACCCATTTGTCATGGCATGTCAAGTTCATCAAGTGTTCTATGTGAAGGATCCTATTGAAGAGACCAATAAGGATTGGCATTATGTTTTAAAGAAGCTTCCTAGTCATATTTTTGATATTGAGAGTGAAACCGATGGTACACATGGAGGTGAATATTGGGTTGAGAGTAGTGACATCGTAAGCGATTTGATTGCAACCACTGACGATGATGCAGATAATGAGCGTTGGCGTAGGGATGGTGTGCCGAGTTCCACTATTGACATTCCCCCGAATATACGTATTAATCCAGAAAATGAGATGGAAGGTGATGAAGACACTAATGTTGACAAGACGGACTGGGATTGGATGGAGTAAATGACGAAATTTGGTGTTTGGTTTAAATAAATTAGATTAGCACTTTTGAGTATAATGTTGATTTCTATGGCCTTTTTTTAATTTTTTTTGCTATAATTTGATGTTTAAAAAACTGAATTTGGTTTTTGGTTTATAAAATAGTATCATGTTTGCTTCAATTTACTTGTCATTATAACATTGAGCTTAGGGTGAAATGCTTTTGGATTTACTTGTGATTATAATTTATAGTTTAATATAGTTAGCGTTGTTTTTTGTGCTATCACGGTTTCAGGTGAGGTCAAATTCCTTTTGATCAGTTGTTTATGGATGTAATACCTTTATGTATGTTCAAAATTAACTCTTTCTTGCTCTCGTTATCTATAACCATGCATGTTATGGTTATCTGCAGCATGAAATATAATATGAAAACATTGAATAATTTAGATAACTAGTACTAACTTTTCTCAAATGATACCATCCAGGTGAGGAAGGAGAAATTGGAAGATAGGATCACAACGCTTCATCGGCTAGTCTCCCAATTTGTAAAGGTATTAACATATATTCACATTATATTTCCAAGTAATTATAAACTTTAATCATAGTTGTATAATATTATTTTTTCAATTTCCCATTTCTCCTTGTGTTTTATTTCTCCTTGTGTTTTAAATAAATGGGTTCCTTTTTGCAGATTGACACAACGTGAACATGAAGCCTCCTGCAGTAAGTGTAGTCTCTTTCTCTCTCTATGAATGTGAATTGACTATGGATTGTTATCTTGAAAACCATTTTAAACTTGGAAAAAATAGAGAATAGGCAGAGATGTGCACTGGATAGTGCAACTATTTCCTGAAGCAATAAAATGCATTTCATGAATGTTAAACATTCTATAAGTTACAGAATGTGAAAGAAATTCAGATAACTTTAGCGCCAAATTTCTAGAAATGAGCCTGGTCATTAAGTGCCATTCTGTAGAATACATTTCGTAAATGTTCAGCAGGTGAAGGTGGTCCAGCATCTAATTGGAAAGTGAAAAAGTGAATTACTAATTTGAAAGGAAGCTGGAGCTATAGAAGACAGAGAAGCACAAAGTCAAAGAGTGTTAAACAAGAAAAAGCATTATCCAAGCACCTGGACCAGCATAAATTGCATATACTGTATCACTTCTTTCATGTGTTTACATTATAATGGGATGGGATCTGGATGACGAAATTTATGCTAAGATATCCTTCCTCAATTTTTACTTAAGACTCATGATCTGTAATTAAGCATAAGCATTTTATGGTATCAATTAACCACTATAAAAGTGGTTGTACGGATCCTAAAGCAAAGTTTCTGGTGAAAAGAAGACATGATAAAAACAATTCATATCTAGAAATAAATCTGTACTTGGTATTGTTCAAAAAGTAAAAGCGTTATTAGGTGTATGATATTGATACGCTCATGGTTAGAAATGAACCTGGGTATCTAATTCGTATCTTTTGTTCGTGCATGAAATTCTTCCTTACTTGTTTGTAGTCAATTTTAAAAATGATCATATTTGTATTTTCCAAGTTTATGAGCAAACTTTGAATTGAATTAATCAGGGATCAAAGAAAGACATTGAAGCACGACAAAATTCTGGGTCTACCTGTTCAAAACAAAAGAGGTCATTTGAAGTAAGTGTTGTTTAAACTTTGGATTTAGAATTTTTAAAGATAGAATTGCATCTTTTTGTATATTATAATTTCCTTTCTTAATATATTGATGGGTTTTCCTTTTGTACTTTCTTATGTGTAGGTAATGAGCAAAGAATGTGGGCGCATTGAACAAAAAAAACAAAATAGTCTCTTTTATCCTCCTGCACACAATGCAAATTTGGCAAGGATGCATCTGCAAGCACGTTCTAAAGAACATAACCAGGTTCATAATGTGGATAAATTCAGAAAGGATGTACCAAATGTTAATGGACAACCTGTTAGAAATAAAGCAATACAAAGGCAAGAGTTAGAGGAGCAGGCCAAGAAGAAAATACTGCGTATGAGACAATCAAGAGAGGAGAAAATGCTAGATGAGATAGAACAGGTTGAGCGAGATGTTTGAAGAAGAAGTGTTTTGATGGATTCAAAAATGACAAACAAAGAATGAAGAAGTGCCCAGACACTGTACCTAAACCACAATTTCAAGCTTTGCTCAAATTTTGGAACTCTAAACAATCAAGGGTAAGGGTGATTAGGTTTTTTTCTGATATTTCAGATTAGAGAACTTTCATATTGTAGACTGTGTAGTAACTTCGATTTTTCAATTTTATCTCTATTCTTTCTTTTATCATTGTCTTTATGTTTATATTTGAATAACATACTTCCCTTATTAAAATACGGTAAATATGGCCACTGTCATTGTCGTGTTCCAATCTTTACATTTGCAATTATGTTTAGATCAAAAAATAATAGTTTAAGTTCCTTTGGAAACATCAAGTTTAGCTAGCTAGCTGAGTTCTATTAATTTACTATAGTTAATGTCTTATACATAGAATTTCAGTTATGTTGATAATTAAGTTCTATTAATTTGATAGTTAATATCTTATAGATGGTAGTCCACATAATCATATATGTACTTTTATATCTTTTAAGAAGCGGAACCGTTACAGCGCCGTGCCTTCACTAGTGTTTATAAATATGTTATTTCAAGTGTCCTATGAAGATTATCAGTGTTTTGCTACTGGATATCATTGTCAATTCTAGATATCCTTTTGAATTGTGAATTCATGAATCTTCATTTTGTTTTTCTCACTTTTGAGTTTAATGTCATAGTAAGGAGTGACACATTTCTTTCTTATTTTGATTGCTAAGGAAACCTTGGTTTCATGTATGTGTAGAAAATGAGTGAGACAAACAAAGTTAATCGTGATGGTCAGGAATATGTACACACTACGGGGTCAATAAGTTTTGCCAGGATCCGTAAAAAAATGGTAATTTTATTGGTTTTACTTTATTATTTTTTATGAACTATAAGATTGCATCCGTTCTTTTTTTTTGTTCCACCATATATATTGATATTTTTATTTATCTTGTCTTTACTATAGGAAAAGGAGCTGTGAAGACCTCCAACTGAAGCTGAAGTGTTCATTGAGACACGTAAAGAGAAGACAACACCGCAAGCGAAAAAAACAATTGAGATGATAGTAAGAAATGCCGCTTTATTTTATTGTATAACTTTCATATAACATGCATATCAACTAAATATAAATGTTGCTAATGTAGGGTACTTTGGAAGAACTCAAAGATCAAGACGACCTTGATGATGCATGGGATCTAGTCAAGAAGGACGAACATCCTGGACGTGTTCGCCTTATGGGGAGGGGCGTCACTAAAACTATGCTTCAAAACAAAGATAAGAAAATTATTGATCCGCTTGAGCAAGTCCCACAGTCTGTTGTTCAAACTATATCACAAAAGATTGAGCATGATTTGACGGAAAAGTTTGAAACGCAAAAGGCAGATCTGGTTCAAGGTTTCGCCGAACTCTTGCAAGAAACATTCGGACAACAAATTGATTCGGCTGCTATTGCAAGACTTTTAGCACGGACAAGATCACCTGAGGAAGGTAATAGTGCTCCAGATCATGTTCATGCTCGCTCCTTTGGAAGCAGTCATAATCCACCTAATGAGGTAATTTTCCTACTGTTATATCTCTCATTTTCTCTTTTTTATTTTTTTGGATTGATTAGTGATGTGACCTGGTTGCTTTGGTGCATTACTAATTAATAATGTGTTGAAAAAAATGAAACTAAATAATCTATTAAGAAAAGAGAATGAGTGCATCAGGTTTGTTTTAACTGAGTTCTTAAAGATACATAAAGATTTGTTATGCTTGATTGATATTAAATTTTGTATACGAAAGTGTCTTTCAAAGATTATTCTGCTTCTGTTCAACATAACTGAAAGCATGCTTTCGCCCTAAACTCTATGTTTATTCATTCTTATATGCTTATCATTTTATCCTAATTTATGCAGGGAAATTAATGCTGGCTGATCAAGATCTCTACTTATCGCTTACTAGGAGACTTGTTAGTCCTAACGAGTTAGATCTTATTCGACTCAATAGAAACCTTTCAATTAAGTTGCTGACTCTTTTGTTTTAATCGAATGGAGGAATTATATGTATTTTGGACAAAAGCAAGAACTTGTAATGAATCTCAATCTTATAATTGCAATATTTTTCTTGCTTGTAATGAATTGGTTATTATTTTTATACTACAGTTTGTTGTAAAGCTTGCGGTATATCATTTCTATATATATTGGTGATTCTAAAATGAGCAAGTAAAAATCGAGCCCAAATGAAGGGGGGATTTTTGAATTTTTTTTAAAACCATCCCCTTAGCTAGATAAGCGTTGCGATATTTCTAAACTTAAACTGTCCCCTTAGCTAGATAAGCGTTGCTATATTTCTAAACTTAAACCGTCCCCTTTGCTTGGAAAGCGTTTGCATAGTTCAAAATATAAAACCGTCCACGTTGATACGTAGCCGTCAGCATAGCAAAAATTTGAAAACCGTTTCCTTTGCTATATAAGCGTAGCTATCGGTTACAACTGAAAAACGTCCCCTTTGATCTATAAACGTTGGCATAGGCTTAAAATACGAACCGTCCCTATAGCTAAACCGCCCCCCTTGGCTACAAACGCTATAGTTTACAAATCGTCCCGCTAGGGTCAAAAGCCGTTGCCTTAGAGCAAAGACCACGGCGGCAATTGTATCGGATGGAAAACCGTTCCCGTTGATGTACGGAGACGGTTGTTCGGTCTAGGGGGACGGTTTCCAACCGTCGCCATAGGCCTATAACGCGGTAGTGTATTGATATATCCATTTTCATTGTTCTCTGACCGATGAGATTTAAATGCCCATTTATAGTGGTAGTCCTGGATTGACAGGCTTCATATAGTGCCCTTGTAGGGGGACCAGACTCATCTATATGTCCATTATCACAAGAAATAAAAATACAGTAGCAAATTATGTTATTCTTCATTTGCATATTATGGCCTGGATGCAGGATGTGAAGATACACAGGCACCGATCAATATCGGGCTTTGGAATGTATTATCCCTGTAGTATCTATTAAGATTTTTTTCCTATAAACCATCTTGAAAATGGGTTAACTTCATAAAAATTATTTTTCAATTACAATTTATATAGGAACCATCTTTAAAGGATTCCGGTTAAAATTTTCACTAAAAATCCAAAATTAATCATATGCAAACCTCTCTTCGTATGGGATTGTTTCCTATTCTCTATCGAAAAGTAGGCATGGTTGTTGTTGATTGTTCATCCGAGCCCAAATCAAGACAAGTCCAAGTCCAAGTAAACCAAAACAAGTTTATTCCGTAACTTTTAACAAGAATCAAGTACAGTACTACAGTACACATTATCAACTGATTAAAGTATCTCTACAAGTAAGTCATCAGAGCCGAGACAAAGCCGCCACCTGCGGCTGCTGCTCCTTCCCCAAATCTTTACGGTTATTTCTGTTATTACCGTTATTCTTCACCCTCTGCTCACCAACAGTAATCTTGAACCCCTTTGCCTTTTCCCTCATCAAGTTCTTCAACGGCTTTCCGTTCGAATTCCCCGGTATCTCATCGACAAACACCACTTTTTTCGGCACCATAAATCCCGACATATTCGCTCTGCAGTACGCGATGATATCCTCCTCCTTCACCGCCGCCTCTTCCCTTTTGGACTCCTTCTTGATCACCACGAACGCGCACGGCGTCTCGCCCCAATACGGGTGCGGCATCGCCACCACCGCGGCCTCCGACACCAGCGGGTGCTTGTACAGCACGGTCTCGACCTCCACGCTGCTGATGTTCTCGCCGCCGGAGATTATGACGTCCTTCGACCGATCCTTGATCTCGATGTATCCATCAGCGTGAACCACTGCCACGTCTCCTGTAAAGAACCACCCGTTCTTGAACGACTCGTTGGTGTCTTTTGTGTTCTTGAAGTACCCCTTCATGATGCTGCTCCCTCTCATCACGATCTCCCCCATCGTTTTCCCGTCTCGAGGGACGCTGCTCATCGTTTTTTCGTTCTTGACGTCAACGTCCGCCAGCGTCAGCACGCTGATCCCTTGCCGGGCCTTGAGCCTCGCCTTCTCGGCCGTTGAACGGCTGTCCCACTCCGCTTGCCACTCGCACACTAGAGCCGGCCCTGTGGCTTCCGTGCTGCCGTAGGCATGCGTCACGTGGAAGCCCAATTCCTCGATCTTTTCGAGGAGGGCGGCCGGGGGCGGGGCACCACCGGTGAGGATCTCGACTTTGGATGCCAGCGGTTGACGGATGGCGGGGCCCGCATCGAGCAGGATCTTGAACACCGTCGGCGCGCAGCACATGTGGGTGACCTTGTGGTCGGTGATGGCGGCGTACATCGCTGCGGCGGAGGTGGTGCGGATGCAGACATTGGTGCCGCCGCGTGCAGCCATGCCCCATGTGAAGGTCCAGCCGCTGCAGTGAAACATTGGAAGGGACCACAAGTACACCGGCTCGTTTCCGACATTCCACTGAAGCAATAGGCTCAGCGTGCTCAGATACGCGCCGCGGTGGCTGTAGACGACTCCTTTCGGGGCCGAAGTTGTGCCGGACGTGTAATTGAGGGCGATAGCATCCCACTCGTCCTCGACACGGTGGGGTTCGTGTGATGGATTGCCCGCGGTAATCAGGGCCTCGTACTCGAGCTCGCCAAGCCGAGCGCCGGTAGGGAAGTCGACATCGTCGATCATGACGACGAGAGGGAGGGGGGTGTTGGAGTCGATGAGATGCTTGAGGGCATCACTGGCGACTCGGATGAATTGGTAGTCGATGAAGAAGATTTTGGCTTCGGCGTGGGCGAGGATGGTCGCGATGTTCTTGGCGTCGAGCCGGGTGTTGATGGCGTTGAGCACCGCGCCGGCCATCGGCACGGCAAAGTGCATCTCGTATAGAGCGGGGATATTAGGAGCAAGGACCGATACCTACAAATCAAAATAAACAAAAACGTCATTTTGCTATAATAATGAATTTCAATAAGTAGAGTCGAATTATGAATAATATTTATGCTACCGACACGTGTATAAAATACTTACCACGTCATTTTTGGATATGTTCAATAGAGACCGAAGCGATGAGGCGAGGCGACGACAGCGATCGTAAGTCTGCCTCCAAGTGAACAGAGCACGACCGTAGATCACTGATGGGCGGTCCGAGTAAACCGCCGCCGCCCTCTGCAAGAAGGTGATGGGGCTCAGAGGAGCAAAATTTGCCTCACATTTTGGTAGAGTGTCCATCACTAGTAGTATTGGGCTTAGAGAATTTGGGAAAGGATTAACGTTGCAAGCTAGGATGCAAGGTATGCCACAAATTTGGAATATGGGATATATGCAATGAAATGAAAGGAGGGATGAGTATATATAGAGTCTCACAAGAGTAGGAATAAGGAGTAGGGCCCTCTTTTTGGGAGGAAATTGAAGTAGAAGGTGTACTGAGACTTCATTAACAAAACATTTGGGGCTTGGACTGTTGACTAGACTTTAAAAAATGACTAATGGTTTTCTCCTGTTTATTTCGTTAAAGTTCCGTTTAATATTTTGCATAATTGCCTTGAATATGGTCTTCTGTTAACGGAAGATAATTGATGGATAGTTACTAGCAATAACTTTGGGCGGTGGAGGTTCTTCTTACTTGCAAGAAAATGAGAGTGCAACTTCATGTGAGTTACGCAATGAGTTACGTGGAATTTCAAAAGTGAAGGGGAAAAAAGGTAACATTCTTCTAACCAAAGAGGAGAGGACTTAGCTTAAAGAGATGAGGTTGAAATTCGAAGAATATTGTGAAAAATGCTCTGGTTTAGGTCAAATGGGTAGTTTCCTGCTTGAATAATTACAGAATAATGGAGAGGTAGTGACGGGCGTTTTGAACAACGGGTGGTGGTGGTGGTGGTGGGTTGGGAAACACAACGGTGGGGGAGGTAGATGATGATTGAGACATGGTGGAGAATAAAGCAAGGAAGGGGAAAGAGAAGAAGGGTTTTCGGTCTTACGTGCAAGTAAGGGTGAAGGCGGCACGAAGGTGCGCAGAGATGACTCACGATGGCCAAGAAACCTGTAAATCCGGTGGCCGGAGAAATTGTTTGAAGATGGCCGGAAAAAAGAGGACTGGCGGCTGCTAGGATTTCAAAGCTCTAATAGCATATTGTTTTAGAAAATAATTAATCTCTGTATTTCACAACTGATCAATATACATAGAGAGGGTGTATATATAGTGAGGTTACAAGAGACGGAAAGTATCTATCTAAATCTCTAAAGATTGTGTCTAATAGCTAACTGAATCTCTAATGATACTATAATAGCTAACTGAATCTCTAATGATACTATAATAGCTAACTGAATCTCTAATGACACTATCTAATATACAATAATTATCACCACATAAGTACATATAATATCTCCAATAATGCATTATAATAAAAGATCAAATAACATGTTCACGATCTTGAACAATTTTTGATCCAAAGTGTTACTAATGGGGTATTGTCACTTATATGCTCTAAATTATTTTATTAGAACATACCTCCTTAAATTCAAATGATGTCACATTTCCCTCAATTTAGAGGGTATTTATAATTTGTTCAGTTCAAGTGATTTCCATATGATACCTCAGATTAAAGAAAGAAATAATATTTTTGGAATTTAAGAAATGTAACTAGTAATAAAATAGTTCAAATATACAAGTGGCACGTCATTTTTATTCTCAGTTGAGTAAGTTGCTATGTAATTATTTAGTTCTAATTTGGTTGACCAACTATCAGACAGATGACGTGTTTCTATGGTAGCTTTTGATTCTTGGTTAAAATCTCAAAAAATAATGTGTCACGTTGTCTCATGGTTGATCCCATAAATTTTGGGTTATAAAAGAAGTAATCATGGCAACACAGTTTAGTCTCTTTTTGTTAGGAGGATAAGATGAATTTGTGACAAAATTTATTTAGAGCATATAAATTAATCACTTTGACTCTATTTGGTATTGAACAAATTGAGTTTTTCTTTTTCTTTTTTTTTTTTTGGGGTGGGGAATGGAAAATTGAGGGGTTTTATTATTATTATTATAGAGAACAAATTGACTTGTTAAAGATATGTAAAGATATTCATTTAAAAAACGTAAAGATCATATTTTATTCAAAATAGATTATTAATTCTGGATATGCAAGAAATATATCCAGCCACGAAGTTTTCTACAAGAACCCAGCTATTCGGTACGTAATCAAGCTCTGAAAACAAACCGACATCCTTTTCGACATACGTATATGGAAATTAGGCATAAAGGAGATGACTATAAAGTAAGACATCTTATCGCACTATAAATGAAAGATTTCATTGTACTCTTTTCCAAGTTCAATGGTCAGTCCCCAAACACATATCCAATCATCATTCCTAAAACATACAACAAGAAAGTTATCTTCTTCATTTCAATTTCGTATCAAAATGCATCAAACTTTTATAGTCTTTTAGTTGTGTGGAAATAGAGTTGCAGATATAAATAATGTAATATGATTTGTGTTAAAAATCCTGGATTGCAAAATTTAATTAGAAAATATAAATGAAATTACACTTTGTTATAAAAAAAAATTTTGTGGTAAATGGTGCAAACAATTTGGTGGGAGCAAAACCTGCAGCTTAATTTTTTTTAAATATAAATAATTCAACGCTATTAAAAAAATCTTATATGATAAATTTATGTAGCTTTTTCACCAATCGATTGTAGCAAAGCATTCAATTTGTGCTGAAAAAACATTTTTCACAAATAAAATTACCAATATGCAAACAATAAATTCAAAATTGATTTCCTGCAAGAAAACCTACAAACAAACAGACAGACGTACGAATTGGCATATAATGACCCCTCTGCAACTAAGTTTCTACCATAAAACTGTTGGATCTGACATGCAAGCCTAGGAGAATGAATAGGGTTGCTATTGTTTTTTTGCTAAAATTAAGAAATAAGCAGCGAAATAGATAAAATAAAAGTGAAAAATAACCAACCAAGGATATGCGAGATTTTTATAGTGGTTTGGATAACAATCCTACGTCCACTATTCCTTCTCATGAAGGCGCTTCCTCACTATGCCAAGAGTTCTTCTGCATCACAACCCGATTTAGTAGGCTCACAAAGACCGCACTCTGAAATCTATGAAACCAGTCATCTAACCTAACTCTTCATAATGAGTAATACCTAGCCCTAGCTAGCCCCAACACTCAATTAACTTCGGATTGATTATTTCATAAAAATAAGTTTGAAACAAACAAACAAGCACAATTTAAGCATAAAAAATTAAGAAAGATCTTACAGCCCTTTTCGATTAACAAATCGTCCTTCGATGAATCAAAGTGAAGCTTGATGAAGAACGATGTAGATGATGAAACCAATGGCAACTCTCATCATTGAGATGATCCGAGCAGCAAGAAAGAGTTTGTTGAGGCTCCGGGGGTCACAATCTTCAATCCAATATCTTCTCTAATCAAAACCCTAGAATTCCCTCCACGAATTTATCTTTTTCAATCTTATATAGACTTTAATCAACTAGGAAAAAGAGATTCTAAATGTGGTAGAGCTTAGAGATCAAAAGGAATGACGAACGGGTGTAATTAAATCATCAAATCTGCAGTCAGCCGGCTTAACCATCGATGGATCCCTGAGCACCATCGATGGGTTCCTGTAATACATCAATGAGCTAAAATCTTATCTATGGAATTCTACAATTTGTTTCTATAGACCATCGATATTTTCGTACTCATCGATAGGTTCCTGACAACCATCGATACTGCGATGGCTGAAATTATTATTTGTACTGATTTTCGTGTCGTTTTGCCTCGTACATGTCTTATACCTGTATTTTCCTGTACTATATCATCTCAAACAAATATTAGTACCAAATGAGAGTTTATTATTACTCAAACAAGAGCTATTGTATGAACTACGCCCTAACAAAACCACAAAACAAATTGGATATGGATTAGATATGATATTTACAATATATGTCTTTGCTGATTAATTATGGATATAGATATAATTATGAATATGTCTAGATAAGAAAAACTCATATCCATATCCACAAAATTGAATACATGTATAAATTGCATAAGAGAAGTGCATTAGGGTACAAAACATATATGATCTTGAATCATTGATCTAATGTTCATGTGATACAAGAAATATTTAAATACAATAAATTTCTCAAATGAAAATCTACTAATATAATAAACATGTCTGAAAATCTAAAATTAGATCTCTAGATCATCAAAATTGATCTTGAATTTTGATCTAATGGCCAAAATAGTTTTAAATGTATGATCGATACATATATTCAGATAGTTAAATACGGATTGGAATATTCACTTCTATTTTCGTAACCTATCAAATATATGTCCATATAAATTTAACTATGGAAATAACCCCATATGTTTGGTGTGGATTTTGTTCCAATGTGAAGAGCAATCCACGTTAGACTAATGATTAGTTCAAGTGTGAGCTCATTTAGCATTGACGGATGGTTTGGTGCGAGAGTGGAGAATGGTGTTGATGGAGGATGCCGGACGCGATAGGGCAGTGCATGTAGTTGGACTTGCTGGAATGATAATAATATGCCCTTGAACATCCAATGCATTTTATATAATATTTTTGAATATTAATAAAGATTTTATTGTTGCACATATAATTTGGGTATCATTTCTATAATTGTTATAGCATCCTTAGAAATTATTTTGTTAGATCATGCACTGTGATGGTCATTTCCTTGGAGATGTAATCTAACTTAGAGATTTCTTAAATTTGTGCTTAACCTATAACTAGTAAAGAATAACTTTGTTATAATAGGTATTATGCACGACACCGACATGTGAGATGTGGTGGTGGGTCTCAACCACCGGGAATAGGAATTCCCAGGGTGTATGTCATAAGCACATATTGTGATGTGTGTAGCACTAGACCACATTTGGATTCTCTAGGACGAATCACCTATGAGATAGAGAATTCAAATTGTTACATAGTCCCTTTGACTTGATGATATTGTCATTTCCGATTTGATAATTTAGTATGCTTTGATGTGATGGTTAAGCTTGTTTAGCAAATGCTACACAACCTGAAACGTTGGGTTACTAGATTTTATTTAGGAAAATGATGAATATCTAGATAGAATCCAGTATGCTCATTATGATAAGTTAATTTATTATGAATTTCCAAGAAGTTATTAAATTCTTGCCAGCGGGTGGGTTTGGAAAATATTTTTCAAAAATGTATTTTCTTATAAAAATAAAATATTTTTGATATTTCAAAATAATTTTTATTTATGTTATGGGAATTTAAATTTAGACATCAGAAATAGGTGAATTGTCGTGCACAAAAGAGTTGCCTAAAATAAATGATACCGAGGAGACTGAATGTAAAATATTATTTATAAAAATCCCATATTATAGAAGAGCTTTTATGAACAGTTGGTCGGATAGGGATTTGATGTTAAATTAAAATTATTAATGTGATTAATAATTGGTTCTCGATATGGGACTCAATTGGTCTCACTAATATCATTAGAAGAGGTTTACATGCAATACAATTCTATTTCTATCTTTAATTGTTATGAAAAGAGTTTTGAATAATTGAAAATTGTTTGAAATTAAAATGTATAAGGCAAGTGTAATCATATATATATATATATATATATATATATATATATATATATATATATATATATATATATATATATATATATATATATATATATATATATATATATATATATATATATATATATATAGGGGCCGGATCAAATGAGAACTCCTTACAAATATGAGAACTAAGAACCCAATCTCTACCCTTAGATCTTTAACCAATCAACACTTGTGATTAAACTCCATTAAATTTAAAAAGTTAACAAAAGGGCACGTTTGTCATTTTAGTTATAAAATAAGTTACATTATAGGCAGTTTTGTCTTGCCTAATTAATCGCAACCTTCTTGATTACGTTTCAATTTAGGCCGACGGCTGTTCGCGGGAAAAGTCGGGATCTTTTTCATTGCTGAACTCATTATACCTTTATGGTTTTACAAATGAACTCAAAGAAAATTCGCCTTTTTATAAGGCTGCTTACAATGAAAAAAGAATAAAAAAATATAATTTTTTCACCTTAAACAAACGCGGGATCCGTTTATCGAATCCTTGCTTGCGTGAGTTCTTTGCCGGTGCCGGGGTTTATCCGTGGACCGCCGCGTGATCTGATCTGATGAAAGATCTGCACTGTAAAAAGGGGTTATTTCACGAAGAAAATAATAGCCCAAGCGAATGAAATCGACCAAGCGAAATCAAAGCTCTTCTCGGGATCAAAAGTAAAGTTTTGATCCGAGGAAACACGCGTAATCGAGATCCGATCTCTCAAACTTGCTAAGGGGATTATCTCACGAAGGAGGATAATAGCCTGAAGGGTTCGCCGAGATCAAGATCTGGTTGTCGAAGAAGATGATCGTCGAAGAGCCTCCCTTTCTCCCAAGTTTAGATCTGAAGTTAGAATTCAATTCGGCAGAGCTTCGCCTCTCCAAAAATTCAGATCCCTCAAAATGAACCCCCACCTCCTCTATTTATAGGATTCAAAGCGGATAACGGGTCAAAACGGTGCCTGAGGCCCGCCTAGCCACTTCTTGGAAGTGGCTCGGCCACCCCATAGGGTGGCTCGGTGGCCGAGCCACCTTGAGGTGGCTCGGTCATGGCCAAGCCACCTTCGGGTGGCTTGATTTTGCCGAGTCCCTGAGGGCGGTTTCGGGTCCGGTTTTCCAATTTTTTGATATTTTCTGAGTCCGGTTCCGTTGATCCGAGTCTGATTTGGTTCGGAGTTGTCGGTTTCGTTGATTCGGAGCTTCGCGGTTGGGTTTATTCTGTCGTTCACACGCGATTCACCGTTTCTTTGGCTTGCGTGTTTAGCCGACTCGCTTCATGCGTTCCGTTGACTCGCTTCCCTAATTTGGACGCTTTATCGACTCGCTTTATGCGTTTCGTCGATTCGTTTTATGCGTGTGCGTCGCTTCATTTGTTGTCGCGTTGTCGACGGTTAGTCGTTATATCGTCGGATGGCTCGTTAATCGCCAACTCATTGTCACAAGCTATGTTCGGGGCCGTATAGACAATTTTTGACGCCTACAACGGTGACTGCGCCGGAGTCAAATCCTAGAACCTTGCTCACTATCTGATTGAAGCGAGTCTTCGATGGTGCGCGTCAACGAACCCTTGCTAATGAGAGAGAGGAATCTTGGATCCCATCAAGATATTAATGGCTTTTTTCTCCATGCTCCTCTTCCGTTTCTTCTTCTTCTTCTTTTTTATTTTATATATTTTTTGGTTTTCATGGTGGCGTCTCCCACATGCTCTCTGCTCTTTTCTCTTTTTTTTGTCTGGAGGCGGCCCTCCCCTCCCATCTTCTTTCATTTTTTTTTTGCTCTCTTTTTTTTTGTGTGTAGCTACTTATCATGGATCACAGAATCAGTTACAGACTCTTAATAAATTACGGAATCTTATTTACGATCTAACAGAATTATCTAGTTTACAAAACAGAATCACTTTGATTAATTTACGAATCACAAAGAATAGATTAATAGAATCAACTAGTTCACAACACAAGATTTTTTAAAAATAGCAAGGTGTTAATAGACAAATGTAATCACTCTGATATTTAAAGAATCGAATATTTTATTGACGTAATCTCTCAAGAATATTTTAGTATTTTTATAACTCATTTAACGTAATCATTCTTCTATAGTTACGAATCTCTGCTATTTTACGTAATCGTAATATTTTTTGACGTAATCAAAATATTTTTTGACGTAATCTCTCGATTTTTACATAATCTAAATGTTTTATTGACGTAATCTCTCAAGAATGTTTTAGTATTCTTACAATTTATTTAATGTAATCATCATTCTATAATTACGAATCTCTCGATATTTAGAGAATCAATGGTTTATTGACGTAATCTCTCAAGAATGTTTTAGTATTCTTACAATTCATTTAATGTAATCATCATTCTATAGTTACGAATCTCTCGATTTTTACATAATCTAAATGTTTTATTGACAGAATCTCTCAGTAATGTTTTAGTAATTCCTAGCCGATTTGATCACGTCTTGAGTCAAACCCTAGAACCTTGCCGTTTTTAGTCGTGAGCTGAGATAATTTCCTAAAAATTATTGAGCAACCCTTATGATTTGTAAACTAGTAGAATATGAAAAGTTTTTTAAAAAAAGGTGATTTCGGTGTTTAAAGATTTGTCAGTTTTTTCCTTTTATATCTCTGTGCTTTTTACTTGTTTACCCTTATTTAAATTTATAATGTCTATTTAATTACAATTCTGCCACCTTAATTTTGGCAGAATCTGAGCCTTTATTTTTATATCATGGATGGTTGATATTGATTCTTAGTTCTCACATTTATTTGGGTTCACATTGGAACCAACCCCTATATATATATATATATATATATATATATATATATATATATATATATATATATATATATATATATATATATATATATATATATATATATATATATATATATATATATATATATATATATATATAGATAGAGGCCGGATCAAATGAGAACCGATTACAAATATGAGAACTAAGAACTCAATCTTTACCATTAGATCTTTAACCAATCAACGGTTGTGATTAAATGATGAGTTACATTTGTGTTATGGTCATAACCACTAATTAGTGATTAAAGAGGAAAACCAGGTACTAATATGAATAAACATTTCTGCTCGTTAACTTGGAGCGACATGAACCTCCACCAACCACGTATGCCCACGCTCGCCCTCGCCACGGTCCGTTAAACGACTATCGCCACAGCCGACGCGAAAGGCGGCGTAGGTCGTCCCATAAACAACTCTCTCCCCAGCGGACGGCGCGAAAGGTGGTACCAGTCGTCCGCCCAACCAATTGACTGCCTCGGAGTTATCCTTCCAAGGCACATGTCCCCCCCCCGAACGACATGGAGGACGACCAGCCACCGCCTTCTAACCGCTAGTCCCCCTGGACGACGCGAAAGGTGGTGCTAGTCGTCCTCCCAACCTGTTATCTGCCATAACCCCTTCCAACCAGTCTTCTGCCCCTCCAGACAATGCGAAGCAAATCTAGCCCCCCTTTTCTTAGCCATCCGTCCTCTGGGACGACGCGAAGGGCGGTACTAGTCGTCCCCTTCAACTGATTACTCCAATGGACGCCTCTAGAGGCCGTGCGAGTCGATCACCCGGCCTCAGCTCCCCCCTCTCTCATCCTATGTAGTTCCCTCCACTCGAACGACCGTTAAACAGTACTCGAGCCCATCAACATCTCATTAAATGCACTGACAGCCCCTTAACTCCTCCATCTCTCACGGTATTTAAGGCACCTCGGACCCATGCAACTACAGGCGCCGTCAATCTCATCCCATTAATGGCGAATAGACCACACTAACCCTCAAATTACCCACAACATGTCACCTGTAAAGGCCAGCCACCGTAGCAGACAAAGAGGTGCTCAGCCAATCACTGGCTCACACGTGGAAGAGAGGGCTGACTCATCAGTGGTTTCTCAGCCAATGGAGAGACGAAAATACTCCCACAACCCTAGGTATAAGTAGCAACGTGAACAACAAACTAAGTAAGTGATTTTTTCTGAGTGAATTCCTGCTTCATTAAATTTCGTCTCCCCATTACTAACTTGACCGTCGGAGGAACCACCGGAGATCCCAACCCCGCCCCTTCCACAGGTATTCTCTTGCTGTAGGTGAACCCCCTGACAGGAGCAGCGTCACCGGATATTAGGAGAGAAGGCGGACTCCGCTCTCTTAAAAGCTAAGCTCGCAACGAGATTAGTGACTGTGATTATATACATCAACAATTTGTATATACATTTTCACGCATATCTACTCTCATTTTCATACTAGAATTAGCATTTTAAGTTCATAATTACTTCATAGTAGGTGTATTTCGATTTATAGTTCATGTTTACTACATTTAGTTTGTTTGCATTTTTAGGTAATGCATTGATGAGATTCAATGTGGCACATGACGAGGATATGAAGGTGGAGGAGCTAGCATGAGATTGGAGCGTAAAAAGAAGGGAAACAAGCTTGGTTCGTTGAAGTTGACAGTTTTGATATCCTGTTAGTATTTCAAACATAACTTTCACATATAATATGATTTTAAGCTGATTCAAGTTACCACGGAAAGCCAAGAGATAGAGCTACAACTTTCATGTTTTTAGTTTCTCCTAATTCCAAACAAAAAGTATAGAAAATAGAGTTTGAAGTTATGAGACAGACTGTTGCGCGACCACGCCACTATTTTGCGCGCTCGAGCGAAGTTGGACGTCCAATATTCCTTATGGGCCGACCCGTATTGTTAAGTTATCCATTTTTTGACTTCCTAACACGAAAAAAGGAGTCTTTTTAGGGTTTTTGGGAGACTGGGATTCAGCCGTCACACCGGGAAGAGATTGAAGAAGACGATTAGGATTTTTTTTCATTCAAGGATTGGATTCAAACAACTTTAAAGTGAAGATTATCATTGAGACTAAGAGTTTCTTTGCTCTCTTTCTTTTAATCTTTGCACATGATGAGTTTAATGATTATTATTATTTCCATGGCTTATTATTCTAACATGAGTGAGTAATCTCTTTATTCTAGGGTTGGGTGAAGCCCAACGACATGATTGTCAAATAATATTTTGATCTTTTCTTGAATTTATGAATGTCAATGACTCTTGATTCATTCTAGTGTGATTTATACTTGTAAATTTGTTGGCCACTTATTTACATGACATAGATATTAGGCGAAGAACCAAGAGGTGAAGTTATAATATCGAAACTCTAGAATAAAACTTGAAATTCTAAATCACGAGAGTAGTTTTAGGTTTCTTAAGGAATTTTAAGAATTATCATCGTTTCTAATGGGTTCGAACAAATTCAATTACCATGAGAATAGGAATTGATTAGTTCTTGAACACGTTGTTATACTTTGAGAGAAGATAGCAATTAAATTAGGATAATTCCCTACAAGAGTGGATATTCACATTGAGAGAGGATCATTACTTAAACATGATAATCGTCGTTGTGGTGGATCACGATCCTAGAAGTCTTCATCATTTGATTTCTTTCAAGGTTTATTCATTTTAGCTTATTTCATTATTTCATTCTAATTCATTCGTACATCGATTTGCCTAGATAGTTAGTTTGTGAACAATTGGTAGTTAACAATAAGTCCTCGTGGGAACGACTCGTACTTGCCGGTGCTAGCTACAACTACGCCGTGCACTTGCGGTAAAACATCATATCATTAAACTCCATTAAATTTAAAAAGTTAATTAAAGTGCACGTTTATCATTTTAGTTTCAAAATCAGTTACATTATAGGCATTTTTTTGCCTAATTAACCGCAACCTTATTGATTACGTTTCAATTTATTTCTTCTTTATTCTTCTACTTCGTCGATTTTTATTTAAAACATGAAAGTGCTGTAATAGCGATCACCATGTATCAATCTCGTCCAATCTTCAACCCTTTTTTGATCATTTTTCTCTTGTTCGCCCGCGCGATTTGCTGCATATCATCAATTTTCAGATTCAACAAATCAATATTTTTAAGTTTTTCCTTGTTTACATGGAACTCATAGATTCAGGTTACAATCCAACCAGCTGAGGTTACAATCAGCTAATTAGTATTCTTTTGATTTAGAGTATGAATGGATTTGTTTTATAGAATCTCATAAATAATTTAACATAATTATTTTTTAATACTTCCAAAGATCTGTTAATAAAATATACCGATTCGTCAATATAACATACAGATTCTATAAACATCACTTAGAGATTCTCAGAATTATAGAATGATGATTCTGTCATTAAAACATACCGATTATGTCAATAAAGCATTCGATTCGTAGATATTAATGAGAGATTCTATAACTATAGATTGATGATTCGTCAAAATAATATACCGATTCGTCAATATAACATACGATTCTATAAACATCACTTAGAGATTCGTAAATATAGAAGGATGATTCATCAATAAAACATACCGATTCGTAAATAAAGCTTTAAGATTCGTAAATATCACCGAGATTCTCAACTATTTAATGATGATTCGTCAAAATAATATACCGATTCGTCAATATAACATACGATTCTATAAACATCACTTAGTGATTCTCAGAACTATAGAATGATGATTCGTCAATATAACAAATTAATTCGTTAATAAAGCATTAAGATTCGTAAATATCACTTAGAGAACTATTACTATAGAATGTTGATTCTGTCATTAAAACATACTGATTATGTCAATAAAGCATTCAGATTCTGTAGATATTAATGAGAGATTCTATAACTATAGATTGATGATTCTGTCAATATATATTCTGATTCTGTCAATATATATCAATGAGAGATTCTATAACGATTGTATTTATTTTGGCTGAGATTTCGCTCGCTCGTAATCCCTACGCGACTCGAACACGTTTTGAGTGAAACCCTAGATCGTGAATATCGGCTAAAAACTTTTTGAAAAAAATATTGTGCGACCCCTCAGTTCTGTAAACTAGTAGAATATGTAAGGTTTTTTTCAAAATATGGCGGTTGCGATTTTTAAAGATTTGACAGTTATTTTCTTTTATACCTCTAGGCTTTTTACCTGTTTACCCTTATTTCAGTTTTTAATGTCTATTTAATTACACTATTACCTCCTTGATTTTGGCAGAATCTCAACCTTTATTTTTGTATCATTGATGGTTGATATTTGGTTCTTAGTTCTCATATTTATTTGGGTTCTCATTGGAACCGGCCCCTATATATATATATATATATATAGGGTTCATATGTAGCCTTATGAGAAAAAGAGATTAATAGAAGAGAAATAAAAAATTGAGAACATATCTCTCAGTATTGCTCCTCTTCGGTAACGAGTAGATTTCATTTGGAGGCTTTTTCTCTTGAGGAAGCTTTGAAATTTTTAGATAGATCTTGAAAGATGGATTTTTCAGGTAAATTTTGGGAGATGGATTATGAAAGATTGGAAAGCGTTCCAGGTAATTTTCTAATTTTTTTTAATTTTGATTATTTGTCACGATATGCATATTCCGCCTTGTTGTATATCGTGTTTCCAACAAGACTGTCCCGCTTGACTGGTGCATTGACAGTGAGCACGAGTGTGGACCACTCGAGTGTGGACCACTCGATTGGATCATCAAGAGAATTTTCTACATTTTTTAGAATTATAGTTGCGTCAGAAATTATGTTTTGGGAGGTTTTTTTGGAGATACTATAAATATCGGTATTACAGAAGAGAAAACCCCAAGGAAAAAAAGAAGAATTTCACCATCAAGAAAATAAAGAAGAAAGAAAGGGTTAATTCCACGACACTTCTTGATGGTTGTCTCGTCGACAATCTTATTTCTCTCATAGTAGTTCTTAATTTTTTTGAGGGGTTGGAGCTATTGTTTTCTCCGTGATTTATGAATGGTAGAAGAAAAATAAAATCTATATATGGTTGAAGAGAACTATAATCATAATAATTCTCAACATAGTGGGTCTTTTATGGTAGGCACATAAGACTCGAGGTTTTTTCTCACAAGAGTTTTTCCTCATTGAAAGTGCTTGTGCTTTTGTGGTTGTTTTTGTTTCTTGATTTCTCATGTGTGTTCTTTCTAATTGTTTCATAAATCTTCATAGCCCCGCTAGTGGTTGATCTAGGGTTTCAAGAAAGTTTTCTCACCATGCAACTAACAATTAGCAAAATTTACAGTGGTCTCTGATAAGTTATAACATCATGAAGCAATATTTATAATTACATCATTCGAAACACTATCAATTACATCATTCTAAATATATGTCATTAAAAAATCATCGCGTCATCATTACTCATTTTTGTTAGGACCGTGTCCATGCAATCAACTTAATTTAATGAATAACAAACCTTCATATTGTTCTAATATATGTTTGTGATGTTTTATACAGATTATAAGAAGTTAGAATCAAGTTTGAAAGTGTATAGAGCAAGACGATAAGTTAATCTTAATTCTAGAAAAATATCAAGAGTGAAAATCATTTTTGAGTATATGAGAGTTTCAATCTCATTGTCACAAATCCACAAGAATAAACAGAACTCAATTCGGAGATGTATAGCTCGAGATATCAATATTTTAGTTAGATAACGTCGAAATAGCTGGTAGTAGGATGGAATTATATACCGAGGCTGAAACTTACATGGGTCATAACTTTTGACTAGGTTATTAGAATCGCTATTAGAATATCTTTCGAAAGTCGTTGATATGATCTATAGATCATCGATGGTTCTATCAACCTTCAATGATGCAATGATGGGGAATAAAATTATGCTAAGTTGCAACTTCAAAATAATCAAGTTATTGTATTTATAGATATCGATCAACGGGGAAGGAGAGTATTATAAAGATAATCCTATTTGGGTTTATTAGATCATATAGGAAACTAATGAGAAGATAAATAAAAGTGGTGTGTGTTTTGGGTAGAGGTTTGTCACAAAAGTAAAAAGCTAAAACAAGAGGGAAGAATGAGAGAAAGAGAAGAACAAAATAAAAGAAAATAAAAAACAAAATCAAATTAAAATAATAAGTGAATAAAAATATGGAGGAAATTAAGAGAGAAGACTAAGAATCTATGATTAAATCTACTAGTTAATTTTAATTTGAAATTAAGAAGTACTCTTTTCAATTCTCATATTACTTTAGAATTCTTAAGCATAGACTATCAAGTTACTCAAAACAGCATAATCTATCAAATTCACATCCACGTAGTATCACCATTTATAAAAATAATAAAAATAACTAGATAGTAATCCTAGAATTGAATGAGCATAACCTATCACACCACTCAAAAAGCAGACTATTAAACCATTTTTATACCAATTAGTTCTCTAATTGATTATCCTAAGCACGATCATTTTAAGCACTAAGAGAATTCAAAACCCAAAAGAAAATTAAATTAGTTTCATCTAATCCTAGATTTCCTACAAGAATTAGCTGTTCATGTTACAAAATAAAAATAAAGAAAGAAAATTTATACTATAAAGCATTAAAGAACAAGAATGTAAATCTCAACTACAAATTAAATAAAAAAGAAAGAAAATTTACTCTATAAAGCATAAAAGGGCAAGAAAAGAAAATGTATATAATGCAAAGCAATAAAAGGACAAAAAATCTACACTAGAAAGTATGAAATAAATCTACACTACAAAGTAATAAATCTAATCTACCAAACATAAAATTAAAAACTAAATTTAAAATTCTAAAACATGCAAGACCTAAATAAGAAAAATAAAAAGAGGAAATGAAGACTTATATTGCAAGGGGTTGACTCTTTGAGAAGCAAATTTTCATCATCAAAGGAGAAGAAGAAAGAAAATGAAAAAAAAGAAATTTTTTCCTTTATTGTAAAGAAAAAGTTTACAATTTGGAAGGTCTTCTCAATTAAGAGTAACCCTCCTCTCCAAAATGGAGTTTATAAAATTTTACATCTCAAATCCCTCACTTTCCATCCCTATTTATAGCCTGCAGCAATCAACAACAGCTCTTGGATCAAACTTGAGCTCCAAGAAAATCAAAATCAGTTATTGATGAGAATCTGTTACAAACTAATCAAAATCAGTTATTGATGAGAATCTGTTACAAACTAATCGATTAGCTAATCGATTAGTTCATCAATTAGGTTGTAACATAATTCATCTTCTTCTATTGACTTGTTGACTTAACATTTCTTGGGCTTCTTTTATGCTTTAATATGGGCTGTAAAAATGAGGGAAATTGATTCTTTTAGCTCTTATTCTATATTTCTTCATTACCTGCAAATTAAGATAAAAATATTATTGGCGATATATTTAATCAAATAAAATCGATAATGAGGGTATAAAAATATAATAAAATATGATGATCATGAAAATATTCAGAGAGGTTCAAATCATCAATGGTTACAACTTAACCATTAATGGTGACAATGTGACCATTAATGGTTAAGTTCGACCATCGATGGTTGATCACCATATTTGTGATTTTTGATCTGTTTTGGACTCAATCTTAGCTGTTTATTGCCGAGAGCATTTAGGCTCTTTCCTCGTGATTTTCAGATGAGTTCTTAAACTAATTGAGAGAGAGAGAGAGAGAGAGAGAGATAGAGAGAGAGAGAGAGCGCTAGGGTTTCAATTTGAAGAAATGATCTTGCTCAAGCTTTTTAGAAAGCATCCTCGACGTCGTTCTTCATCATCCGATCATCTACTGTTCGCGGAGTGCTACCCTTGGACTTTATTATTTCGGGTTCTTTTTAATATTGTAATTAGTTGAGATTATAATGAAAGAAATACAATTGAAACGAAGAAAAATTTATTATTTCCTGGGGGTTCTTGTCTGCGTGCCGATTGAGTGTCGATCTTGTACTCCGTTGACGGTCCGACTAAGACGATGGGTCTTTTGTTGTGGATGCAAGCTCGGTGATTTGGAAGATAGCTCAGTCTTCGCTTGACACTTTCACTTGATTGATGATCTCTGATCTCTTAGAAGATAGCGCAGTCTTCTCTGGATGAAGAGATATTAACAGATCCTTTCTCACAAGAATCGCTAATTGCTAGATGACTATCGAGGAGAACGAATCCTTTCTCGAAGGATCGTTGATTGGGCCAAATGATTAGCCGATGATAATGATCTATGAAGATCAATGAGAATGGAGGAGATATGGGCTTTTTGCCTAGCCTCTGAATCTCTCTCTCTCTCTCTCTCTCTCTCTCTCTCTCTCTCTCTCTCTCTCTCTCTCTTCTCAATGGCAAAGACCTTTCCTTCGCCTCTCTGCCTTGTGCCCCCCTTTTTGCTTCATGTTGATCATGTCTATTTATAGGCTTGGGAGCATTATAGAATGAGTTAGTGGGTTTAACTCCCCTTAAACGAGGGAGTTAGTGGTCATTAACTCTCCTTTAAATGGGGGGAGTTAGTGGTCATTAACTCCCCTTTAAATAGGTGAGTTAGTGGTCATTAACCGCTGCTTTAAAAGTAGCCTCTGAAAACGGCCATGTGCGAGGTTCGTCAATAATGGCCATCAGCGAACTTCGCTAGAATAGATGACATGGCTCACGTGGGCTATTGGGCGAAGCTCGCTGCTGCTTGGGTGAGCTTCGCTACATCTTTGGTGAGCTTCGCTGCGACTTCGGCTAACTTCGCTAAGGCTTCGGCGAACTTCGCTATGTGGCCCATGTGGACTATTTGGACAAAGTTCATTTTGGACGAGCCTCGCTAGAAGCTTCACTTTGACTTGGTCGACATGAGGATTGTCTCAGACTCTTTGGCTCGGATGCAGTCATGTTCACATGTGATCCAAGTGAACTTCGCTGTAGCCTACCATATGCTGATGCTTGAGCCTCCATGAAGTGTTTAGACCATGGGTGTTCACTTCCTAGACTCGGATTGAGCATTGGTCCAAGAGAGTATTTTTTAACCGTCTACATTCATCATTATCATCGTTCTTTTAGATCTATGCTTCAATCTTTTGAAGAACGATCTCAATGAAAAAGGGCTATAAGATCTTTTCAGATTGTGCTTAATTGTTAATGATCTTTTGGTTTAAATTTGTTTTTACGACGTATACAAGACGGGGTGAATTAAGGGTTTACGACATACTCAAGCCGCCGTTGAATTGAGAAATTGATCACTAGCTAGAGCTAGAGATATTAGAGTGTGAAAAGTTTAGGTTAGACGACTAGTTTAGGAGAAACTAGGTTTCGGTCTTATAAGCTCTTGAATCGGTTTGTGATTCAGAAACTTTCACATAATGAGGAAACTCCTTCAGAAAGAAGAGTGGATATAGGATTGTTTATTCAACCATTATAAAATCTCGTGTATTCGGTTGTGATTATTAATGTGATTATAGCATTGCTTATTGTTTTACTATTATTATTTTTCCGTTGCATATTCTTTGATTTTTCAAAAAATAGTAGGCAACCTTATTCATCCCCCTATAGGCTTGCATCTCAGATCCATCAATTTTATTTGGCAACTTACTCTTTGTCAAATTTACAGCTTTTTGCTCTTTCCAGATTAAGGATTTCTTAAATTTAAAAATTTTAGAAAGAGTTTTGTTAAGCACTATGAAAACTAAATTTTCCCATAGATGAAAGCAAATCCTCCTCATCGTCTATATCACAGAACAACCTAGAAAGCCTAAGCAATACTCATTGAGCTCTTCTTCTCCTCAGCTCTCTCCTCGTCAACACCCAATGGATCCCTCTCCTCCTTCAAACAATGTGAAAATTAGTGTAGATGTTCTCCATATATTCAACTCATCAGCATCGTCTCGTGGTCTTGGGTCATTAATCACTAGTAGAAAATGCACAAACAAGACGGATCAAACTAGATGGAATTTCCGCCTAGATTGCCTAATTAGATGAATTTTAATTTATTTTTAAAACATAGCCCACCAACCTAGACGGAATTTCCGTTTAGGTTGGTCGCCCACTTTCTCAAAACTAAAACCCTAACTTCAACCCCTACCGCCTCATCTCTCATTCACTCCCAAAACAAAAATCATTTCACTTAGTTCTCGGCCTTTACGCCCATCATGCCTGCTGCCACATATTTCACCACATTTCAATTGCCTTCCTCAAGGCTGACAGTTCTCGCCATGGTCTCCCTGTTCGAGCGCCCTCGCTGCTTCCCTCGGCCGCCTCGGCTTGTTCTTCCGACTTCTCCATACCCTAGAGTTACATTGCCATTTCGCTTCCCTCCTCTTTTACCCGCCCGCCTCCTCCATTTCCCGCTACCCAACCCTCAATCTCCCTCCAAAAACCTAGATCTCACCAGCGACTCGCTCTCACATCCGATGATGATCGCCTTTGGTGAATTAGTGGATAAATCTCTCGGTAGGGTGGTAGGGTTTTGGCCACCGCCGAAAAGATCGGCGGTTAAGTTCTTGAGGCGACCAAGATACTTCAGGAAGCTTTTGCGGCGGAGAGAGATCTGCTCGTCAAGGCCAAACAATGCCAGGTTCGATTATGAATTCGATGATTCTCTTGGATGTAGCGTGTTTTTTGACTGAGGGAGAAGGGGATCACGGTTCAGTCCGCTGCTAATTACTGTACTTGGAATGGGTATCAGGTTGCAATTCTGGGCTCAAACTTGTTTTTAGTATGAATTGGATTCAAATTAGTTGAGATTATAATGAAAGAAATACAATTGAAACGAAGAAAAATTTATTATTTCCTCGGGGTTCTTGTCTCATGCGTCGATTGATCTTGATCTTGTAATTGCTGGTCCGACTAAGACGATGGGTCTTTTGTTGTGGATGCAAGCTCAGTGATTTGGAAGATAGCTCAGTCTTCGCTTGACACTTTCACTTGATTGATGATCTCTGATCTCTTAGAAGATAGCGCAGTCTTCTCTGGATGAAGAGATATTAACAGATCCTTTCTCACAAGAACTGTTAATTAAGCTAGATGACTAGCTGAGGAGAACGAATCCTTTCTCAGAAGGATCGTTGATTGGGCCAAATGATTAGCCGATGATAATGATCTATGAAGATCAATGAGAATGGAGGAGATATGGGCTTTTTGCCTAGCCTCTGAATCTCTCTCTCTCTCTCTCTCTCTCTCTCTCTCTCTCTCTCTCTCTCTCTCTCTCTTCTCAATGGCAAAGACCTTTCCTTCGCCTCTCTGCCTTGTGCCCCCCTTTTTGCTTCATGTTGATCATGTCTATTTATAGGCTTGGGAGCATTATAGAATGAGTTAGTGGGTTTAACTCCCCTTAAACGAGGGAGTTAGTGGTCATTAACTCTCCTTTAAATGGGGGGAGTTAGTGGTCATTAACTCCCCTTTAAATAGGTGAGTTAGTGGTCATTAACCGCTGCTTTAAAAGTAGCCTCCGAACGCCATGTATGAGGTTCGTCAATAATGGCCATCGCGAACTTCGCTAGAATAGATGACATGGCTCACGTGGGCTATTACGGCTCGCCGCCTTGGGTGAGCTTCACATCTTTGGTGAGCTCACGCGACTTGCTAACTTCGCTAAGGCTTCGGCGAACTTCGCTATGTGGCCCATGTGGACTATTTGGACAAAGTTCATTTTGGACGAGCCTCGCTAGAAGCTTCACTTTGACTTGGTCGACATGAGGATTGTCTCAGACTCTTTGGCTCGGATGCAGTCATGTTCACATGTGATCCAAGTGAACTTCGCTGTAGCCTACCATATGCTGATGCTTGAGCCTCCATGAAGTGTTTAGACCATGGGTGTTCACTTCCTAGACTCGGATTGAGCATTGGTCCAAGAGAGTATTTTTTAACCGTCTACATTCATCATTATCATCGTTCTTTTAGATCTATGCTTCAATCTTTTGAAGAACGATCTCAATGAAAAAGGGCTATAAGATCTTTCTGTATTGTGCTTAATTGTTAATGATCTTTTGGTTTAAATTTGTTTTTACGACGTATACAAGACGGGGTGAATTAAGGGTTTACGACATACTCAAGCCGGCGTTGAATTGAGAAATTGATCACTAGCTAGAGCTAGAGATATTAGAGTGTGAAAAGTTTAGGTTAGACGACTAGTTTAGGAGAAACTAGGGTTTCGGTCTTATAAGCCTACTGAATCGGGTTTGTGATTCAGGAAACTTTCACATAATGAGGAAACTCCTTCGCGAGAAAGAAGAGTGGATATAGGATTGTTTATTCGAACCATTATAAAATCTCGTGTATTCTGGTTGTGATTATTACTGTGATTATAGCATTGCTTATTGTTTTACTATTATTATTTTTTCCGTTGCATATTCTTTGATTTTTCAAAAAATAGTAGGCAACCTTATTCATCCCCCTATAGGCTTGCATCTCAGATCCATCAATTTTATTTGGCAACTTACTCTTTGTCAAATTTACAGCTTTTTGCTCTTTCCAGATTAAGGATTTCTTAAATTTAAAAATTTTAGAAAGAGTTTTGTTAAGCACTATGAAAACTAAATTTTCCCATAGATGAAAGCAAATCCTCCTCATCGTCTATATCACAGAACAACCTAGAAAGCCTAAGCAATACTCATTGAGCTCTTCTTCTTCTCCCTCAGTTCTCCCTCGCTCAACAGCCCCAATGGATCCCTCTCCTCCTTCAAACAATGTGAAAATTAGTGTAGATGTTCTCCATATATTCAACTCACTGTTACTGTCTCGTGGTCTTGGGTCATTAATCACTAGTAGAAAAATGCACAAACAAGACGGATCAAACTAGATGGAATTTCCGTCTAGATTGCCTAATTAGATGAATTTTTAATTTATTTTTTAAAAAAACATGGGGCCCACCAACCTAGACGGAATTTCCGTTTAGGTTGGTCGGCCCACTTTCTCAAAAAACTAAAAACCCTAATCCTGCTTCAACCCCCATTTCTCATCTCATCACTCCCAAAAAAAAACCGATTTCACTTTAGTTCCCCGCCCATTTACGCTTCACCGGCTTTCGCCTGGCTACCATACATTTCACTTCATTTCTCAGCTGACAGCTCGCTGGTCCGCTTCTCCTCGCTTTCGCTTCTCCCCAGACAGAGCCCTCACTACATACCGCTTCTTTGCCATTTTCCATACTTTAGATACTGCCATTTCGCCCCTCCCTTTTACCCGCCTCCTCCATTTCCGCTACCCAACCCTCAATCTCCTCCAAAACCTAGATCTCACCAGCTGACTTCGCTCTCACATCCGATGATGATCGCCTTTGGTGAATTAGTGGATAAATCTCTCTGGTGGAGGGCTAACCACCAAAAGATCGGCGGTTAAGTTCTTGAGGCGACCAAGATACTTCAGGAAGCTTTTGCGGCGGAGAGAGATCTGCTCGTCAAGGCCAAACAATGCCAGGTTCGATTATGAATTCGATGATTCTCTTGGATGTAGCGTGTTTTTTGACTGAGGGAGAAGGGGATCACGGTTCAGTCCGCTGCTAATTACTGTACTTGGAATGGGTATCAGGTTGCAATTCTGGGCTCAAACTTGTTTTTAGTATGAATTGGATTCAAATTAGTTGAAGCTTGAGTCTTTAGAGTCTGAATTTGGCTTAGAATTCATCATTTGACATTTTGAAATTTTTTTGACAAATCAGTTGGTGCGTATTAGTTTAATTTTGCTTCTTATAGTATTGTTTGAGGCATTGACAAAGCAATTAATCATACTTTATTCTCCTTTAGTTTTGGTTTTCTTTACTATGATCTTCTGATAAAGTCTTTGTGATGTCCAGGAAATGCTTTTTGGATGGAAATTTATTGCCAGTTGCTTCTCTATTTCTTAGTATATATTTTGTTCTTCATAGTTTTCTTGAAATCACTCTGTTTTGATCTTTTTTCTCTGAAATCAATATGTTTTGTTCTTCATAGTTTTCTTGAAAGTTATATATTCAGTCAGTTATATGCCTCGGTTGGACAATATATTCGGTCAGTTATATGTCTCGGTTTGACAATTAATCCTTTTGGGAGAATTTGGAAGTAGTTGTATTTCAATCATAGGCAAAGCAAGTAGTTAAGTCTGTTCTCTCTTCATATACACACACAAACATACTGATGAAAAGGTTTAGACTTTTTGCATATTTAACATGATGTAATTTGGGTTCTTTTGCAGGCTTATATATCCATATATTATGATAGTTGATGTAAATATGGAGGGATATGATACTTGATAGCAACCTACATTGCACGCTATGTATTGGTATGGCTATTTTGTAATTCTCATTTTGGGCAATGATGATACTCATTTATTATGAGAATGCAATCTACAATGTCTTTGTGATGTTTAGGTAGGGCAATCCTGGATGAGAATGCAACCTACATTGTATTTATAATGTTAGGTGAAGCAATCCATTCATGTGATTGCAATCTACATTGCAAGTTCATTGTTAGATAAGGCAATCTATGTTTTTAATTTTTATAACTATATCTGAGCCTCTACCTTGGTTATATCTAATTAAAATGATTGGATTGATTGGATTTGGATATATATGTAAGCCCCCACTTTGAGCAGCCTTGGATTGTTGTGGCCTTGATTATTTGAGCTTGTGGGTTGTGGTCTTGGTTATTTGTTGGCTTGGTTGCTTGTTTGTGACAGGTTTCAACTTTGAATGCATAAGTGAGTTTGAGCAAACCCACTTGTCTGAGCTTCAGTTTCAATTTCAGTTTCGGTTTGAGCTTCAGTTTGAGTATGAGCTTTAGTTTGAGTTATTTGTTGGCTTGGTTGCTTGTTTGTGGCCTTGGTTATTTGTTGGCTTGGTTTGTTTGTGACAGGTTTCAGCAAACCCACTTGTCTGAGCTATTATGAAAATGTTTGGTATACTCCATTTCTCCCTGTTCTTTTTCTCTGCCTATTATGAAAATGTTTGGTATCAACTGAACTGATATAAATTTATTTTGTTGTTAGCATGGTGATGATGCCATGGGCAGTAGCAATTGTCGACATGGAGACACCGATATTGATCGAGATGATGACATGAATGAGGCGGAAGGCCTCACGTAGTGAGTTTTTAATATTTTGTATCTCAGCCATACAAGTATGCGATTTACACATTTGTTTATCAAGTTTGTATTACTTTTTGGCTTTTGGACTTGCTTGTGAGGATATTGGCATGTTTGTGAAGATATGGGGATCATGTTTTCAGTTATGTGGGGATATTGACATGTTTGTAAAGACATTGTAATCATGTTTTTACTTATGGATTTGTTGATTAGTTTGTGGATATTTGATCTTGTGTATTATATTTTTGAATGTATGAGACATGTTATAAAGTATCGAGGTAGTTGATATCGTGGTTTAATTTTTATAACTATATCTGAGCCTCTACCTTGGTTATATCTAATTAAAATGATTGGATTGATTGGATTTGGATATATATGTAAGCCCCCACTTTGAGCAGCCTTGGATTGTTGTGGCCTTGATTATTTGAGCTTGTGGGTTGTGGTCTTGGTTATTTGTTGGCTTGGTTGCTTGTTTGTGACAGGTTTCAACTTTGAATGCATAAGTGAGTTTGAGCAAACCCACTTGTCTGAGCTTCAGTTTCAGTTTCAATTTCAGTTTCGGTTTGAGCTTCAGTTTGAGTATGAGCTTTAGTTTGAGTTATTTGTTGGCTTGGTTGCTTGTTTGTGGCCTTGGTTATTTGTTGGCTTGGTTTGTTTGTGACAGGTTTCAACTTTGAATGCATAAGTGAGTTTGAGCAAACCCACTTGTCTGAGCTATTATGAAAATGTTTGGTATACTCCATTTCTCCCTGTTCTTTTTCTCTGCCTATTATGAAAATGTTTGGTATCAACTGAACTGATATAAATTTATTTTGTTGTTAGCATGGTGATGATGCCATGGGCAGTAGCAATTGTCGACATGGAGACACCGATATTGATCGAGATGATGACATGAATGAGGCGGAAGGCCTCACGTAGTGAGTTTTTAATATTTTGTATCTCAGCCATACAAGTATGCGATTTACACATTTGTTTATCAAGTTTGTATTACTTTTTGGCTTTTGGACTTGCTTGTGAGGATATTGGCATGTTTGTGAAGATATGGGGATCATGTTTTCAGTTATGTGGGGATATTGACATGTTTGTAAAGACATTGTAATCATGTTTTTACTTATAGTTTTCTTGAAATCACTGCTTTTGATCTTTTTCTCCGAAATCAATATGTTTTGTTCTTCATAGTTTTCTTGAAATCACTGCTTTTGATCTTTTTCTCCGAAATCAATATGTTTTGTTCTTCATAGTTTTCTTGAAATCACTGCTTTTGATCTTTTTCTCCGAAATCAATATGTTTTGTTCTTCATAGTTTTCTTGAAAGTTATATATTCATCAGTTATATGCCTCGGTTGGACAATATATTCTACGGGTTATATGTCTCGGTTTGACAATTAATCCTTTTGGGAGAATTTGGAAGTAGTTGTATTTCAATCATAGGCAAAGCAAGTAGTTAAGTCTGTTTCTCTTCATATACACACACAAACATACCGATGAAAAGGTTTAGACTTTTGCATATTTAACATGATGTAATTTGGGTTCTTTTGTGCTTATATATCCATATATTATGATAGTTGATGTAAATATGGAGGGATATGATACTTGATAGCAACCTACATTGCACGCTATGTATTGGTATGGCTATTTTGTAATTCTCATTTTGGGCAATGATGATACTCATTTATTATGAGAATGCAATCTACAATGTCTTTGTGATGTTTAGGTAGGGCAATCCGGATGAGAATGCAACCTACATTGCACGCTATGTATTGGTATGGCTATTTTGTAATTCTCATTTTGGGCAATGATGATACTCATTTATTATGAGAATGCAATCTACAATGTCTTTGTGATGTTTAGGTAGGGCAATCCGGATGAGAATGCAACCTACATTGCACGCTATGTATTGGTATGGCTATTTTGTAATTCTCATTTTGGGCAATGATGATACTCATTTATTATGAGAATGCAATCTACAATGTCTTTGTGATGTTTAGGTAGGGCAATCCGGATGAGAATGCAACCTACATTGCACGCTATGTATTGGTATGGCTATTTTGTAATTCTCATTTTGGGCAATGATGATACTCATTTATTATGAGAATGCAATCTACAATGTCTTTGTGATGTTTAGGTAGGGCAATCCGGATGAGAATGCAACCTACATTGCACGCTATGTATTGGTATGGCTATTTTGTAATTCTCATTTTGGGCAATGATGATACTCATTTATTATGAGAATGCAATCTACAATGTCTTTGTGATGTTTAGGTAGGGCAATCCGGATGAGAATGCAACCTACATTGCACGCTATGTATTGGTATGGCTATTTTGTAATTCTCATTTTGGGCAATGATGATACTCATTTATTATGAGAATGCAATCTACAATGTCTTTGTGATGTTTAGGTAGGGCAATCCGGATGAGAATGCAACCTACATTGCACGCTATGTATTGGTATGGCTATTTTGTAATTCTCATTTTGGGCAATGATGATACTCATTTATTATGAGAATGCAATCTACAATGTCTTTGTGATGTTTAGGTAGGGCAATCCGGATGAGAATGCAACCTACATTGCACGCTATGTATTGGTATGGCTATTTTGTAATTCTCATTTTGGGCAATGATGATACTCATTTATTATGAGAATGCAATCTACAATGTCTTTGTGATGTTTAGGTAGGGCAATCCGGATGAGAATGCAACCTACATTGCACGCTATGTATTGGTATGGCTATTTTGTAATTCTCATTTTGGGCAATGATGATACTCATTTATTATGAGAATGCAATCTACAATGTCTTTGTGATGTTTAGGTAGGGCAATCCTGGATGAGAATGCAACCTACATTGTATTTATAATGTTAGGTGAAGCAATCCATTCATGTGATTGCAATCTACATTGCAAGTTCATTGTTAGATAAGGCAATCTATGTTTTTAATTTTTATAACTATATCTGAGCCTCTACCTTGGTTATATCTAATTAAAATGATTGGATTGATTGGATTTGGATATATATGTAAGCCCCCACTTTGAGCAGCCTTGGATTGTTGTGGCCTTGATTATTTGAGCTTGTGGGTTGTGGTCTTGGTTATTTGTTGGCTTGGTTGCTTGTTTGTGACAGGTTTCAACTTTGAATGCATAAGTGAGTTTGAGCAAACCCACTTGTCTGAGCTTCAGTTTCAGTTTCAATTTCAGTTTCGGTTTGAGCTTCAGTTTGAGTATGAGCTTTAGTTTGAGTTATTTGTTGGCTTGGTTGCTTGTTTGTGGCCTTGGTTATTTGTTGGCTTGGTTTGTTTGTGACAGTTTCAAAGAAACCCACTTGTCTCGAGCTATTATGAAAATGTTTGGTATACTCCATTTCTCCTCGTTCTTTTCTCTCGCCTATTATGAAAATGTTTGGTATCAACCGAACTGATATAAATTTATTTTGTTGTTAGCATGGTGATGATGCCATGGGCGTGAGCAATTGTCGACATGGAGACACCGATATTGATCGAGATGATGACATGAATGAGGCGGAAGGCCTCACGTAGTGAGTTTTTAATATTTTGTATCTCAGCCATACAAGTATGCGATTTACACATTTGTTTATCAAGTTTGTATTACTTTTTGGCTTTTGGACTTGCTTGTGAGGATATTGGCATGTTTGTGAAGATATGGGGATCATGTTTTCAGTTATGTGGGGATATTGACATGTTTGTAAAGACATTGTAATCATGTTTTTACTTATGGATTTGTTGATTAGTTTGTGGATATTTGATCTTGTGTATTATATTTTTTGAATGTATGAGACATGTTATAAAGTATCGAGGTAGTTGATATCGTGGTTTGATTTGTATTGCTCTAGTATTTTGGTGAATGTATTATTTAAATATGATTGGATTTGATATTGGAATATAATTAGATTGTGTTGGATATGAATATGATTTAGTGTTGTGCAATATTGTGCACAAATACAGCTGATATTATATGCCGTACAAAGCAGATTCCTCAAAAAAAATGTAGCATACTAGCAACCTAGACGGAAATTCCGTCTAGGTTGCTCCTAGACGGAATTTTTTTCCGTCTAGAAGCAACCTAGACGGAAAAAACTTTCCGTCTAGTTAGACCAAACTAGACGGAAATTCCGTCTAGGTTGATTAATCTAGACGGAATTATTCTAGACGGAATTCCGTCTCGTTTGGTCTAATTAGACGGATTTTCGGGCAATCTAGACGGATTTTTCCGTGTAGGTTGCCTCTTTTTCTACTAGTGAATATTATATATGGAACACCTGTGAGGAAGTGGTGTCACGAGATGTCACTTCCTCATAGATGGATCCGCCCCTGGGCCCCGCGACCTGGCGGGAAATACTTATCCGTTGTGCATCGTCTCATCCCGGCGTTTGAACTGAAGTAAGGCTTCCCAGCATGCCGGCAGAAAAAAATCTCAGCATCTACTCTCGAATGTGACAAAAGAAGCTCGCTCGCGGTCTCGCTCAGTAAAGCCATGTATCTTCTTTTAGCCACAGGTGCGGGTCCATTTTGGTACAAATTTTTTTTTTCCCTTTTGCCTGCTACGCATTCTGATGGTACCATGCAACTGTGTGAGTTGTAACTAAATGTGAACCAAACAATTACAAGATATTAATTAATGCTGCATGTGAAACGCGAGTGACCGTGTTGTTGTGTGTCGTAGGATTCGGCCCACACCAATCCGTGGATCCATGTGGGAATTAGCTGTGTTCATAAAGCTCAGTTGAGCTCATTTTGGGTGGGATATTCAACCAATTATTCAAAGTCATCAATTCTAGTTATTAGTAGGGGTGGAAACGAACCAAATAATTAATAAAAAGTTCGGTTATTATTCGCCCAGATATTCGGTCATATTCGATTCGGTAGTTAGTATTCGGTGCATAAACGAATAGAATTTGACCAGAGGTATATTCAATTCGTTTGATTATTAAATATTCGTTTATGTTTTTCTACTTCTAGATTATTATATTGTGTTATCTTTACGTGTGCATAATTTTATAAATATTGTTATTTATAAGTATTATATTAATAATTTATAAACATACACTACATAATTCTTATATTGAAATATCATAATAACAATTAAGTAAAATATTATAGAAAATAAATAAGAAAAGACTTCAAACATAGAGTTTGAAGTCAACACCTCATGATTGAGAATCTTGTGACTTAACAAGTGTGCTATTGAGATATTCGTGAACATTTGACAAATATTCGTCTAATTAACGAACCAAATTTGAACACCCTTTCCCTGTTCGACACGAATTCGAGTTCGACTTCGAATTTCTGAAAATTAACCGAATACGAATATGAATACCATGGTATTCGATTCGGTTCGTTTCCACCCCTAGTTATTAGTTGCAAAATATAACACGTGAGCTGCACGTGTTTTGATCCGCCTCGATTTTTATGTAGGCAAGGGGAATATATATATTGAAATCCATCGTAGTCGCGTAGACATCCAATTTCATAAGAATATGGTAAGTTTTTTTTTTGGTTCCAAATAGATTTGTGAGATAATAACTTGTATTTATGTAACATGAGTAAACGATTGTTCAAGGGCACATAGTCCCCCGGGAGAGACGGATATACCTTGTCGAGTTTGATCAATCCGTGCACAAACCACAATTATTCAGGTTCAAATAATATAAGTCGGGTTCCAACTTTGCTCTTTTCACATATTCAAATTTCACACAAGTAAGAAGAAAACACATTTTTACAAGTTGTGCAGGTCAAATTTAGTTTGAGTTTTTAACTGACAATGACAATAGTGTCAAATCTCAGGGCATTGATGGGAATTGAGATGATAGGCATAGGGTCCTAATTACGTTCAATAGGCAATGACAAAGTGCCATTCAACAAAGGCATTGAATAGAATTGAGATTAAAAAATAAAACAAAAAAGATACAGCCAAAAGGTGCTTTTCCTCATCGTACCGATGAAAACGGATGTCCGAGCGCTAGATTATTCTTTTTCCTTCTTTGTTAATTTCGTAGACGAGGGCAACGGGTGAATGAAATAATTATAGATGGAAATTCTTGTGATACTTAAGAAAGTTATGGGGGTAATACGTTTTGGGCTTACTCTCAAGTGGGAAGTAGTCCAATGACTATAATAACACGCCTGCTCCTATTGTTTAGCCCGAAATTTTTGAACTATTTTATTATAAATGACTAAATAATCTCACTTAATCTCTCCCTAACTTTTCAATCAAACACCTCACTCTTTTATTTTAGGGCTTTTTAAAGATATTAGTCCCTTAAATCTTCAATAATTATATATTAGTCCCTCAAATCTTAAAAATCGTATATTGGTCCGTCAAATCTTGTAGATTCTTGCAAAATAGCCCCTCTGTTAGTATTTCAATTAAAACACCTAACTATGACTGGGTTAACTCCTAACTCAATATTCTGATGCGATTTATCTTGAAGGACCATTCTGCAAGACCCTATAGGATTTGAGGGACTAATATGTAATTTTTAAGAATTGAGAGACTAGTATGTAATTATTGAATACTTAAGGGACTAATGTCTAAAGAACCCTTTACTTTAAAGGATAAAATCATATTATCTCAAAATAATACTTAATTCCAAACATGACCCTAATATTATAATATAATATAAACAACTTTCGAGTCTACGTATCATGCAATATATCGGGTGGACCATGTATTTAAAAAAAATTCAGCATTTATCTTTTGCATTTATCGGCACTGGAACAAAACTTGACAATAGTGTCAAATCTCAGGGCATTGATGGGAATTGAGATGATAGGCATAGGGTCCTAATTACGTTCAATAGGCAATGACAAAGTGCCATTCAACAAAGGCATTGAATAGAATTGAGATTAAAAAATAAAACAAAAAAGATACAGCCAAAAGGTGCTTTTCCTCATCGTACCGATGAAAACGGATGTCCGAGCGCTAGATTATTCTTTTTCCTTCTTTGTTAATTTCGTAGACGAGGGCAACGGGTGAATGAAATAATTATAGATGGAAATTCTTGTGATACTTAAGAAAGTTATGGGGGTAATACGTTTTGGGCTTACTCTCAAGTGGGAAGTAGTCCAATGACTATAATAACACGCCTGCTCCTATTGTTTAGCCCGAAATTTTTGAACTATTTTATTATAAATGACTAAATAATCTCACTTAATCTCTCCCTAACTTTTCAATCAAACACCTCACTCTTTTATTTTAGGGCTTTTTAAAGATATTAGTCCCTTAAATCTTCAATAATTATATATTAGTCCCTCAAATCTTAAAAATCGTATATTGGTCCGTCAAATCTTGTAGATTCTTGCAAAATAGCCCCTCTGTTAGTATTTCAATTAAAACACCTAACTATGACTGGGTTAACTCCTAACTCAATATTCTGATGCGATTTATCTTGAAGGACCATTCTGCAAGACCCTATAGGATTTGAGGGACTAATATGTAATTTTTAAGAATTGAGAGACTAGTATGTAATTATTGAATACTTAAGGGACTAATGTCTAAAGAACCCTTTACTTTAAAGGATAAAATCATATTATCTCAAAATAATACTTAATTCCAAACATGACCCTAATATTATAATATAATATAAACAACTTTCGAGTCTACGTATCATGCAATATATCGGGTGGACCATGTATTTAAAAAAAAATTCAGCATTTATCTTTTGCATTTATCGGCACTGGAACAAAACTTGAAAATAGGGGGAAAATGCTTGCTGCAGACTACGGTAACTTGCGGAATTTGCCTTAATTGGACCTGAAGCTTCGTCCATCCTATCAAAATTATTCATATTGAGCTTGTGGTCCAATGTTAGAAACAGAGGAAGTTACATAAATTTGTACAATTCTAATATCTTAAACCATGTTTCTCCAGTCCTTGAGCATTGATTTGAACAACTACCAGGAAATTATTAAAACAAACCTTTTCTAAGTCAATGCAAAAATTAATGGCTATCTAGAACTTTTGGAGAACTAGTCAAGCGACCTAAAATTCTAGTAGAGCGTACAACTTCTGCTCATGGGACCTTTGAGGGACCCAATTAACACGAAGTCATATTTTGAAATTAGTCTCCTTTGAGGAGCAATCCGCACAGTTAGTGACTCCTAATTCAAGGTCAGATGACTCAAATACGCGTCTCTTCTGTTCCTTCTCTTAAATCTTTCATATTTTGACTTAGTCCTTCACATCATGAAAATTGCTATTAGGTCCCTCAATTCCTTAGTTATTTTAAAATTAGTCTCTCAAATCATGGAAATTGCTATTACGTCCCCCCAATTCTAAACTTATTCTGAAATTAGTCCCCCCCCCCCGCCCACACCAATCAAGAGTAGAAGTAGCAGTTGGAGGGATTACCAAGTAAACTCTATTGTTATTGACTATCAACTTCTCATAATTTATTTCAACTTAATCCCTGTAATTGTTATTTTTATTCTTGATTGGAGGGACTAATTTTAAAATGAGTAAAAAATTTGCGGGATGTAATAGCAATTTTGATGATTTGAGGGACTAATATTAAAATAGTCTAAGAATTGAGCGACCTAATAGCAATTTCAGTGATTTGAGGGACTTGATCATAATGTGAAAGTTTTAAGGGACTTATCAAAATGTGAAAGATTTAATGGACTAATATCGAAAAAAAACCTAACGGTAATTGACCTTTGTACGGTCAGACCAAGTTTATGTATGAATGGTGAGGACCATGCATACTAAATCAAAAAAGAAACAAAAAATACCATTCTTTGTAGGGCCTCCAAAGCTTTCACGAAAGGGGCACTTCTGGTTCAAAAGTACTTTTAGGCTTATGCTCCCAATTAACTAGCAAATTTTTCAACGGGAATTATATTTTCCACAATAAGACTAGGGTGTGTTTGACAACTCATTGAAAATGGGCCAATGTTTGTCATGAAACTAGTTCTGAAAATTGTGAATGTTTTGCTCTAACAAAAAAATTTGAACCCTTAAAAAAAATACAATGTGCCCCTAAAAATCTCAAAATTATAAACACCTCTCTAAAAATCTTAAAATTTTGAAGAACCCCTTAAAGTCTGAAAATTACAAATAGTCCTATAATGACTATTCATATTTTTCTGATTTGTAGGTGTCTCTTTATAATTTTGAATTTTTCAGGAATAGTTTTAATTTTTTTTTGGAGTTGTTAGGTTTTGCTCTCACCAAATTGACTGCAACACTTGTTACAACTTTTTCCCACAAATTGTGAGTTCATTTACATTTCTTAACTAAAATGTTGCAAAATGCAAATCAGTTTATTCTTTACATCTGCAGCTCTGTTTCCACACAACTTATAAACAATCTCAAGGTTAAAAAGATAATGAATAAACATCTTAATCATGTTTAATTCTATAAACAAACATCAAAACTTATTATTGAATGTGAGAAAATCTTATGTTTGCCCTGAAAATTAGGATAAACAACCAAAGTTAGGTTTGTTTATCCTTATTGAAGGCCATCATAAATTGAATTACTATGAATACCAATGTTAGAGAAAATTTTCTAATTTTCTAATTCGTTTGTAAGTATTCAACTTGGAATTCATTTGTAACGATTCAACTTGGACAAAGAGGTCAACAAGTCTTGCATGCATGCATGTAGGCTTCTACTGTTCTATATTTATTAATTAGTAAAAACTTAATATGATTCTTTGTTTTACCAGTACTAGATTGTTAATGACTCTATTTTGGTATTATAATATAATATGCATAATACATGCATCAATGCAAGCAAAATGACAGTGATCATCAGCAATCCAGGCAGGTAATGACTTTGAATTTATAGTCAACTCAGCGTCTCTTATGTATAAGGTAACATTTGACCTAATAGATATCTAGCTAATATTAGTTTGAAACTTTGAATCTCAAAAACCATGACCAAATTAAAAACCAAAAGTTGATTTTCAAAACCTACCATACATTGTCATCATCAGACTAGAATTTGTGGTCCAAGAGAACTTCGAGTTTATTAGTGCATGTTTGGTAACTTTGGATTATATTAATCCACTTGGCTTATAATCTATTTGTGGATTAAACATCAATGTGTTTGATAACTTTAGTGGATTATAATCCATTTTCAATACTAGAGTGGTTGGCCAATGGATGACTTATAAGCCTTCATTGTTATTAAAATGACCAAAAAATATTTAATAGGGTTAGAAAGAGATAAAATGAAGCTTGGAATTTTATGAAAATGTTGAGAGGTATGTTAGTTTTTTACGTGGCCAAACCATGTGGCTTATAAGCCAACAAAAAATAAGCTAGAGTTATAAGCTAGGATACCCTAGCTTAATTTTTGGTGGCTTATAAGGCAAAATAATCCATTTGCCAAACATGCCACTTAGACCACATGTCAAACATGCTTTTAGTCATATTCTGTGAAAAAACCCCAACTAATACACCAGAGTGCCAAATTTGTGGTGAAGATTAACAGTTATATATATTTTTATATTCTAATATGTCCCCCGCAATTAATAGCCGTTTTATATGGGCTGAACTTGAACTCAGGTAGCCATATCAATTTTTATAAAATTCACATTAAATTCGTGACCAATAAGATTTGAACCTTGATTGCTCTTATACCATATGAATTGACCCAATCAATACTCCAAAACTTCGAATTAGTAACGATAGTTGATAGTAATAATTTTTATATTCTAACATGGGTCACATACTCTTTCTAACATGTAAGATATTAATAAAAGAAAATGAAAGTGCGCATATTTTATTGAGTTTTTAAATGTAATTATAATTATAAATTTAATTATCTTTATATAGATGATGTGATAACCATATAGATTGTAGTTACAACGAAGCAAATAGTGAATAGAACTTTGCCCTATAGCTTGAGGTCGAGGATCATTCAATCGCCAATCAGTGTTAGGAAAATGATGTTCTACTAGAAGTATCAAAGAAAATTCAGATTTTATTCTTTATTCTTTCCATCCTTTTATTTATTTATATAAAGCACTCAGTTTGTTCTCTTAAGGAGGTTAGTCAATTGGAACATTTTCACTAAAACTGAGACAATTGTTAGTATGAGATAATTTTTAAAAAGTGGAATATTTAGTAGGATAATTGAGAGTAGTTTTTAAAGCGGGATATTTTAGTGGGATAATTGTTTGCATAGATTGGGATAACTTGTGACAATTGAAGTATGTAAGTTATGAACCCTAATGACAAGGCCATTGTTTACATATTAAAATTTACTACTATTAATACTTTTACTTTAAAATTACATAATATTAAATAACTATTAGTTAGACGATGATGATGATGATATTTTAATTTTTGGAATTATCATTTAATGTAAATATAAACAACTAGGTTTTTTCAATTTTCTTTTTACCAAATGCCTTGACCTCATCTCTTGATTTCAATTAATTTTTAATAAAGCATGAATTTCTGATTTTTTAATTTAAATTAATTATAAAATCTAATATTTGATTTAAAATAAAATAAAATATAAATAGAAGAGTAGAAGAGATGTGATGTGATATTATGGTGTGGTCTAACAAGGATGAAGAAACAAAACATGAAAAATAAAAAATAAAAAATATGAGAATTCTATTTTTTTACCACCTAGATCTAGTCTAAAACGTGAGATAATTTGAGAGACTAGAACTCTCTCTTTCCTTTACAAATATGATAAACGTGGGATAATTTTGTACAATTATCCTAGTTCCAATTTTATCCAGCTCGCTTGACTAACACCTGTATAAATTTATCCCAGTTCAAGTTCTATTTGACTAATGCTATAAAAATTTATCCCAAAAATTATTCTAGTTTCACTTTCTAGTCCTACTTGACTAAACCCCCTTAAAATATGTTATACGTGCCTTATCTAGTTTCCTTGTGCAACCACCTTGAACTGCTGCAATTATAAAATAAGGATAAATTCGGCTTAGTTTTTGTCAGACTAATTTGACACTTGAAGGTCCTTGATTATGGTTGACTTTCCTTATGTACAGTTTCGAAATTAATTAAAAAATAGATAAAGTGCTTATTAAAACTATCTCCAACTGATTTTCTTTGGAGAGAGAAAAACTACCCGGTCCAACTTGATATTCTAGGAAACTACATAAAAATATCTCCAACTTGCATATATAATCTTGGAAACTACTGTTGGAAACGGAATGCAAGCCTAGAGTTTTTTTTTGGGGGGGTGGAGGAGGGGAGGAGTTGCATAGGATTGCTATAAATTTTTCGAATAAAAAAAGAATATGCAGCGGAAATAAAAAATAAAAAACTAAGAGCAACCAATACAGGAACATACAAGATTTTTATAGTGGTTCCGTTCAAAATACTACGTCCACTCATCCTTCTCGTGAAGAGCCTTTTTCACTATGATCGAGTTATCCCGAATTACAACCCGATTCAGGCTTTATAAACAGACCTCAAATCTACCCAAAATCACGAGATACCGTTGATGTATATAATCACGTCACTAACCTCGGATGAGTTTAGCTTTAAAGAGAGCGAGTCCGCTTTCTCCTAAAGCCAGCCGACACCAAATGATTACAACAGAAAGAAGGACCGCGGAAGAGGCGAGGATCTCCTGTGGTTCCTCCGACGGTCAAGTTAGTAGAGTGGGAGATAGTTTAATGGAGCAGTGTTCACACCGAGAAGATTGCTTACCTTGTTAGTCGCTCACGCTTGCTCTTTATAGTTAGGGTTGAGGGGCATTTCGTCTTTCCATCGGTTTGGGAACCACGGTGAGTCACCTCCCTCTCCACGTGTGAGCTATGATTGGTGAACACTTCTCGATCTACTAGGGTGGCGGCCTTTCTGTATCCAATCGCGTGATCGAGAGTTGGTGTGGTCTATTCGCTATTAATGGGATGGGATTACCAGAATGCATGGGTCCGAGGTGCCTTAAATACCGTGAGAGATGGGGAATTAAGGGTCGCTGCATTTAATGCGATGTTGATGGATGCGAAGTATGCGGCGACCGTCGCCGAGCGAGGAATCACGCAGATGGGAGAAGGGAAGAGTCGGTGGTTTACTCGCATCTCTGGGCGCCCGCTGAGTAATCGATTGAAGGGGACGACCGGTGCCGCCCACGCCGCCCGGGACGGATGGCTAAGAAGAGGGCTAGGTCTTTCGCGGTTCGCTGTCCGAGGGGGCATCAATCGGCCGAAGGGGCTATGGTGGATAACTTTAGTGGATTATAATCCATTTTCAATACTAGAGTGGTTGGCCAATGGATGACTTATAAGCCTTCATTGTTATTAAAATGACCAAAAATATTTAATAGGGTTAGAAAGAGATAAAATGAAGCTTGGAATTTTATGAAAATGTTGAGAGGTATGTTAGTTTTTACATTGGCCAAACCATGTGGCTTATAAGCCAACAAAAATAAGCTAGAGTTATAAGCTAGGATACCTAGCTTAATTTTTGGTGGCTTATAAGGCAAAATAATCCATTTGCCAAACATGCCACTTAGACCACATGTCAAACATGCTTTTAGTCATATTCTGTGAAAAACCCCAACTAATACACGAGTGCCAAATTTGTGGTGAAGATTAACAGTTATATATATTTTTATATTCTAATATGTCCCCAATTAATAGCCGTTTTATATGGGTGAACTTGAACTCGTGTAGCCATATCAATTTTATAAAATTCACATTAAATTAAGTGACCAATAAGATTTGAACCTTGATTGCTCTTATACCATATGAATTGACCCAATCAATACTCCAAAACTTGAATTAGTAACGATAGTTGATAGTAATAATTTTATATTCTAACATGGGTCACATACTCTTTCTAACATGTAAGATATTAATAAAAGAAAATGAAAGTGCGCATATTTTATTGAGTTTTTAAATGTAATTATAATTATAAATTTAATTATCTTTATATAGATGATGTGATAACCATATAGATTGTAGTTACAACGAAGCAAATAGTGAATAGAACTTTGCCCTATAGCTTGAGGTCGAGGATCATTCAATCGCCAATCAGTGTTAGGAAAATGATGTTCTACTAGAAGTATCAAAGAAAATTCAGATTTTATTCTTTATTCTTTCCATCCTTTTATTTATTTATATAAAGCACTCAGTTTGTTCTCTTAAGGAGGTTAGTCAATTGGAACATTTTCACTAAAACTGAGACAATTGTTAGTATGAGATAATTTTTAAAAAGTGGAATATTTAGTAGGATAATTGAGAGTAGTTTTTAAAGCGGGATATTTTAGTGGGATAATTGTTTGCATAGATTGGGATAACTTGTGACAATTGAAGTATGTAAGTTATGAACCCTAATGACAAGGCCATTGTTTACATATTAAAATTTACTACTATTAATACTTTTACTTTAAAATTACATAATATTAAATAACTATTAGTTAGACGATGATGATGATGATATTTTAATTTTTGGAATTATCATTTAATGTAAATATAAACAACTAGGTTTTTCAATTTTCTTTTTACCAAATGCCTTGACCTCATCTCTTGATTTCAATTAATTTTTAATAAAGCATGAATTTCTGATTTTTTAATTTAAATTAATTATAAAATCTAATATTTGATTTAAAATAAAATAAAATATAAATAGAAGAGTAGAAGAGATGTGATGTGATATTATGGTGTGGTCTAACAAGGATGAAGAAACAAAACATGAAAAATAAAAAAATAAAAAATATGAGAATTCTATTTTTTTACCACCTAGATCTAGTCTAAAAGCGTGAGATAATTTGAGAGACTAGAACTCTCTCTTTCCTTTACAAATATGATAAGCGTGGGATAATTTTGTACAATTATCCTAGTTCCAATTTTATCGATTACCTTGACTAACACCTGTATAAATTTATCCCAGTTCAAGTTCTATTTGACTAATGCTATAAAAATTTATCCCAAAAATTATTCTAGTTTCACTTTCTAGTCCTACTTGACTAAACCCCTTAAAATATGTTATACGTGCCTTATCTAGTTTCCTTGTGCAACCACCTTGAACTGCTGCAATTATAAAATAAGGATAAATTCGGCTTAGTTTTTGTCAGACTAATTTGACACTTGAAGGTCCTTGATTATGGTTGACTTTCCTTATGTACAGTTTCGAAATTAATTAAAAATAGATAAAGTGCTTATTAAAACTATCTCCAACTGATTTTCTTTGGAGAGAAAAACTACCCGGTCCAACTTGATATTCTAGGAAACTACATAAAAATATCTCCAACTTGCATATATAATCTTGGAAACTACTGTTGGAAACGGAATGCAAGCCTAGAGTTTTTTTTTTGGGGGGGTGGAGGAGGGGAGGAGTTGCATAGGATTGCTATAAATTTTTCGAATAAAAAAAGAATATGCAGTGAAATAAAAATAAAAACTAAGAGCAACCAATACAGGAACATACGAGATTTTTATAGTGGTTCCGTTCAAAATACTACGTCCACTCATCCTTCTCGTGAAGAGCCTTTTTCACTATGATCGGAGTTATCCCCGAATTACAACCCGATTCAGCAGGCTTTATAAACAGGACCCTGAAATCTACCCAAAATCAGTCGAGATACCTGTTGATGTATATAATCACAGTCACTAACCTCGGATGAGTTTAGCTTTAAAGAGAGCGGAGTCCGCTTTCTCTCCTAAAGCCAGCGGCGACTCCGACCAAATGATTAGCCTACAGAAGAAGGACACGGAAGGCGGAGTTGGGATCTCCTGGTTCCTCCGACGGTCAAGTTAGTAGAGTGGGAGATAGTTTAATGGAGCAGTGTTCACACCGAAGATTGCTTACCTTGTTAGGCTGTTCACGTTGCTCTTTATAGTTAGGGTTGAGGGGCATTTCCGTCTTTCCATCGGTTTGGGAACCAGCGGTGAGTCGACCCTCCCTCTCCCGTGTGAGCTCTTGATTGGTGAACACTTCTCGATCTACTAGGGTGGTGGCCTACGGTGTCAATCGCGGTGATTCGAGTTGGTGTGGTCTATTCGCTATTAATGGGATGGGATTGGCTGTAGGCGCATGGGTCGAGGTGCCTTAAATCTTGTGAGAGATGGGGAATTAAAGTGTCGGTGCATTTAATGCGATGTTGATGGATCACGAGTCTTGTCGGCCGTCGCTCGGCGGAGGAATCACGCAGATGGGAGAAGGGAAGAGTCGAGGCCGGGTGGCCGACTCGCCTGACCTCTTAGGCGTCCGTTGGATGTCGATTGAAGGGGCGGCCGGTGCCGCCCTCCACGCCGTCCCGGGACGGATGGCTAAGAAGAGGGGCTAGGTTTGCTTCGTGTTACATTTATGCGGAGAGCGGCGGTTGGAAGGGTTATGGTGGATGCGGGTTGCGAGGGCGACTAGTACCGCCTTCGCGTCGTCGAGGGCTGGCGGTTGGAAGGTGATGGTGGTCGTCCCCATGTCGCCGGGAGGGACAAGCGACTTGGAAGGATGGCCTGAGGCGATCAATTGGTTGGGCGGACGGCCGGTGCCGCCTTCCAACCGCCGATCCCGGGGCGGCGAAAGCGGTACTAGTCGTCCTCGCAACCGTTATCCACCATAACCCTTCCAACCGTCGTCGCCTCTCCGCACAACGTAACACGGCAAACCTAGTCCCCTCTTCTTAGCCATCCGTCCCGGGACGGCGTGGAGGGCGGCACCGGTCGTCCCCTTCAACCGATACTCAGCGGGCCTTGGCGTCATTCGACTGGCCGTCTCGACTCTTCCCTTCTCCCATCTGCGTGATTCCCTCTTCGGCGGCAATTGCCGCATGCTGCATCCATCAACATCGCATTAAATGCAGCGTGACCCTTAATTCCCCATCTCACAAGATTTAAGGCACCTCGACCCATGCGCCTACAGGCCGCCAATCCCATCCCATTAATAGCGAATAGACCACACCAACTCTCGAATCACCCGCGATTGGACACTGTAGGCCACCACCCTAGTAGATCGAGAAGTGTTCACCAATCAAGAGCTCACACGCGGAGAGGGAGGGCGACTCACCGCTGATTCCCAAACCGATGGAAAGACGGAAATGCCCTCAACCCTAACTATAAAGAGCAACGTGAACAGCCTAACAAGGTAAGCAATCTTCTCGCAGGAACACCGCTCCATTAAACTATCTCCCACTCTACTAACTTGACCGTCGGAGGAACCACCGAGATCCCAACTCCGCCTCTTCGCAGGTCCTTCTTTCTGTTGTGAATCACTTTGGGCAGGTGTCGGTGGCTTTAGGAAAGCGGACTCGCTCTCTTTAAAGCTAAACTCATCCGAGGTTAGTGGCTGTGATTATATACATCAGGTTTAAGCCGTGGGGCCTCCTTTCTTCTTCTTGCGTTATGTCCGGCGATCTTTCAATTGAGAAAACCACCTGGCGGGCTATGTCACTCAAGCCCAACTCCAGGAATCCACCGAGAAGATCACCCAAGCCATGCAGGCCACTATGCAAACCCAACTCAGAGCTTTTGCAGATGACCTCTTCGCTCGCCTCCCTGCTCTCCGACACGGCAAAGCGCCATCAGGCAACAACGGCGGACCGACCTTCCAAAGCGGCCATTCCGCCGAGGCGACCGCGCTTCCGTCCGGCGGATCCCGTTCAGAGACTCTCACATTGACAAGTCACGGAGGGATCACCCAGAGCCGTCTCACCCTACAGACAGCTCGCTCATGGCGCCACGCCGCGCTTCGACCTCACCGATGAGAGCCCCTCTCCCAGCTAGGCGAGGCTTCATGCACGCCTCAAGACCTCATGCCGCCGCAACACCATTCCCAACGCCCACCGGCCAAGACAGGACTACAATCAAGTGTACCGGCCAGCCGACGCATCGGAGGAACACCCCTTCACCGACTCCATCATGAGAGCACCGCCGAGAAGTTCAAGATGCCGACGATGGACAAGTACGGGTGATAGAGACCCCGAGCATGTACAAGACTACCACAACACCATGATCATGATGCAAGCACCGTAGCGACCATCTGCTGCCGCTTCCTCCACTTTGACAGGGAGCCAAGCTTTGTGGAATTCATTGGAGAAGAAGTCCATTGGTAGCCGAAGAGCTAAGCCGCGCCATCCACCACTTCTTGGCCAACGCCAAGCCTAAATTGCCCTCGGTGTGCTCATTCAAACCAAGCAGAGCCGGGCGAGAGCCTCGAGCCTACATTAAGAGGTTTCGGTGAAGAGGCTAGAAGTCAAGACCAAGGGAGCAAAGTAGCTATGGCGGCTCACGCTGGGTCAGCACCGGGCGACTGTCTAAAGCCCTCAACAAGAAGCCCATCAGAGCTACTTAACACTTGATGTCCAAAGCCCACGCCTACATGAACATGGAAGAAGCGAAGCATACAAGATCGCTACGAAATGAAGTCCAGCGAGCACGACTATCCCCTGCCCCGCCAGCAGACCGGACCTCCTCATCCTTCCTACCACCACTCTCCATGCCTTCCCACTAGGTCGGTTCCAGACCCGCTTCGAGAGAAGAGCCTGTGCACATCCCAAGAAATCCTCCTCCCAAGAACAACCGTGAATGGCTTGCCAGAGGGAGGATAGAAGAGCAGATCCCCTCCTGCACCTCACAGCTCCCTCACACTGGACACTCGGACAGGCCCAGAGAGGGACTCCTCCACAAGCCCCCCGCCCCGATGAGAGCAGACCGAGCAAGAGAGACTCCACGCGATTCTCGGCCGATACCACGAGACCACGGCCACGACCGTGAGAGTGCCGTGTCCTCCGAAGGACATCGAGGACCTCATTCAGAGGCTTCTTGAAGAACTTGATCCATCGAGAGCAAGAAGAGAGATCACCACTCCACCTCGCCTCATCCCTCCGCCCACCCCAATTCAACCATGGAAGCCACAAGGAAGTCGGGAGTAATCCAACACCATGAGGTCCCCCCTAGGGGAGTCCAAGAGAAGAGGTATGCTAGGCACGCCAGTGACAGGCTCAGAGAGGGAAGGTCGAGTCCATCTTTTCGAGGACTGGAAGGAGTCGAGACCACCTATCGTCACATCCATATGCGCGCTTCAAGGTGAAGAGATCGATCACCCGGAGCTCTCACATATTGTTTGGAGCGTTCAACCCATGGCATCACCGTCCAAGCCAGCCTTAGGACCCCCGATGCTTCAGGACACTTCCCGAGGGATCCACCTCCCTCCACGAGGTCAACCGCCAGATCCACCATTAACGCCCGGCCAGGTAATGGACATCAAGTCGCCCATAATGTCATCTTGGGTCAAACATCTCCACCACTTGCGGGCCATCCCGTCCACCTATCATCGATGATCAAATTCCCACACCGAGGGGTCGACGTCCGGCGAAGGCGAGGTCCACGCCACGCCTCAAGGGGAGCCACCATGCCCCGAAAGACGGCTCAACTGAGAAGAGGGAGAACATCAGCTGAAGATCTCCACCAGATCCCCATCGACAACAAGGGCGAGATAACACTCGGATCGGATCCGGCCTCGGAACCATTAAGAGGTGCGATAATTGCTTTTCTTTATCTAATCTTGATGTGTTTGCTTGGAGTCCAAGACGCCGCATTGCCCACGCATTTGAACTCGGCGTCGACCGACACGCCAAGTCGGTTCGACGAAGAAGAGGCACTGGCCCGAGCGGCAAAGGCGCGGAAGGTCCCGAGAGCCGACTTCATTCGAGGTCCATACCGAGTGGTTGTCCAACGCCGCCCTAGTGAAGAAGTCTAGCGGGAAGAGGACGGCCACTTCACCGAGGGTCGAAAATGCATCAAGACACCAATATCCGCTAAACACTATCGATGAAGGTTACAAGCCGACGACTTTCACATGACAAAGGAGAATCGCTAATGTCTGAGTACAAGGATTACAAGTTGACAATCCTTGTGAAAGAGATCACAAGTTTTGATCTCTTCATTCAAAATGCGGCTCATCCTCGCTTCAATTCAAACGCTGAGCATCGCCCGCTTCAGCTCCAAACGCTGAGCACATGCCTGCGCCCGCGCCCGGTCAAAACGCCGTTACACGCCCGCTGCTCGGCTCAAAACGCCACTCCGCGCGAGCACGGGCCCGCTGCCACCCTACAGAGGCAATGGCTCATGGCCAATGCGGCGCCGCCCCTGCGCCTTCGACCTCACGATGAGAGCCCCTCTCCCGGCCAAAGGCTAGGGCTGAGCCACGGCACCAAGACCTCATGCCAGCGCCCATAACACCATTCCCAGCGCGGCGCCCACGGTGACCAATCAAGTACCCGGCCGATGCGGCCGGCGCCATCGGAGAACACCCTTCACCGACTCCATCATGAGACCGCCGAGAAGTTCAAGATGCCGAGCGATGGACAAGTACAGGGGGTGATAGAGACGGTAGAGCATGTACAAGACTACCACAACACCATGATCATGATGCAAGCACACGAGAGCGCCATCTGCGTTGCTTCCTGTCACTTTGGCGAGGGCGTAAACTTTGATGGAATTCATTGGAGAAGAAGTCCATTGGTAGCGAAGAGCTAAGCCGGCCGTTCATCCACCACTTCTTGCCCAGCGCCAAGCCTAAATACCCTCCGGTGTGCTCATTCAAACCAGCGGGGCCGGGCGAGAGCCTCAGAGCCTACATTAAGAGGTTTCGGTGAAGAGGCTAGAAGTCGAAGACCAGAACAAAGTAGCTATGGCTGCTCACGGTGGCGAAATGCGACTGGCGACTGTCTAAAGCCCTCAACAAAGCCCATCGGGAGCTACGAATACTTGATGTCCAAAGCCCACGCCTACATGAACATGGAAGAAGCGGAAGCATACAAGATCGCTTCTGGCCGAGTCCGGCAAAGGCGGCCCACGACTATCCGTGGCGTCCCCTTGGCCGATCTGGGGTACCTCCTCATCCTCCTCAGTAGGCCACCTACACCCCTCCGGCGGCCCTTCCCACTAGGTGGGTTCAGACCCGCCTCGGAGAGAAAGAGCCCGAGGCACATCGAAATCCTCCTCCCAGAGGCAATGCCGTGGGTTCGGCAGGAGAGGATAGAAACGATGCTCCCCCTCGGTGTTCACGGTCCTCAACACCTCCCTTCAGGGGACAGGGCCAGAGAGAGAGACTCCTCCACAAGCCCGCCCGCCCGATGAGGCGAGACCCGAGCAAGAGACTCCCTGGCGGTCTACTTGCGTCTGAAGACCCACGGCCACGACACCAGAGAGTGCCGTGTCCTCGAGAACATCGAGGACCTCATGAGAGGCTTCTTGAAGAACTTGATCCATCGAGAGCAACAAGCCGGGGAGGGGCGACCACGACCTCGCTCTCGATCCCGGCCTCGACGGGCTTCGAGCATGGGAAGCCCGGGACAAGGAAGTCGGGGAGTAATCAACACCATCAGCGGAGGTCCGACCTTAGGAGTCCAACAGCAGGAAGAGGTATGCTAAACGCGGCTTTGCGGAGTGAGCAGCTCGACAAGAGGCGAGAGGCCGATGTGTCCATCTCTTTCGAAGCGGACTTGGAAGGAGTCGAGGCGCCTCCGCAGCGACCCCATCGTCATATCGGTAGGCATATCGCGGCTTCAAGGTGAAAGGATCATGATCGACAGGGAGCTGTCGACATATTGTTTTGGATCGTTCAACCGCATGGGCATCGCCGGTCAAGCTCAGCCGTCCTAGGACCCCGATGCGGCTACGGGACACTCGGCTCGGGAGGCCGGATCACCCTCCCTCGGCTGTAGGTCAACGCCATGCCAATCCACCATTAGCGTCCAGTTAGTGGTAATGGACATCAAGTCGGCCCATAATGTCATCTTGGGTCGAACATCTCTCCACCACTGCGGGCCATCCGTCCACATCATCGGATGATCAAATTCCGGCACCAGAGGGTGGGGCGGTCAGTGACGAAGGAGGCGAGGCACCTCACGCTCTCACTACAAGGGAAAGAATTCGCGGTAGCAATGCTATCGAGGCGGCTCGCCAACTCCGAAGAGCGGAGGCCCAGCGAGAAGCGGCTCAGTTGAAGATCTCCCGCGAGATCCCCATCGACAACAAGAAGCGAGATAACACTTTCGGGATCGGATCCGGCCTCGGAACCATTAAGAGGTGCGATAATTGCTTTTCTTTATCTAATCTTGATGTGTTTGCTTGGAGTCCGAAGACATGCCGCATTTCACCGACGCCATTTGCCATGAACTCTCTGTCGGCCAAACCGCGTCAAGTCGGTTCGGCAGAAAGAAAGGGCAGCGGCAAAAGCGGCAGAGAGGAGGTCTAGCGGCTCGAGCCGACTTCATTCGGGAGGTCCAATACCGAGTGGTTGTCCAACGTCGTCCTAGTGAAGAAGTCTAGCGGCAAGTGGAGGGCGTCGTCGACTTCTGTAGACGTAAAAAGTGCGAAACGACCAATATCCGCGAAACACTATCGATGAAGGTTACAAGCTGACGACTTTCACGATGACAAAGGAGAATCAGAAGCTAATGTCTCCAGAGTACAAGGATTACAAGTTGACAATCCTTGTGAAAAGAGATCACAAGTTTTGATCTCTTCATTCAAAACGCGCTCATCCCCTGCCAATTCAAAACGCGGAACATACCGCTGCCTAAGCCCAAACGGAAGTCATATGCCGCGCCCGCCCCAGTTCAAAACGCGGAGCACACGCCTCAAGCCGCCCAAAACGCCGGAGCACATGGCCCGCTGCCATTTCAAAATGCGAGCATCGGGTCTGCCAACCCAAAACGCAGCACACCACTCGCGCTCGGGCTTCCAAAACGCCGACATGGCCAGCGTCAAGCTCAAACGCGGTGCACATGGCCCGCTCGGCTCAAACGCAGGACGCCAGGTTGCTCCAGCGAACTTCGCTTTGACTCATTCAAACATGAGTTGAGCGGTTCATAAACCGTTTGAGAGATTTAAGGGGTGGTTACACCCACTAAACCCCCATTGAGGAGCAATTCAAGGGGGCAGTTACACCCTTTTAATCCCTATAAATGGGGGGTTTTGACAGCCAAATGAAGAGGTTGGAAGAGTTTGGCCGGAGAACTAACAAAGGGGAGAGAACCAGTTTCCTCTGCGCAGCTGTGATCGGCATGACGATCGGACCTTCATCCGTGGTCTGATCGGAGTGAAACTTGGAGGGCAGCCTCAAAACTCATCGTTCCTAATTCTGAACGGTGGAGATTGATTTCTACCGGTTGGATTTGGAGATATTGAGGTTTTACCGAAGCCAATTGTGCAGAGAACGGCTTCTTCTGTGCAGCTGTGATCGGCGTGACGATCGGACCTTCATCCGTGGTCTGATCGGAGTGAAACTGGAGGAAGCCTCAACACTCATTGTTCCTAATTCTGAACGGTGGAGATTGAATCCTACCGGTCGGATTTAGAGATATTGAGGTTTTACCGAAGACCTCCTTTGCTGGAATCAACTCTCCTAGAGAGTTCAACTCGATTAGAGTTTTCAAACTTGCACGACAAGTTCTTCTCCGCCATTCTTGGCTAAAAGGATTATTAATCCTTTTCTAAAATCAACTCTATCAAAGAGTTCTTAACTCGGCCAGAGTTCTAAACTTGCTCTGCGGTTATTTTTCAACCTCGTCCCACGAGTCAAGACGGTCGGATCGTCAACGGATACAAGATTCAAGCTCCCATTTCTGGTGAAGAACCAGATTAAATAAAGGAAGGGTCTCCGTTGATCATTCCCTCTTTGTAAATCGGGCAACCGATCGAGGAATTTGTAATTTCTTTATCTAAGTCGGTTAGAGAGAGATTGCATTCGAGAGTTGTATTTATTCTTTCTTTAAAATCAATTGGAAGGGATAATCTTTATTTTCTGACTTTAAATTTCCTCGCGAACATTCACCGACCTCAACAAAGCATGCCCCAAGGCCAGCCACCCTAGTAGATCGAGAAGTGTTCAGCCAATCAGTAGCTCACACGTGGAGAGGGGAGGGCTGACTCACCAGTGGTTCCCAAACCGATGGAAAGACGGAAATGCCCCCTCAACCCTAACTATAAAGAGCAACGTGAACAGCTAACAAGGTAAGCAATCTTCTCAGTGTGAACACCTGCTCCATTAAACTATCTCTCACTCTACTAACTTGACCGTCGGAGGAACCACCGGAGATCCCAACTCCACCTCTTCCGCAGGTCCTTCTTTCTGTTGTAGGCGAATCCTTTGGCTGGAGTCAGCGTCGCTGGGCTTTAGGAGAGAAAGCGGACTCCGCTCTCTTTAAAGCTAAACTCATCCGAGGTTAGTGACTGTGATTATATACATCAACAATACCCAACTTGTCACAATAACCAGAAGAAACCTAGCCCTAGCTAGCTACACTCAATTACCCCCGGCTTGAGTACATTGTCAAAGCGGTGTTGAGATTGAACGCAAAGGACACTCCTACTCATTGAAGCGATCTCGATGTTGAGTGCGACGAGAAGAAATTGAGCGAGGCTTAAGGAATCAAATTCTAACTTACAATCTCACACAAACCTAAAATTTGATCTTACAAACTTACACAAATATCCTCTATCTTTCTTGTTCTTAATCTCTTCTCCAATCCCTCCTTAAATAGATATTGATTGCATTGGAAAGAAGTATTCTAGTCGGTGTTGAAATAGGATGCGTGATTAAGCGGCTAAGATTGAATCGAAATCTACCAAAACGCCTAAACCATCGATGGTTAAACTCGATCATCGATGGTTGATGCCGATCATTGATGGTTCCTCAGAGTCCATCGATTATTCAAATTCGATTTCGAATTCACAGATTGTTTATTGTAGTCCATTTCTTTTATCTAATCTTGATGTGTTTGCTTGGAGTCCGAACATGCCGCATTTCACCGACGCCATTTGCCATGAACTCTCGCCGACCGACACGCCAAGCCTGCCTGACGTAAGAAGAGGCACTGGGGCCCGAGCGCAAAAGCAAGGCAGCAAAGCAGAAGGTCGAGCGCCCTCGAGAGCCGACTTCATTCGGGAGGTCCAATACCCCGAGTGGTTGTCCAACGCCGCCCTAGTGAAGAAGTCTAGCGGCAAGTGGAGGACGTAAGGCCGACTTCCACCGAAATGTAAAAAATTCATCAAGACAACCAATATCCGCCAAACACTATCGATGAAGGTTACAAGCCGACGACTTTCACGATGACAAAGGAGAATCGGGCTAATGTCTTCCGTGAGTACAGATTACAAGTTGACAATCCTTGTGAAAAGAGATCACAAGTTTTGATCTCTTCAATTCAAAATGCGCTCATCCCCGCTGCTTTCAATTCAAAAACGCTGAGCACATGGCCCGCTACCGGTCTCCCCAAACGCTGAGCACATGCTCATGCCCGCCCGAAGCCCAAACGGGAGCACACGCCCGCTCGAAGTTTCCTTCCTTCCAAAACGCCGAGCACATGGCCGCGTTTATTTCAAAATGCAGCACGGGCCCGCCAACCCAAAACGCAGAAAGCACACGGCCCGCTCAGCCTAAAACGCGACACATGGCCCGCTGCTCGAAGCTCAAAACGCTGTGCACATGGGCCCGCTCGGCTCAAACGCGACGCCAGGTTGCCTAACGCTAACTTCGCGCTTTGGACTCATTCAAACATGAGTTGAACGGTTCATAAACCGCTTGAGAGATTTAAGGGGTGGTTACACCCACTAAACCCCATTGAGGAGCAATTCAAGGGGCAGTTACACCCTTTAATCCCTATAAATGGGGGTTTTGACAGCCAAATGAAGAGGTTGGAAGAGTTTGGCCGGAGAACTAACAAAGGGGAGAGAACCAGTTTCCTCTGCAGCTGTGATCGGCATGACGATCGGACCTTCATCCGTGGTCTGATCGGAGTGAAACTTGGAGGGCAGCCTCAAAACTCATCGTTCCTAATTCTGAACGGTGGAGATTGATTTCTACCGGTTGGATTTGGAGATATTGAGGTTTTACCGAAGCCAATTGTGCAGAGAACGGCTTCTTCTGTGCAGCTGTGATCGGCGTGACGATCGGACCTTCATCCGTGGTCTGATCGGAGTGAAACTTGGAGGGAAGCCTCAACACTCATTGTTCCTAATTCTGAACGGTGGAGATTGAATCCTACCGGTCGGATTTAGAGATATTGAGGTTTTACCGAAGACCTCCTTTGCTGGAATCAACTCTCCTAGAGAGTTCAACTCGATTAGAGTTTTCAAACTTGCACGACAAGTTCTTCTCCGCCATTCTTGGCTAAAAGGATTATTAATCCTTTTCTAAAATCAACTCTATCAAAGAGTTCTTAACTCGGCCAGAGTTCTAAACTTGCTCCTGCGAGTTATTTTTCAACCTCGTCCCACGAGTCAAGACGGTCGGATCGCCAACGGATACAAGATTCAAGCTCCCACCGCTACCGCGGAAGAACCCGATTAAATAAAGGGAAGGGTCTCCGTTGATCATTCCCTCTTTTGTAAATCGGGCAACCGATCGAGGAATTTGTAATTTCTTTTTATCTAAGTCAGTTAGAGAGAGAGATTGCATTCGAGAGTTGTATTTATTCTTTCTTTAAAATCAATTGGAAGGGATAATCTTTATTTTACAGCTTTAAATTTCCTCGCGAACATTCACCGACCTCAACAAAGCATGCCCCAAGGCCAGCCACCCTAGTAGATCGAGAAGTGTTCACCAATCAAGAGCTCACACGCGGAGAGGGAGGGTCGACTCACCGTGGTTCCCAAACCGATGGAAAGACGGAAATGCCCCCTCAACCCTAACTATAAAGAGCAACGTGAACAGCTAACAAGGTAAGCAATCTTCTCAGTGTGAACACCTGCTCCATTAAACTATCTCTCACTCTACTAACTTGACCGTCGGAGGAACCACCGGAGATCCCAACTCCACCTCTTCCGCAGGTCCTTCTTTCTGTTGTAGGCGAATCCTTTGGTCGAGTCGTCATTGGCTTTAGGAGAGAAAGCGGACTCCGCTCTCTTTAAAGCTAAACTCATCCGAGGTTAGTGACTGTGATTATATACATCAACAATACCCAACTTGTCACAATAACCAGAAGAAACCTAGCCCTAGCTAGCTACACTCAATTACCCCCGGCTTGAGTACATTGTCAAAGCGGTGTTGAGATTGAACGCAAAGGACACTCCTACTCGCTGAAACGATCTCTCGATGTTGAGTGCGACGAGAAGAAATTGAACGAGGCTTAAGGAATCAAATTCTAACTTACAATCTCACACAAACCTAAAATTTGATCTTACAAACTTACACAAATATCCTCTATCTTTCTTGTTCTTAATCTCTTCTCCAATCCCTCCTTAAATAGATATTGATTGCATTGGAAAGAAGTATTCTAGTCAGTGTTGAAATAGGATCTGTGATTAAACGGCTAAGATTGAATCTGGAAATCTACCAAAACGCGCCTAAACCATCGATGGTTAAACTCGATCATCGATGGTTGATGCCGATCATTGATGGTTCCCTGTAGTCCATCGATTATTCAAATTCTGATTTCTGGAATTCACAGATTGTTTATTGTAGTCCATTTATGGTTGAAGCGATCATCGATGGTTGACTGTAGTCCATCGATGGTTCGATTTCTCGTTTCTGAAAAATACAGATTGTTGATTGTAGTCCATCGATGACCTATGGACCATCGATAATTGCCTCGTGACCATCGATGGTTAATGGCTGAAATCAACTATTCATGTTGATTTTTGCATCGTTTTGAGCCGAAAATTTTTTGTACCTATTTATTCTTAAAATATATCATCTCACAAACTTATGAGTACCAAATGAGAGCTTATTATTAATCAGACAAGAGATATTGCATGAACAAAGTTCTAACAGCTACATCATGTATAAGAAAAATTAGTAAAAGCCGCCCTAGATTAACTATAGGATGGAGTATTAAGTTTTGAAGTCGTAAGAGCATTTGGCATTTGAGTATTTTCAATCCGTACAATATATATTATTTTTTCTTCTAGAAACCATCTTTAAAATAAGGTTATTATATAAAAATCATCTTTAATTATCAATTTATACATAAACAACATTTAAACGGTATTTCATTGCAATCAACTATTCGGCTCACTTTTAAGATAATTTTTTCGGTTTTGCTATAATAATTAGTTGTTAAATACCAAATATGTTAGAGAGATGATCCATAATTGAGGTTAGGTCGGGAATTTCAAAAAAATCTTAATTGAAAAGTAAATTCAAATAATTTACAAAAAAAAATCCTAGTGGTCCAGGAATAAAAACCATATATGTTATTTCTGCTTTATATTGGACTTCCTCTTGCTAGTCTAGCAAATATATCTGCATCAAGCTGTATGATAAAGATAGACGGTAATTCGTGTTTGTTACTCTCACTTAAATCAAATGAAGCTATGGTTATTCACAATTGACCCCATGTTTTTCTCTTGGGAAAAATGATTAAATTTCACACAAAAACAAATAGTTTAGAATTTTTTATGATTAATGTTAACATTTGTGCGATGCAAAAGTAGTCGTACCGAGTAAGGGTGTGAATCTTTGACTCCGACGATACAAGAAAAAGACCACGGGAAAAACAAATTCAAACCGTTCAGGGAAAATGGCGATTTTCTTTGGTGGATTTGTTTAAAAATAACATAAAAAATGAAAATGTGTTAGCCTGACTAAAAATAATTTAGTATTTACTAGTGGGTCTCAACTCCCGAAAGATCACACTGGGTCAAATCAGGGCACTTTATTAGTAATCCAGAGTCACTCTAGATAGCACTCCTCATCCTGAGCTCAAAGTGAATTTTAATTTATTTGTCATGACATCGGTCCACTTCATCATTTATGAACTGTAGAATTCCCTCAATCCGAAGGAGCAAAGATGCTCCACACATAAACAACCGAATGATGGTCTTTGGTGCGTATGAACACAACAAAGCGAAGTATGTGTGTTCCCATGTATTTAAATTGATTATGACATGTTAATGGTCATTTTCAAACTTTAACATATTATATTTGTTGACTGTTGTAGTAAAATAAATGTATATATAAATAATGAATATGATGTGACAATTTATTTTGCTAAATGAACTACTAAGAGATAGTCAAGAGGTGAGGTTTATTTTGAAAATCACATCAAAAGTTGTGGATCTGACCATTCTATCTCTTAGTAGCTCATTTTGCTAAATGAGCCGCGAGCTCATACCCATCAAAACCGGTATATATAAGTTCATGCCGTGGATCCAGGTCAAAAAAGAGGATGTTAAAGTCATCGAATGTTTCCACCCATTTGTGGTTTTCTTGTTAAACTTATTTATGATTATGATTATCAATAAGGAGACATCATTATGAGCACGTTTGACGACATACTTATGATTATCAATAACGAGGCTGCTCCAGTGCTCCCCTATTTTCATAACGTCAGATTCATTATTGTGGCCGTGTGGTCATTTGGCCCACCTGAAAGTTGAAGCCATCAGAGTTGTCCATTATATCACAAACGAGGCTCAAATAGACAAGCGAGTGAGCGACATTATTAGATCGGCCCCCCATCAGGCCAGGCCCATCTACTGTTGGGCCACCAGCCAGCCCAAAACATATCAGGGTTCTATCAATCCATTTAGCCCAGCCCTAAAACAATCCTCTGCTTGAATCAGGCAGGCTGAGAGCAGCGTCGTCGTCTCTTAGCTCTGCTCCTCTCTCTTTTAAACCCTAACCAGTCCTAGGGATTCGATCGCCATGAGATCCCTCCGCCGCCGCCGTCCATGTTCCTGACGGAGATGACGGCGATTGCGATCTCGACAACGCCGTAGACGAGGATTGGGATCTCAGCGGCGGGGAGGAGAAAGCACAGCAGAAGAGGACGAGGAAATTGAGGACGATGTCGATGATGAGGGCACCCTTGGGTGCTGCTTCGTGATCGATGAGGACGGTGATTTGAAACTAGGGCTTTGAACAATGAAGAAGAGGGGTTTGTTATCGATGAAGAAGAAGGAAAATGGGGGACGAGAAGACTGGATCTCGTGGGAAAAGCTATGCAGAAGTGTGCCAAGATTTCAGCGAGGAGAACTCATCTCTGGAGGTAAAATTTTTTTGGGTTCAAGCTACTGTTATGCATCTCCTTATTCTTAAAGTTGCATTTGTGATAGATAGCTCGAAAACAAAGAGTTGGGAAAACATAAGGCTTTTTCTGATTCAAACTTGAGGGTAGATTTGGGGAATAATATGCTACTGTAATATCTCTTGCTTTTTTGGACATAAGTGCTTTTACAAATTACAGTCAGTGAAGAAATAAGCTAGAGCGTGGAACACTAGAGACTAGTTGATTCAGTGAGATATTTTAATGTATTTAGTTCTAGTATTTTGCCTCTTCTCAGTGCAGGGGAAAAAAAAATTGTATTGAGATATGATGATCTAAAATTTGGATTGTTAACATTCATTATCTAGCTTAATTAAAATTATGATCAGGTTTTCTTTCTTTCTTTTGAATGCATAGGTATCGGTGCTTTGTAGTCTTGTATATTCTTAATAATAAAGATGAAAATATTTATGGTAATCATACATGGTTCATGATGCGTGGCGAGTGGTCGTCTGCAATTTGGATGCATAATTTGAGACTTTGAAATTTTGGATTCGACAGAGATAGCTTGCTTTGATACGCAAGTTCAATAGGGTTAGGGTCAGGGTTAGGGTTACTCTTACTCTCTACAAATTATACATAAATTCCAATGGACAAGAATCATATCTACCACTCTTACTTATAACATCAACTCAAAGGTTACAAAACTCTCTACTATAAGAAATTAAATATGTGAATCAATTATGAAAAATTGATTCCTCACCTCATTCTTCCATATAACCTGATCCATCCATGTAACAAGCCACCACCCAATAACTGGAGGACAATTTCAGGATTATCAGAGCAATCCAACAAGTGTTCCAAAGAAAATACATGAAACAAGGAAAGGTATGCGAATAATATGCAGGGGGTAACAATAAAAGAAAGTAGAAAGAGATATACTAACTAGCATGAGACATGACGAGTTGATGAGATAGAAAAATAGGAGGTAGTAAGATATGCATAAGAAGTAGATGCTAGCTTCAAAGTACGAGATGAAAAGTAAAATCAAAATAATAAAATAGCCTACACAAATGGGAATATAAGTACAAAAAGAAAGACTACCTCTTTGTATTTCAGATACAAATCTCTGAAGGAAAAACATCGCAGTACTAGGAGTGGGAAGTCAGTGCAACCAATCATACACAAGTCAAGCCTATCTAACATCACACAAAAATCTCATCTTTTACTGAGGTTATTTGAATTTGAGACAAATATCTCCATGTATATAAGTCGGTCTTCCCGTAACACGTCCCGGAAACACGGATTCAAATCATGTATTGGCCCTTGGCCTTATCACTCAAAATATCAGGTATGCGAATAAAACCGCTTATATACACTTTGCATTTACCATCCAATTCCCCTTTATTAAACCCCATATTTATCAATTTATTAAAGATGATTGTGCATGAAATGTTATGCGCTAGCCACAGAATTTCCGTGAAACATTTCCCGTAAAAGTATGAAGAATAACCGTGAATCAGAACATGTCAAAACAAGGTAGGTGCATCGTCAATTCGATGTTATATTAATAATAGTCAAAGAAAAACCTGCATAGGGATATCGATGTCAAGGGTATAGTCATGCTATGTTAGCAGCTTATAAACCACCTTTTAACTTTTTAACGAGTCGCCTTCATGCACGCTCTCCTATTGGATGACAAACTAGGTGATCAAGTAACAATTTTCCATAAAGTCATGCATTTCAAACACGACACACCCATCGGGAAATAATTAGAGCATTAGGGTTGATTCCTCAAACACGAGTCACATAAAAAATCAAACATGCCTCATGTAAATGGTCAATGCCACCAGGTCATGCTTTGTTTCCAGGGATACCTATTCATGCATAGCCCACCTAGTAGATGTCACTACATGATCAAACAAGAGTTCTGAAATTTATAATATGCCATCATGGTACAATATCTAACATGGTACTATATTAGTCACACTTTAGATATCTATATGCAACCGGATTCGGGTGCTCAGTTTGGATTCAAGACTGGTTCGATTTGGTTTTGTTCAGCTTTGACTTAGGTTCAGGTCCAGCTTGATTGGACTGATTCCAACCTAGATTCTGGTCTGAACTGAACCAACTAGATTCTGGTCTAGTCTAATTTAGATTGGGTTCAGTTCTGGTTTGGTATGCACTAAACCAAACTGAATCTAAATTGAACCGAATCTGGTCTATACTGGACTGAACCAAATCGGGTTCTGATTTGATGTGGTCCGCATCGTCCGGTCATGGACCGCACCGGGTCGTCAGTCCGTCCATCCCGGTTGGTTCGATCAGCCGACCGCATCGTCCGGTCATGGACCGCACCGGGTCGTCAGTCCGTCCATCCCGGTTGGTTCGATCGAGCCGACCGCATCGGTCCGGTCATTGATCGAACTGGTCCGGTCCGTCTCATTTAGACTGGATTCAGCTTTGGTTTTGCAAAGCATCTTTGAATAATGTAATTAATTATCACACATTAAGAAAGAAAGGTACGTGAGTAGACATGGAAATTGAACTTATTAAGTACTAAACCCCTCATATAAAAGAAAACACATGTGCAACAAAAGCATTTGGTGTTCTATGGGGTATGTCATATAGATTGACTTTCTCCATTAGTCCTTAAGCCATAATTAGACAAATGGTCTACATAAGAGAACCACGAATATAATTCAAATGACTTGATAGATGCATGAGAGGGGGGGTAGAAAACTTGCAGAATAATAATACCGACAGATTCTTAGAGAACTAGAAAAATGAGGGAATAGATGAGGATATTCAAGAAGATTTCAAGAAATTCTAACAAAGGAAGAAATGAACACTTGCCTTTTTCCCGGATCCGGCGGCGATGTCGAAGAAGTTAGCGATCCGAGCGTTTGGATCGCCGGAGTGTGATTTGATGGAGGATTCGAGGTATGGAAGGGCGCGACTGCCGGTGATGATGATGGGGGGCTTGGGCTTGTTCTTCGACCCGGCGGGGCGACCGTTATAGTTCAACTTAAGATCACCTCCAAATTTAGCAATTTCAGTAATAACTTGCGAGGGTAAATAGCCTAATAGCAGTATCTAGAACTAGACAAATAGACTCTGCTAGTGTGGAGACTTCGTGGCTAAAACTTATAGTCGTTCAGTGGCTTAATTGATCCAAAAGAGATAAGTATACACTTGGAGCAAAAAAAATCAGTTGCCACATAGTTCCAACACTCACCATTTGAGGCTCAATGCAAAAGAATATATGAATAAGAACTTTGAAATAAAAGTAACTTATTCTTACGGAGTGGTTATATGGAGTAATTAGTGGAGAAGGTTTAGTGGAGAATAAGGGATTAGTGGAGAATGAGGGATTAGTTAGTGGGGGAGAAATGGTCCACTAGCTCTAGCAAGATCGAAGAGAGCCATGATTAATTAGGTTAATCATGTTTAATAAAAGTGAGAATAATAAACACCGGAGAAGGAGTGGAGGGATTAGTGGAGGAGTTAGGTTTTAGTGGAGGTGATGGAGGGATTAGTGGAGGAGTTAGATTTTGTGGGTTTTACATCTTACCCACCTTAAAAGAAAATTTCGTCCTCGAAATTTATGTCATTATATTAAGATTAAGGTGACAAATAAGGTGGGTGTCGAAAAATTAATTTGAGATACCAAAATGTGAGTTTAAATACTTAGCGATTGAGATGTGTGCATAGACCGAAAAGAGGTTTACCAGACATTGGATGAAATAATGATTTACTAAAGTGAGAAGAGAGTTTATAGTGATATGAGATTTTCGATAACGATATTTGATTTTTGATCACTTTATTTGGTAATTATGTGCATGGACATACATATAGATCTACTTAGAGGATTTTGGGTGGATTTATGATTTGGACAATTGAGAACTTAGTGAGCAAAGGATAGAGGATTGATATCAAAAGTTTGATCTAACCTTGTATGGAAAGTGTGACTTTTTAAAGATGAGCTTCTGGTAATATTAGTTGAGTGACACAGTGGAAGAGTTATGGGTAGAATGACACAAATTTCATGGACGAAATTTTCTTTTAAGATGGGTGAGATGTAATACCCACTCCTCCATTAATTCCCACTACCACAAACCTAATTCCCACTATCACAAATTCTCACTAAAACTAATCACTCCTCCCTGTGTACCCAACCACCTAATCCACTAACTAATCCCTCCACTCAACTCTCTTCACGGACTCCTCCAACATCTCATGGACCCCCGCCTCCACTTACATCTCCACTTCCATCACCTCCACCGCCACCACTTCCCCCATCTTTCAAAACCCGCACCTCCAAACTCCCATTTGCTATGCCTCCCCTTAATCTCCACAACACCACTTCGGCCTCATCGCCTTCCTTTGCCTATAACAACTATGACGGGCTTGACCGCCCCTTTATTTCTCTCTCTGGGATTGCAACTGCTAGTGTTAATCTCATCGAGAATGATCCCTATTGTTGAGGCATTTGTATGGAGGGTTGATGGTAGTAAGAATACTCGCCATTGTGTTTGCATTCTCTGAAGGTCAGTTTCAATTTCATCGATCGAGGTTTGGCCTCTTCTCGAAGGAGCTTATGGGTTTGTTTCGATGATCATGGAAAGAGTATATTGTTGAGGAAGAGATACAAGCTTAATTGTGGTTACGGGTGCTCCCTGAGGAAACCTATGCTTCGGTCTCCTTTTGCTTAGGATGCATTTATCCTCCTACTATGAAGTTTCAAGAATCATGTTGGGGAAAGGCAAGTGTTTTTTTCTCACTTGATTTTATCTAGCAAACGTTAGTTCTATTATTTCTTCTTCAATCAATCTCTTCTTCGCTAATCTTCATTTTTGTTCCCATTTGATTTTCATCGATTCAGACTAGCTAGCATGCATCTTTCAAATTCTTTTGATGATGAAGTATGTGTTTTTTATTTTAAAATTTTCTTAAAACATTATATATTTAACCCAAGATTCTTAATGGCTCTAGTTTAGTGGCATTCACAGAATTGAGACATTCATCAGAATTGGGAGGGCATTCACAAGAAATTGAAGTTTGCATAACAAGTGTCATAAGTATCTCAGATTCATGTCTTCATCAAGATATACCCTAATATTTTTTTCTTTCTTGACTAGTCTTCTACAATGTTATATGCTGCTTTATTTCTTAATATTTTTCACTAAAGGCAAAGCTCATTAGCACTTCATTAAGTTATAGTGATTTTCAAGCACCAAGTTGTAACTATGATAGTCAAATAGTAAACTTCTAGTTTTATTTGATTCTCACTCGAGCATCCTAGTGGGTGTTGTATTGTAATTGACATGCATGACTTTATAAAAAATTATTGCTTGATCACCTAGTTGTCATCCAATAGGAGAGACTGTGCATGTGAGACCAATAAAACCTGTCACGCCTCGATCCCGAAAAATTTTCACATGAAGGGGATGACTCGGCCGCTGATGCAACTACAGTGGAGTGAACCCTCTCATAGCTACATTCACACCTCTAGACTAGCCATAAGTATGACTCTACTAATTTTCCTCAATAAAACAACAAGAAAAGCAAGTTCACTATATCTACTAGAAACCAAGTACAATGTATATTCATCAAATTATGACCTCTCTCAAAAAATATATGGAAATTCCAAGGTACAATAATCATATCTCAGACTTACTAGCATCATTGACTAGATTAAAATAATATATATGAATCCAATCAGAATGACATTCTCACATTATCCATCCATACAACTGATTCATCCATGTAACAAGTCACCACCTAAAAGTCGGAGAATTCTAGGATTGTCGAGCAATCCAACAAGTGTTCCAAAGAAAATATATGGAGCAAAGAAAGGTATGCTAACATTCTAGTGGAGTAACAATAAAAGAAGTAGAAAGAGATATACTAACTAGCATGAGTCATGACGATTTGATGAGATAGAAAATAGGAGGTAGTAAGATATGCATAAGAAGTAAATGCTAGCTTCAAAGTACGAGATGAAAAGTAAAACCAAAATAATAAAATAGCGTATGCAAATGGGAATATAAGTACAAGAAAAAGGCTACCTTTGCATTTCGATACAAATCTCAAAGAAAAATATCATAGAATAGGTGGAGGGAAGTCAGGCAAACAATCATACACCGCCAAGGCTATCTAACATCACACTAAACTTTCATCTTTATCGATGTTATTTTAATTAGAGGCAAATATCTCCATGTATATAAGTCGGTCTTCCAGCGATCACAGGAACACGGCTTCAAGTCATGTATTGGCTCTTGGCCTTATAAATCGAATATTAGGTATGCGATAAAACCGCTTATATACACTTTGTGTTCGCCGTCCAATTCCTTTATTAAGCCCGTATTTATCAATTTATTAGAGATGATTGTGCATGAAATGTTATCGCTAGCTACTGCAATTCCGTGAAACATTTCCCGTAAAAGTATGAAGAATAACCGTGAATCAGAACATGTCAAAACAAGGTAGGTGCATCGTCAATTCGATGTTATATTAATAATAGTCAAAGAAAAACCTCGCACCGGGATATCGATGTCAAGGGTATAGTCATGCTATGTTAGCACGCTTATAAACCACCTTTTTAACTTTTTAACGGGAGTCGTCTTCATGCACAGTCTCTCCTATTGGATGACAAACTAGGTGATCAAGTAACAATTTTCCATAAAGTCATGCATTTCAAACACAGTACACACCCACTGGGAAATAATTAGAGCATTAGGGTTGATTCCTCAAACATGAGTCACATAAAAAATCAAACATGCCTCATGTAAATGGTCAATGCCACCAGGTCATGCTTTGTTTCCAGGGATACCTATTCATGCATAGCCCACCTAGTAGATGTCACTACATGATCAAACAAGAGTTCTGAAATTTATAATATGCCATCATGGTACAATATCTAACATGGTACTATATTAGTCACACTTTAGATATCTATATGCAACCGGATTCGGGTGCTCAGTTTGGATTCAAGACTGGTTCGATTTGGTTTTGTTCGACTTTGACTTAGGTTCAGTCCGGCTTGATTGGATGATTCCAACCTAGATTCAGTGCAGGCCCGAACCAACTAGATTCGGTCTAGTCTAATTTAGATTGGGTTGATTCGGTTTGGTATGCACTAAACCAAAGCGAATCTAAATTGAACCGAATCGGTCTATCTTGGTGAACCAAATCGGGTTCGATTTGATGTGGTCCGCATCGGTCCGGTCATTGATCAACTGGTCTGGTGCGGTCTCATTTAGATGGATTCAGCTTTGGTTTTGCAAAGCATCTTTGAATAATGTAATTAATTATCACACATTAAGAAACCAAGAAGGTAACGCATGTGGAGTAGACATGGAAATTGAACTTATTAAGTACTAAACCCCTCATATAAAAGAAAACACATGTGCAACAAAAGCATTTGGTGTTCTATGGGGTATGTCATATAGATTGACTTTCTCCATTAGTCCTTAAGCCATAATTAGACAAATGGTCTACATAAGAGAACCACGAATATAATTCAAATGACTTGATAGATGCATGAGAGGGGGTAGAAAACTTGCGTAATAATAATACGCATGATTCTTAGAGAACTAGAAAAATGAGGGAATAGATGAGGATATTCAAGAAGATTTCAAGAAATTCTAACAAAGGAAGAAATGAACACTTGCCTTTTTCGGATCCGTGGCGATGTCGAAGAAGTTAGCGATCCGAGCGCTTGATCACGGAGTGTGATTTGATGGAGGATTGGCGGGGAAAGGCGTTGGCGGTATCGCGGGTGATGATGATGGGGGCTTGGGCTTGTTCTTGACCCGTGAGGCGTAGATTATAGTTCAACTTAAGATCACCTCCAAATTTAGCAATTTCAAGAATAACTTGCGAGGGTAAATAGCCTAATAGCATTATCTAGAACTAGACAAATAGACTCTCGCTAGTGTGGAGACTTCGCTAAAACTTATAGTCGCTCAAAGGCTTAATTGATCCAAAAGAGATAAGTATACACTTGGAGCAAAAAATCGGTTGCCACATAGTTCCAACACTCACCATTTGAGGCTCAATGCAAAAGAATATATGAATAAGAACTTTGAAATAAAAGTAACTTATTCTTACAGTGGTTATATGGAGTAATTAGTGGAGAAGGTTTAGTGGAGAATGAGGGATTAGTTAGTGGGGAGAAATGGTCCACTAGCTCTAGCAAGATGAAGAGAGCCATGATTAATTAGGTTAATCATGTTTAATAAAAGTGAGAATAATAAACAGGGAGAAGGAGTGGAGGGATTAGTGGAGGAGTTAGGTTTTAGTGGAGGACTGGAGGGATTAGTGGAGGAGTTAGGTTTTAGTGGAGGTATTGGAGGGATTAGTGGAGGAGTTAGGTTTTAGTGGAGGTGTGGAGGGATTAGTGGAGGAGTTAGGTTTTAGTGGAGGTGTGGAGGGATTAGTGGAGGAGTTAGGTTTTAGTGGAGGTGTGGAGGGATTAGTGGAGGAGTTAGGTTTTAGTGGAGGTATTGGAGGGATTAGTGGAGGAGTTAGGTTTTAGTGGAGGTGACGGAGGGATTAGTGGAGGAGTTAGGTTTTAGTGGAGGTATTGGAGGGATTAGTGGAGGAGTTAGGTTTTAGTGGAGGTGTGGAGGGATTAGTGGAGGAGTTAGATTTTGTGGGTTTTACATCTTACCCACCTTAAAAGAAAATTTCGTCCTCGAAATTTATGTCATTCTACCCATAACTCTTCCACTTTGCCACTCTACTAATATTACCGTAAAGCTCATCTTAAAAAAGTCAAAACACTTTCAATTTAAGTGAATGCCACTCTCAATTCTACAGTGAATGCCACTGATCTAGAGCCATTAAGAGATTCTGGATTAAATATATAATGTTTTAAGAAAATTTTAAAATAAGAAAAATATACTTCCAGTCAACAAAAAAAATTGAAAGATGCATGCTAGCTAGTCCTGAATCGATGAAAATCAAATGGGAACAATAATGAAGATTAACAAAGAAATGATTGATTGAAGAAGAAATAATAGGACTAACGTTTGCTAGATAAAATCAAGTGAGGAAATGAACACTTGCCTTTTTCCGGATCCGTGGCGATGTCGAAGAAGTTAGCGATCCGAGCGCTTGGATCACGAGTGTGATTTGATGGAGGATTGGCGGGGAAAGGCGTTGGCGGTATCGCGGGTGATGATGATGGGGGCTTGGCTTGTTCTTCTACGCATGCGCTATTATAGTTCAACTTAAGATCACCTCAAATTTAGCAATTTCAAGAATAACTTGCGAGGGTAAATAGCCTAATAGCAGATCTAGAACTAGACAAATAGACTCTGCTAGTGTGGAGACTTCGTGGCTAAAACTTATAGTCGTTCAGTGGCTTAATTGATCCAAAAGAGATAAGTATACACTTGGAGCAAAAAAAATCAGTTGCCACATAGTTCCAACACTCACCATTTGAGGCTCAATGCAAAAGAATATATGAATAAGAACTTTGAAATAAAAGTAACTTATTCTTACGAGTGGTTATATGGAGTAATTAGTGGAGAAGGTTTAGTGGAGAATGAGGGATTAGTTAGTGGATTAAGTGGTCAAGTACGCAGGGAGAAGGAGTGGAGGGATTAGTGGAGGAGTTAGGTTTTAGTGGAGGTGTGGAGGGATTAGTGGAGGAGTTAGGTTTTAGTGGAGGACTGGAGGGATTAGTGGAGGAGTTAGGTTTTAGTGGAGGACTGGAGGGATTAGTGGAGGAGTTAGGTTTTAGTGGAGGACTGGAGGGATTAGTGGAGGAGTTAGGTTTTAGTGGAGGTATTGGAGGGATTAGTGGAGGAGTTAGGTTTTAGTGGAGGTGTGGAGGGATTAGTGGAGGAGTTAGATTTTGTGGGTTTTACATCTTACCCACCTTAAAAGAAAATTTCGTCCTCGAAATTTATGTCATTCTACCCATAACTCTTCTACGGGCTACTCTACTAATATTACCATAAAGCTCATCTCAAAAAAGATACACTTTCAATACAAGGTTAGATCAAACTTTTAATATGAATTCTCTATCACTAAGTTCTCAATTGTCCAAATCATAAATCCACCCAAAATCCTCTAAGTAGATCTATATGTATGTGCATGTATATTCAATCACCAAATAAGTCCGATAAAAATCAAATATTGTTATCGAAGCTCATATACCTTTTCTCAAACCCACTCATCAAATCCAAATTCCAAATAAAATTTCAAATTTTAACTCTTGATCCTCTAACTTGGTTTTAGATCATATCATATTCATATTTCCTCAATCCAAGATCATGTCTTTACATGGTTTCCAAATCGCTATCTCAAACCTAACCATAATTTATAACTTCTAAACCTAGTCTCCATACCAATAAAACCTAATCCCTTCACTAATCCCTCCACTCTCCTCCACTAATTCCCACTACCACAAACCTAATTCCCACTATCACAAATTCTCACTAAAACTAATCACTCCTCCTGTGTACCCAACCACCTAATCCACTAACTAATCTCTCATTCTTCACTAAACCTTCTCCACTAATTCCTCCATATAACCACTAATCCTCCTCTCCTCCGCTTTAAGAATAAGTTACTTTTATTTCAAAGTTCTTATTCATATATTCTTTTGCATTGAGCCTCAAATGGTAAGTGTTGGAACTATGTGGCACCTGATTTTTGCTCCAAGTGTATATTTAGCTCTTTTGGATCAATTGCCACCGAATCCATATAAGTTTTAGCCACGAAGTCTCCACACTAGCGTAGTCTACTTATTTTGTTCTAGATATCGCTATTAGGCCATTTACCCCAAGTTATTACGAAATTGCTAAATTAGAGATGATCTTAAGTTGAATTATAACGGCCACCACAGTCGAAGAACAAGCCCAAGCCCCCATCATCATCACCCCATGACAGAGCTAACGCCTTCCCCGCCTCGAATCCAATCACACTCCGCGATCCAACCGCCGGATCATCGACTTCTTCGACATCGCCGCTAGATCCGAAAAATACAAGTGTTCATTTCTCACTTGATTTTATCTAGCAAACGTTAGTTCTATTATTTCTTCTTCAATCAATCTCTTCTTCGCTAATCTTCATTTTTGTTCCCATTTGATTTTCATCGATTCAGGACTAGCTAGCATGCATCTTTCAAATTCTTTTTGATGACGGGAAGTATGTGTTTCTTATTTTAAAATTTTCTTAAAACATTATATATTTAACCCAGCATCTCTTAATGGCTCTAGTTTAGTGGCATTCACTGTAAATTGGGAGTGACATTCACTGTAAATTGGGAGTGGCATTCACAGTAAATTGGAAGTTTGCATAACAAGTGTCATAAGTATCTGCATTCATGTCTTCATCAAGATATACCCTAATATTTTTTTTCTTTCTTGACTAGTCTTCTACAATGTTATATGCTGCTTTATTTCTTAATATTTTTCACGGCAGTGCAAAGCTCATTAGCACTTCATTAAGTTATAGTGATTTTCAAGCACCAAGTTGTAACTATGATAGTCAAATAGTAAACTTCTAGTTTTATTTGATTCTGTTACTCGAGCATCCTAGTGGGTGTTGTATTGTAATTGACATGCATGACTTTATAAAAAATTATTGCTTGATCACCTAGTTGTCATCCAATAGGAGAGACTGTGCATGTGAGACCAATAAAACCTGTCACGCCTCGATCCCGAAAAATTTTCACATGAAGGGACGTGACTCGGCCGGCGATGCAACTACAGGGAGTGAACCCTCTCTCATAGCTACATTCACACCTCTAGACTAGCCATAAGTATGACTCGTTACTAATTTTCCTCAATAAAACAACAAGAAAAGCAAGTTCACTATATCTACTAGAAACCAAGTACAATGTATATTCATCAAATTATGACCTCTCAAAAAATATATGGAAATTCCAAGGTACAATAATCATATCTCGCACTTACTAGCATCATTGACTAGATTAAAATAATATATATGAATCCAACTGTAAATGACATTCTCACATTATCCATCCATACAATCGATTCATCCATGTAACAAGTCACCACCTAAAGTCGGAGAACAATTCTAGGATTGTCGAGCAATCCAACAAGTGTTCCAAAGAAAATATATGGAGCAAAGAAAGGTATGCTAACATTCTACAGGAGTAACAATAAAAGAAGTAGAAAGAGATATACTAACTAGCATGAGTCATGACGATTTGATGAGATAGAAAAATAGGAGGTAGTAAGATATGCATAAGAAGTAAATGCTAGCTTCAAAGTACGAGATGAAAAGTAAAACCAAAATAATAAAATAGCGTATGCAAATGGGAATATAAGTACAAGAAAAAGGCTACCTCTTTGCATTTCAGATACAAATCTCTGAAAGAAAAATATCGCAGTAATAGGTGGAGTGGGAAGTCAGTGCAAACAATCATACACCAGTCAAGGCTATCTAACATCACACTAAACTTTCATCTTTTACTGATGTTATTTTAATTAGAGGCAAATATCTCCATGTATATAAGTCGGTCTTCCTGTAACACGTCTCGGGAACACGGCTTCAAGTCAGGTATTTGCTATTGGCCTTATAAATCAGAATATCAGGTATGCGCATAAAATCGCTTATATACACTTTGTATTTACCATCCAATTTCCCTTTATTAAGCCCCATATTTATCAACTTATTAAAGATGATTGTGCATGAAATGTTATGTGCTAGCCTTAGAATTTTCGTGGAACGCTTCCGTAAAAGTATGAATAATAACCGAATCAAAACATGTCAAAACTAGGTAGGTGCATCGCCTATTCGATGCTATATTAATAATAGCTAAAGAAAAACCTCACACCGGATGTCGATGTCGAGGGTATAGTCATATTATGTTAGCACGCTTATAAATCACCTTTTAACGGAGTCGCCTTCATGCACAATGACTTATCCGATTTCACTATGTGATCAAAAATGATTTTTCATAAAGTCATTCATGTCAATTACAGTACAATCCACTAGGACCCCAGAGTAACAGAATCAAATTCCTCAAACATGAGTAACATAAAAATCAAACATGCCTCATGTAAATGGTCAATTTAGAAAAAAAGGATAAGTCATAAGGGAAAAGAGAAGCAAGGGGAAAAAAGGATGCCCAAGTTCTACTTTGGCCATTCATAGTCATTATATATATAAACCATGTTTTAATCAAATCATGACATTTCAGGTGATTTTCATTATCAATACCAGATAAGTCTGGCCTATTTAGGCACCTGAGTCCCTATGGCACAATATTTCGTAAAACATGAACTCTCTATTCATGATTTTAGAACAAGTACAAGTCAGTCAATAATTCATGTATCATATGGTCGATGCCACCAGGTCATGCTTCGTATCCATATCTTAACGGGATACCTATTCATGCATAGCCCACCAAGTAGATGTCACTACGTGATTAAACAAGAGTTCTGAAATTTGTAATATGCCATCATGGTACAATATCTAACACCATGCATTTCACACGTTGACATAAATATTGTGAGGATTAGGCGGTGCTTAACTGTATTATGGAAGAAAATATGTTGAGGAATTATTTTAATATATCAAGGATTAGGTATTGCTCTTTATAGCATGTTCCTTGACTAGAAGTGACAACAGGATGTGTGATTAGTAGGTGGAAACGAATTTAAAATTTGTACTAAGTGTAAAAATAAAATAAATCAAAGTCTTAAGTTTGCTAAAAGGAACTCGTTTGCATACAACTACTAAACTTCTAATTTACAGTGAATGCCACTCCTAATTTACAGTGAATGCCACTCTCAATTTACAGTGAATGCCACTGAGCTAGAGCCATTAAGAGATGCTGGGTTAAATATATAATGTTTAAGAAAATTTTAAAATAAGAAAAATATACTTCCCGTCAATAAAAAGAATTTGAAAGATGCATGCTAGCTAGTCCTGAATCGATGAAAATCAAATGGGAACAACAATGAATATTAGAAATTGAAGAAGAAATAATACGACTAATATTTGCGATAAAATCAAGTGAGGAAATGAACACTTGCCTTTTCCCCCAATTTGATTCTTGAAACTTCAGTGGTAGGAGGATAAATGCATCCCAAGGAAAAAAAGAAAACTAGAAGCATATGTTTCCTTCCATGCCTTAATCCCTCCTTTAGCATTCTTAGCAAGAAGAACCCATCTAACAAGCTCCTTCATTCTCGAAACAACGCTCCTCCTCTTCTCAGACTTCTTTCTCCACTCCTTACCAATATCACCACTGCCGCCGATCCAAGCGCCGCCACATCACATATCGGAAAACTTTACATCCAACATTAATGACCTCACTCTTTTGCCCCATCTCTCATTAAACTCAAAAGCCACCGAATGATGTAAATGAGAGCAAGTAGCACCATTATGTAACATGAGCCAACAACTGGCTAACACTAGTTTTAGCTAAAATGCAAATACATAATTAGAAAAGCTTAGTGGCATGTTATTAGCCTGTTTGGAATCTTCGCAGTATGTTGGCTGAGTCCAGGAACAAAACAAGGGGGGTTAGATTTAGTAGTGGAGATTAGGCTAGGTTTAGTGGAGAATGAGTGATTAGTTAGTGGATTAGGTGGTTGGGTATGCAAGGAGAAGGAGTGATTAGTTTTAGTGGGAATTTGTGGTAGTGGGAATTAGGTTTGTGGTAGTGGGAATTAGTGGAGGAGAGTGGAGGGATTAGTGGAGGGATTAGGTTTTAGTGGATTAGGTGGTTGGGTACGCAGGGAGAATGAGTGATTAGTTTTAGTGGGAATTTATCGTAGTGGGAATTATGTTTGTGGTAGTGGGAATTAATGGAGGAGTGGGTATTATATCTCACCCATCTTAAAAAATTGCCCTCGAATTTGTGTCATTCTACCCATAACTCTTCCACTTTGCCACTCTACTAATATTACAGTAAAGCTCATCTTAAAAAAGTCAAAACACTTTCAATTTACATGAATGCCACTCTCAATTTACGATGAATGCCACGATCTAGAGCCATTAAGAGATTTGGATTAAATATATAATGTTTTAAGAAAATTTTAAAATAAGAAAAATATACTTCCGTCAACAAAAAATTGAAAGATGCATGCTAGCTAGTCACGAATCGATGAAAATCAAATGGGAACAATAATGAAGATTAACAAAGAAATGATTGATTGAAGAAGAAATAATAGGACTAACGCTTGCTAGATAAAATCAAGTGAGGAAATGAACACTTGCCTTTTCCCCAATTTGATTCTTGAAACTTCAAATGGTAGGAGGATAAATGCATCCCAAGGAAAAAAAGAAAACTAGAAGCATAGGTTTCCTTCCATGCCTTAATCCCTCCTTTAGCATTCTTAGCGTGACAACCCATCTAACAAGCTCCTTCATTCTCGAAACAACGTTCCTCCTCTTACGCACTTCTTTCTCCACTCCTTACCAATATCACCACTGTCGTCGATCCAAGCGTCGCCACATCACATATCGCAAAACTTTACATCCAACATTAATGACCTCACTCTTTTGCCCCATCTCTCATTAAACTCAAAAGCCATCAATGATGTAAATGAGAGCAAGTAGGCACCATTATGTAACATGAGCCAACAACTGGCTAACACTAGTTTTAGCTAAAATGCAAATACATAATTAGAAAAGCTTAGTGGCATGTTATTAGCTTTGTTTGGAATCTTCGCAGATGTTGGTGAGTCCAGAACAAAACAAGGGGGTTAGATTTAGTAGTGGAGATTAGGCTAGGTTTAGTGGAGAATGAGGGATTAGTTAGTGGATTAGGTGGTTGGGTATGCAGGGAGAATGAGTGATTAGTTTTAGTGGGAAATTGTGGTAGTGGGAATTAGTGGAGGAGAGTGGAGGGATTAGTGGAGGGATTAGGTTTTAGTGGGTTTTAAATCTCACCCACCTTAAAAGAAAATTTTGTCCTAGAAATTTATGTCATTATATTAAGATTAAGGTGACAAATAAGGTGGGTGTCGAGAAAAATTAATTTGAGATACCAAAATGTGAGTTTAAATACTTAGCGATTGAGATGTGTGCATAGACACGAAAAGAGGTTTACGGGACATTGGATGAAATAATGATTTACTAAAGGCTGAGAAGAGAGTTTATAGTGATATGAGATTTTCGATATGATATTTGATTTTTGATCGATTTATTTGGTAATTATGTGCATGGACATACATATAGATCTACTTAGAGGATTTTGGGTGGATTTATGATTTGGACAATTGAGAACTTAGTGAGCGATGATAGAGGATTGATATCAAAAGTTTGATCTAACCTTGTATGGAAAGTGTGACTTTTTAAAGATGAGCTTTACGGTAATATTAGTTGAGTGACACGATGGAAGAGTTATGGGTAGAATGACACAAATTTGTGACGAAATTTTCTTTTAAGATGGGTGAGATGTAATACCCACTCCTCCATTAATTCCCACTACCACAAACCTAATTCCCACCGCCACAAATTCCCACTAAAACTAATCATTCCTTCTCCTGCATACCCAACCACCTAATCCACTAACTAATCCCTCCACTCAACTCTCTTCACGGACTCCTCCAACATCTCATGGACCCCTGCCTCCACTTACATCTCCACTTCCATCACCTCCACTGCCACCACTTCCCCCCATTTCTTTCAAAACCCAGACCTCCAAACTCCCATTTGCTACAGCCTCCCCCTTAATCTCCACAACACCACTTCAGTCCTCATCAGGCCTTCCTTTGCCTATAACAACTATATGGGCTTGGCCAGGGCCATATTTTCTCTCTCTTGGGATTGCAAGCTTTGCTAGTGTTAATCTCACTGAGAATGATCCCTATTGTTGAGGCATTTGTATGGAGGGTTGATGGTAGTAAGAATACTCTGCCATTGTGTTTGCATTCTGTTGAAGGTTGGGGGGGTTTCCTGTAATTTCATCGATCGAGGTTTGGCCTCTTCCTGAAGGAGCTTATGGGTTTGTTTCTGATGATCATGGAAAGAGTATATTGTTGAGGAAGAGATACAAGCTTAATTGTGGTTACGTTGGGGTGCTCCCTTGAGGAAACCATCATTACGGTCTCCTTTTTTGCTTAGGATGCATTTATCCTCCTACTCTTGAAGTTTCAAGAATCATGTTGGGGAAAAGGCAAGTGTTTATTTTCTCACTTGATTTTATCTAGCAAGCGTTAGTTCTATTATTTCTTCTTCAATCAATCTCTTCTTAGCTAATCTTCATTTTTGTTCCCATTTGATTTTCATCGATTAGGGACTAGCTAGCATGCATCTTTCAAATTCTTTTGATGGCCGGGAAGTATGTGTTTCTTATTTTAAAATTTTCTTAAAACATTATATATTTAACCCGGCATCTCTTAATGGCTCTAGTTTAGTGGCATTCATCAAATTAGGTGACATTCATGTAAATTGGGAGTGGCATTCACGATGAAATTGGAAGTTTGCATAACAAGTGTCATAAGTATCGCATTCATGTCTTCATCAAGATATACCCTAATATTTTTTCTTTCTTGACTAGTCTTCTACAATGTTATATCTTTGCTTTATTTCTTAATATTTTCTGGCGGTGCAAAGCTCATTAGCACTTCATTAAGTTATAGTGATTTTCAAGCACCAAGTTGTAACTATGATAGTCAAATAGTAAACTTCTAGTTTTATTTGATTACTTACTCGAGCATCCTAGTGGGTGTTGTATTGTAATTGACATGCATGACTTTATAAAAATTATTGCTTGATCACCTAGTTGTCATCCAATAGGAGAGCTGTGCATGTGAGACCAATAAAACCTGTCACGCCTCGATCCCGAAAAATTTTCACATGAAGGGACGTGACTCGGCCGGCGATGCAACTACAGGGAGTGAACCCTCTCTCATAGCTACATTCACACCTCTAGACTAGCCATAAGTATGACTCGTTACTAATTTTCCTCAATAAAACAACAAGAAAAGCAAGTTCACTATATCTACTAGAAACCAAGTACAATGTATATTCATCAAATTATGACCTCTCTCAAAAAAATATATGGAAATTCCAAGGTACAATAATCATATCTCGCACTTACTAGCATCATTGACTAGATTAAAATAATATATATGAATCCAATCTGTAAATGACATTCTCACATTATCCATCCATACAATCTGATTCATCCATGTAACAAGTCACCACCTAAAAGCTGGAGAACAATTCTAGGATTGTCAGAGCAATCCAACAAGTGTTCCAAAGAAAATATATGGAGCAAAGAAAGGTATGCGAACATTCTACAGGGAGTAACAATAAAAAGAAGTAGAAAGAGATATACTAACTAGCATGAGTCATGACGATTTGATGAGATAGAAAAATAGGAGGTAGTAAGATATGCATAAGAAGTAAATGCTAGCTTCAAAGTACGAGATGAAAAGTAAAACCAAAATAATAAAATAGCGTATGCAAATGGGAATATAAGTACAAGAAAAAAGGCTACCTCTTTGCATTTCAGATACAAATCTCTGAAAGAAAAATATCGCAGTAATAGGTGGAGTGGGAAGTCAGTGCAAACAATCATACACCAGTCAAGGCTATCTAACATCACACTAAACTTTCATCTTTTACTGATGTTATTTTAATTAGAGGCAAATATCTCCATGTATATAAGTCGGTCTTCCTGTAACACGTCTCGGGAACACGGCTTCAAGTCAGGTATTGGCTATTGGCCTTATAAATCAGAATATCAGGTATGCGCATAAAATCGCTTATATACACTTTGTATTTACCATCCAATTTCCCTTTATTAAGCCCCATATTTATCAACTTATTAAAGATGATTGTGCATGAAATGTTATGTGCTAGCCTTAAATTTTCGTGGAGCGTTTCCGTAAAAGTATGAATAATAACCGTGAATCAAAACATGTCAAAACTAGGTAGGTGCATCGTCATTCGATGCTATATTAATAATAGCCAAGAAAAACCTCACACAGGGATGTCGATGTCGAGGGTATAGTCATATTATGTTAGCGCTTATAAATCACCTTTTTAACGGGAGTCGTCTTCATGCACAGTCGACCCTATCTGATTTCACTATGTGATCAAAAATGATTTTTCATAAAGTCATTCATGTCAATTACAGTACAATCCACTAGGACCCCGAGTATGAATCAAATTCCTCAAACATGAGTAACATAAAAATCAAACATGCCTCATGTAAATGGTCAATTTAGAAAAAAGGATAAGTCATAAGGGAAAAGAAGCAAGGGGAAAAAGGATGCCCAAGTTCTACTTTGGCCATTCATAGTCATTATATATATAAACCATGTTTTAATCAAATCATGACATTTCGGTGATTTTCATTATCAATACGGATAAGTCCGGCTATTTAGGCACACGAGTCCCTATGGCACAATATTAGTAAAACATGAACTCTCTATTCATGATTTTAGAACAAGTACAAGTCAGTCAATAATTCATGTATCATATGGTCGATGCCACCAGGTCATGCTTCGTATCCATATCTTAACGGGATACCTATTCATGCATAGCCCACCAAGTAGATGTCACTACGTGATTAAACAAGAGTTCTGAAATTTGTAATATGCCATCATGGTACAATATCTAACACCATGCATTTCACACGTTGACATAAATATTGTGAGGATTAGGCGGTGCTTAACTGTATTATGGAAGAAAATATGTTGAGGAATTATTTTAATATATCAAGGATTAGGTATTGCTCTTTATAGCATGTTCCTTGACTAGAAGTGACAACGGGATGTGTGATTAGTAGGTGGAAACAATTTAAAATTTGTACTAAGTGTAAAATAAAATAAATCAAAGTCTTAAGTTTGCTAAAAGGAACTCGTTTGCATACAACTACTAAACTTCTAATTCTGATGAATGCCACTCTCAATTTATGAATGCCACTGATCTAGAGCCATTAAGAGATCTTTGGATTAAATATATAATGTTTTAAGAAAATTTTAAAATAAGAAAAATATACTTCCGTCAACAAAAAATTGAAAGATGCATGCTAGCTAGTCCCGAATCGATGAAAATCAAATGGGAACAATAATGAAGATTAACAAAGAAATGATTGATTGAAGAAGAAATAATAGGACTAACGTTTGCTAGATAAAATCAAGTGAGGAAATGAACACTTGCCTTTTCCCCAATTTGATTCTTGAAACTTCATGGTAGGAGGATAAATGCATCCCAAAAAAAAAGAAAACTAGAAGCGATAGGTTTCCTTCCATGCCTTAATCCCTCCTTTAGCATTCTTAGCGGCGACAACCCATCTAACAAGCTCCTTCATTCAAACAACGTTCCTCCTCTTCACTTCTTTCTCCTCCTTTACAATATCACCACTGTCGTCGATCCAAGCGTCGCCACATCACATATCGGCAAAACTTTACATCCAACATTATGACCTCACTCTTTTGCCCCATCTCTCATTAAACTCAAAAGCCATCAATGATGTAAATGAGAGCAAGTAGGCACCATTATGTAACATGAGCCAACAACCTGGGCTAACACTAGTTTTAGCTAAAAATGCAAATACATAATTAGAAAAGCTTAGTGGCATGTTATTAGCCTGTTTGGAATCTTCGCAGTATGTTGGCTGAGTCCAGGAACAAAACAAGGGGGGTTAGATTTAGTAGTGGAGATTAGGCTAGGTTTAGTGGAGAATGAGTGATTAGTTAGTGGATTAGGTGGTTGGGTATGCAAGGAGAAGGAGTGATTAGTTTTAGTGGGAATTTGTGGTAGTGGGAATTAGGTTTGTGGTAGTGGGAATTAGTGGAGGAGAGTGGAGGGATTAGTGGAGGGATTAGGTTTTAGTGGATTAGGTGGTTGGGTACGCAGGGAGAATGAGTGATTAGTTTTAGTGGGAATTTATCGTAGTGGGAATTATGTTTGTGGTAGTGGGAATTAATGGAGGAGTGGGTATTATATCTCACCCATCTTAAAAAAATTCGTCCTCGAAATTTGTGTCATTCTACCCATAACTCTTCCACTTTGCCACTCTACTAATATTACCGTAAAGCTCATCTTAAAAAAAAGTCAAAACACTTTCAATTTACATGAATGCCACTCTCAATTCTGATGAATGCGATCTAGAGCCATTAAGAGATCTTTGGATTAAATATATAATGTTTTAAGAAAATTTTAAAATAAGAAAAATATACTTCCGTCAACAAAAAATTGAAAGATGCATGCTAGCTAGTCACGAATCGATGAAAATCAAATGGGAACAATAATGAAGATTAACAAAGAAATGATTGATTGAAGAAGAAATAATAGGACTAACGTTTGCTAGATAAAATCAAGTGAAAATGAACACTTATTTTTCCGGATCAGCGGCGATGTTGAAGAAGTCGGCGATCCGGCGGTTGGATCATAGAGTGTAATTTGAGGAGGATTGGCGGGAGAGGCGTTGGTATGCATGGTGATGATTATCGGGGGGCTTGGGCTTGTTCTTCTACCAGACAGGGCGGCTGTTATAGTTCAACTTAAGATCACCTCTCAATTCAGCAATTTCAGTAATAACTTGCGAGGATAAATGACCTAATAGCAGTATCTAGAACAAGACAAGTAGACTCTTCTAGTGTGGAGACTTCGTGGCTAAAACTTATAGCCGTTCAATGGCTCAATTAATCCAAAAGAGTTAAGTATTCACTTGAAGCAAAAAAATCATCTGCCACATAGTTCCAACACTCATCATTTGAGGCTCAACGCAGAAAAATATATGAATAAGAACTTTGAAATAAAAATAACTTATTTTTAAGGCGTAAGAAGAGGGGGATTAGTGGTTATGTGGAGGAATTAGTGGAGAAGGTTTAGTGGAGAATGAGGGATTAGTTAGTGGATTAAGTGGTTGGGTACGCAGGGAGAAGGAGTGATTAGTTTTAGTGGGAATTTGTGGTAGTGGGAATTAGGTTTGTGGTAGTAGAAATTAGTGGAGAAGAGTGGAGGGATTAGTGAAGGGATTAGGTTTTAGTGGGTTTTAAATCTCACCCACCTTAAAAGAAAATTTTGTCCTAGAAATTTATGTCATTCTACCCATAACTCTTCTACTGGGCTACTCTACTAATATTACCATAAAGCTCATCTCAAAAAAAGATACACTTTCAATACAAGGTTAGATCAAACTTTTAATATGAATTCTCTATCACTAAGTTCTCAATTGTCCAAATCATAAATCCACCCAAAATCCTCTAAGTAGATCTATATGTATGTGCATGTATATTCAATCACCAAATAAGTCTGATAAAAAATCAAATATTGTTATCGAAAAGCTCATATACCTTTTCTCAAACCCACTCAGCATCAAATCCAAATTCCAAATAAAATTTCAAATTTTAACTCTTGATCCTCTAACTTGGTTTTAGATCATATCATATTCATATTTCCTCAATCCAAGATCATGTCTTTACATGGTTTCCAAATCGTTATCTCAAACCTAACCATAATTTATAACTTCTAAACCTAGTCTCTGATACCAATAAAACCTAATCCCTTCACTAATCCCTCCACTCTCCTCCACTAATTCCCACTACCACAAACCTAATTCCCACTGCCACAAATTCCCACTAAAACTAATCATTCCTTCTCCCTGCATACCCAACCACCTAATCCACTAACTAATCCCTCATTCTTCACTAAACCTTCTCCACTAATTCCTCCATATAACCACTAATCCTCCTCTCCTTACGCCTTAAGAATAAGTTACTTTTATTTCAAAGTTCTTATTCATATATTCTTTTGCATTGAGCCTCAAATGGTAAGTGTTGGAACTATGTGGCGGTGATTTTTGCTCCAAGTGTATATTTAGCTCTTTTGGATCAATTAAGCCTTTGAGCGGCTATAAGTTTTAGCCACAAGTCTCCACACTAGCAGAGTCTACTTATTTTGTTCTAGATAATCGCTATTAGGCCATTTACCCTCGCAAGTTATTACCAAATTGCTAAATTAGAGGTGATCTTAAGTTGAATTATAACGGCCGCCCGTAGAGTCGAAGAACAAGCCCAAGCCCCCATCATCATCACCCGCGACAGCCAACGCCTCTCCCGCCAATCCTCCAAATCACACTCCGCGATCCAACCGCCGGACACCGACTTCTTCGACATCGCCGCTAGATCCGGAAAAATACAAGTGTTCATTTCTCACTTGATTTTATCTAGCAAACGTTAGTCCTATTATTTCTTCTTCAATCAATCATTTCTTTGCTAATCTTCATTATTGTTCTCATTTGATTTTTTTCATCGATTCGTGACTAGCTAGCATGCATCTTTCAAATTTTTTGTTGACGGAAGTATGTTTTTCTTATTTTAAAATTTTCTTAAAACATTATATATTTAACCCAAAGATCTCTTAATGGCTCTAGCTCAAGAAGATTCATCAGAATTGAGAGTGACATTCATCAGAATTGAAAGTGTTTTGACTTTTTAAGATGAGCTTTACGGTAATATTAGTAGAGTGGAAGAGTTATGGGTAGAATGACACAAATTTCGAGGACTAATTTTTTAAGATGGGTGAGATATAATACCCACTCCTCCATTAATTCCCACTACCACAAACCTAATTCCCACTACCACAAATTCCCACTAAAACTAATCATTCCTTCTCCCCGCATACCCAACCACCTAATCCACTAAAACCTAATCCCTTCACTAATCCCTCCACTCTCCTCCACCAATTCCCACTACCACAAACCTAATTCCCACTACCACAAATTCCCACTAAAACTAATCATTCCTTCTCCTGCATACCCAACCACCTAATCCACTAACTAATCCCTCATTCTCCACTAAACCTAGCCTAATCTCCACTACTAAATCTAACCCCCCTTGTTTTGTTCCTGGACTCAGCCAACATACTGCGAAGATTCCAAACAGGCTAATAACATGCCACTAAGCTTTTCTAATTATGTATTTGCATTTTTAGCTAAAACTAGTGTTAGCCCAGGTTGTTGGCTCATGTTACATAATGGTGCCTACTTGCTCTCATTTACATCATTCAGTGGCTTTTCAGAGTTTAATGAGAGATGGGGCAAAAGAGTGAGGCTGTTAATGTTGGATGTAAAGTTTTGCCGATATGTGATGTGGCGACGCTTGGATCGACGACGAGTGGTGATATTGGTAAGGGAGTGGAGAAAGAAGTGCAGAAGAGGAGGAACGTTGTTTCCAGAATGAAGGAGCTTGTTAGATGGGTTGCTGCTGCTAAGAATGCTAAAGGAGGGATTAAGGCATGGAAGGAAACCTATGCGCTTCTAGTTTTCTTTTTTTTTCTTGGGATGCATTTATCCTCCTACCACTGAAGTTTCAAGAATCAAATTGGGGGAAAAGGCAAGTGTTCATTTCCTCACTTGATTTTATCTAGCAAACGTTAGTCCTATTATTTCTTCTTCAATCAATCATTTCTTTGCTAATCTTCATTATTGTTCTCATTTGATTTTTTTCATCGATTCAGACTAGCTAGCATGCATCTTTCAAATTTTTTGTTGATCGGAAGTATGTTTTTCTTATTTTAAAATTTTCTTAAAACATTATATATTTAACCCAGCATCTCTTAATGGCTCTAGCTCAAGAAGATTCATCAGTAAATTGAAAGTGACATTCACTGTAAATTGGGAGTGGCATTCACTGTAAATTGGAAGTTTGCATAACAAGTTTCATAAGTATCTGCATTCATGTCTTCATAAAGATATACCCTAGTATTTTTTTTCTTTCCTGACTAGTCTTCTACAATGTTATATGCTGCTTTATTTCTTAATATTTTTCATGGCAGTGCAAAGCTCATTAGCACTTCATTAAGTTACAGTGCTTTTCAAGCACCAAGCTGTAACTATGATAGTCAAATTGTAAACTTCTAGCTTTATTTGATTATGTTACTCTGGCATCCTAGTGGATGCTGTATTGTACTTGACATGTATGACTTTATGAAAAATTATTGCTTGATCACCTAGTTGTCATCCAATTGGAGAGACTGTGCATGAAGACGACTCCCGTTAAAAATGTGATTTATAAGCATGCTAACATAGCATGACTATACCCTCGACGGTGTGAGGTTTTTCTCTGGCTATTATTAATATAGCATCGAATAGACGATGCACCTACCTTGCTTTGACATGTTCTGATTCACGGTTATTCTTCATACTTTTACGGGAAATGTTTCACGGTAATTCTGTGGTTAGTGCACAACATTTCATGCACAGTCACTTAAGATTAATTAGATAAATATGGGGTTTAATAAAGGGGAATTGGACGGTGAATAGAAAGTGTATATAAGCGGTTTTAGGCATACCTGATATTTTGATTTATAAGGCTAGGGCCAATACATGACTTGAAGCCGTGTTCTCGGACGGTTACGGAAGACCGACTTATATACATGGAGATATTTGCCTCTAATTCAAATAACATCAGTAAAAGATGAATTTTTTTGTGTGATGTTAGATAGGCTTGACTTGTGTATGATTGTTTGTACTGACTTCCCACTCCAATACTTATTACTGCGATATGTTTTCTTCAGAATTTATATTTGAAATGCAAAGAGATAGCTTTTCTTTTGTACTTATATTCTCATTTGTGTAGGCTATTTTATTATTTTGGTTTTACTTTTCATCTCATACTTTGAAGCTAGCATTTACTTCTTATGCATATCTTACTACCTCCTATTTTTCTATCTCATCAAATCGTCATGACTCATGCTAGTTAGTATATCTCTTTCTACTTCTTTTTATTGTTACTCCTCAGAGAATGTTAGCATACCTTTCTTTGCTCCATATATTTTCTTTGGAACACTTGTTGGATTGCTCGACAATCCTAGAATTGTTCTCCAACTTTAGGTGGTGACTTGTTACATGGATGAATCGGATATGGATGGATAATGTGAGAATGTCATTTACGATGGATTCATATATATTATTTTAATCTAGTCAATGATGCTAGTAAGCTAGATATGATTATTGTACCTTGGAATTTCCATATATTTTTTGAGAGAGGTCATAATTTGATGAATATACATTGTACTTGGTTTCTAGTAGATATAGTGAACTTGCTTTTCTTGTTGTTTTATTGAGGAAAATTAGTAACGAGTCATACTTATGGCTAGTCTAGAGGTGTGAATGTAGCTATGAGAGAGGGTTCACTGTGAGTTGCATCACGTATGAGTCACGCCCCTTCATGTGAAAATTTTTCTGATCGAGGCGATGGTTTTATTGGTCTCACATGCAATCTCTCCTATTGGATGACAACTAGGTGATCAAGCAATAATTTTTATAAAGTCATGCATGTCAATTACAATACAACACCCACTAGGATGCTCGAGTAACGTAATCAAATAAAACTAGAAGTTTACTATTTGACTATCATAGTTACAACTTGGTGCTTGAAAATCACTATAACTTAATGAAGTGCTAATGAGCTTTGTAATCGCCAGGAAAAATATTAAGAAATAAAGCAAAGATATAACATTGTAGAAGACTAGTCAAGAAAGAAAAAAATATTAGGGTATATCTTGATGAAGACATGAATGCAGATACTTATGACACTTGTTATGCAAACTTCCAATTTACTGTGAATGCCACTCCCAATTTACAGTGAATGTCACTCCCAATTTACAGTGAATGCCACTAAACTAGAGCCATTAAGAGATGCTGGGTTAAATATATAATGTTTTAAGAAAATTTTAAAATAAGAAACACATACTTCCCGTCATCAAAAAGAATTTGAAAGATGCATGCTAGCTAGTCCTGAATCGATGAAAATCAAATGGGAACAAAAATGAAGATTAGCAAGAAGAGATTGATTGAAGAAGAAATAATAGAACTAACGTTTGCTAGATAAAATCAAGTGAGAAAATAAACACTTGCCTTTTCCCCCAACATGATTCTTGAAACTTCAGTAGTAGGAGGATAAATGCATCCTAAGCAAAAAAAGGAGACCAGAAGCGCATAGGTTTCCTCAAGGGAGCACCCCCAACGTAACCACAATTAAGCTTGTATCTCTTCCTCAACAATATACTCTTTCCATGATCATCGAAACAAACCCATAAGCTCCTTCATGAAGAGGCCAAACCTCGATCGATGAAATTACAGGAAACCCCCCCAACCTTCAACAGAATGCAAACACAATGGCAGAGTATTCTTACTACCATCAACCCTCCATACAAATGCCTCAACAATAGGGATCATTCTCAGTGAGATTAACACTAGCAACAGTTGCAATCCCAAGAGAGAGAAAATAAGGCCTGCCAAGCCTCATAGTTGTTATAGGCAAAGGAAGGCCCGATGAGGACCCAAGTGGTGTTGTGGAGATTAAGGGGAGGTCAGAGCAAATGGGAGTTTGGAGGTCTTTTGAAAGAAATGGGGGAAGTGGTGGCAGTGGAGGTGATGGAAGTGGAGATGTAAGTGGAGGGGTCCATGAGATGTTGGAGGAGTCCGTGAAGAGAGTTGAGTGGAGGGATTAGTTAGTGGATTAAGTGGTTGGGCACGCAGGAGAAGGAGTGATTAGTTTTAGTGGGAATTTGTGGTAGTGGGAATTAGGTTTGTGGTAGTAGAAATTAGTGGAGAAGAGTGGAGGGATTAGTTAGTGGATTAAGTGGTCAAGTACGCAGGAGAAGGAGTGATTAGTTTTAGTGGGAATTTGTGGTAGTGGGAATTAGGTTTGTGGTAGTAGAAATTAGTGGAGAAGAGTGGAGGGATTAGTGAAGGATTAGGTTTTAGTGGGTTTTAAATCTCACCCACCTTAAAAGAAAATTTTGTCCTAGAAATTTATGTCATTCTACCCATAACTCTTCTATCGGGCTACTCTACTAATATTACCATAAAGCTCATCTCAAAAAAGATACACTTTCAATACAAGGTTAGATCAAACTTTTAATATGAATTCTCTATCACTAAGTTCTCAATTGTCCAAATCATAAATCCACCCAAAATCCTCTAAGTAGATCTATATGTATGTGCATGTATATTCAATCACCAAATAAGTCGATAAAAATCAAATATTGTTATCTAAAAGCTCATATACCTTTTCTCAAACCCACTCAAAGATCAAATCCAAATTCCAAATAAAATTTCAAATTTTAACTCTTGATCCTCTAACTTGGTTTTAGATCATATCATATTCATATTTCCTCAATCCAAGATCATGTCTTTACATGGTTTCCAAATCGCTATCTCAAACCTAACCATAATTTATAACTTCTAAACCTAGTCTCTGATACCAATAAAACCTAATCCCTTCACTAATCCCTCCACTCTCCTCCACTAATTCCCACTACCACAAACCTCGCCACAAATTCCCACTAAAACTAATCATTCCTTCTCCTGCATACCCAACCACCTAATCCACTAACTAATCTCATTCTTCACTAAACCTTCTCCACTAATTCCTCCATATAACCACTAATCCTCCTCTCCTTACGCCTTAAGAATAAGTTACTTTTATTTCAAAGTTCTTATTCATATATTCTTTTGCATTGAGCCTCAAATGGTAAGTGTTGGAACTATGTGGCAGCTGATTTTTTTGCTCCAAGTGTATATTTAGCTCTTTTGGATCAATTAAGCATTTGAGCGGCTATAAGTTTTAGCCACGAAGTCTCCACACTAGCAGAGTCTACTTATTTTGTTCTAGATACTGCTATTAGGCCATTTACCCTCGCAAGTTATTACCGAAATTGCTAAATTAGAGATGATCTTAAGTTGAATTATAACGGCCGCCCGTAGAGTCGAAGAACAAGCCCAAGCCCCCATCATCATCACCCGCGACAGCCAACGCCTCTCCCCGCCTCGAATCCTCCGTTAAATCACACTCCGTGATCCAACCGCCGGATCATCGACTTCTTCGACATCGCTAGATCCGAAAAATACAAGTGTTCATTTCTCACTTGATTTTATCTAGCAAGCGTTAGTCCTATTATTTCTTCTTCAATCAATCATTTCTTTGCTAATCTTCATTATTGTTCTCATTTGATTTTTTTCATCGATTCGGACTAGCTAGCATGCATCTTTCAAATTTTTTGTTGACGAAGTATGTTTTTCTTATTTTAAAATTTTCTTAAAACATTATATATTTAACCCAAAGATTCTTAATGGCTCTAGCTCGTGACATTCATTGTAAATTGAGAGTGACATTCATCAGAATTGAAAGTGACATTCATCAGAATTGAAAGTGACATTCATCAGAGTTGTCCATTATATCACAAACGAGGCTCAAATAGACAAGCGAGTGAGCGACATTATTAGATCGGCCCCCATCAGGCCAGGCCCATCTACTGTTGGGCCACCAGCCAGCCCAAAACATATCAGGGTTCTATCAATCCATTTAGCCCAGCCCTAAAACAATCCTCTGCTTGAATCAGGCAGGCTGAGAGCAGCGTCGTCGTCTCTTAGCTCTGCTCCTCTCTTTTAAACCCTAACCAGTCCTAGGGATTCGATCGCCATGAGATCCTCCGCCGCCGCCGTCCATGTTCCTGACGGAGATGACGGCGATTGCGATCTCGACAACGCCGTAGACGAGGATTGGGATCTCAGCGGCGGGGAGGAGAAAGCACAGCAGAAGAGGACGAGGAAATTGAGGACGATGTCGATGATGAGGGCACCCTTGGGTGCTGCTTCGTGATCGATGAGGACGGTGATTTGAAACTAGGGCTTTGAACAATGAAGAAGAGGGGTTTGTTATCGATGAAGAAGAAGGAAAATGGGGACGAGAAGACTGGATCTCGTGGGAAAAGCTATGCAGAAGTGTGCCAAGATTTCAGCGAGGAGAACTCATCTCTGAGGTAAAATTTTTGGGTTCAAGCTACTGTTATGCATCTCCTTATTCTTAAAGTTGCATTTGTGATAGATAGCTCGAAAACAAAGAGTTGGGAAAACATAAGGCTTTTTCTGATTCAAACTTGAGGGTAGATTTGGGGAATAATATGCTACTGTAATATCTCTTGCTTTTTTGGACATAAGTGCTTTTACAAATTACAGTCAGTGAAGAAATAAGCTAGAGCGTGGAACACTAGAGACTAGTTGATTCAGTGAGATATTTTAATGTATTTAGTTCTAGTATTTTGCCTCTTCTCAGTGCAGGGGAAAAAAAAATTGTATTGAGATATGATGATCTAAAATTTGGATTGTTAACATTCATTATCTAGCTTAATTAAAATTATGATCAGGTTTTCTTTCTTTCTTTTGAATGCATAGGTATCGGTGCTTTGTAGTCTTGTATATTCTTAATAATAAAGATGAAAATATTTATGGTAATCATACATGGTTCGCGGTACGTAGCGGGTCGTCGTACGAATTTGGGTACGCAATTTGAGACTTTGAAATTTTGGATTCGACAGAGATAGCTTGCTTTGATACGCAAGTTCAATAGGGTTAGGGTCAGGGTTAGGGTTACTCTTACTCTCTACAAATTATACATAAATTCCAATGGACAAGAATCATATCTACCACTCTTACTTATAACATCAACTCAAAGGTTACAAAACTCTCTACTATAAGAAATTAAATATGTGAATCAATTATGAAAAATTGATTCCTCACCTCATTCTTCCATATAACCTGATCCATCCATGTAACAAGCCACCACCCAATAACTGGAGGACAATTCCAGGATTGTCAGAGCAATCCAACAAGTGTTCCAAAGAAAATATATGGAACAAAGAAAGGTATGCGAACAAACTGCAGGGAGTAACAATAAAAGAAAGTAGAAAGAGATATGCTAACTAGCATGAGACATGATGAGTTGATGAGATAGAAAAATAGGAGGTAGTAAGATATGCATAAGAAGTAGACGCTAGCTTCAAAGTACGAGATGAAAAGTAAAACCAAAATAATAAAATAGCCTACACAAATGGGAATAGAAGTACAAAAAGAAAGGCTACCTCTTTGCATTTCAGATACAAATCTCTGAAGGAAAAATATCGCAGTAATAGGTGTTGGAGTGGGAAGTCGGTGCAAACAATCATACACAAGTCAAGCCTATCTAACATCACACAAAAATCTCATCTTTTATTGATGTTATTTGAATTAGAGGCAAATATCTCCATGTATATAAGTCGGTCTTCCCATAACACGTCCTGGGAACACGGCTTCAAGTCATGTATTGGCTCTTGGCCTTATAAATCAGAATATTAGGTATGCGCATAAAACCGCTTATATACACTTTGTGTTCGCCGTCCAATTCCCCTTTATTAAGCCCCATATTTATCAATTTATTAGAGATGATTGTGCATGAAATGTTATGCGCTAGCCACAGAATTTCCGTGAAACATTTCCCGTAAAAGTATGAAGAATAACCGTGAATCAGAACATGTCAAAACAAGGTAGGTGCATCGTCAATTCGATGTTATATTAATAATAGTCAAAGGAAAACCTCGCACCGGGATATCGATGTCAAGGGTATAGTCATGCTATGTTAGCACGCTTATAAACCACCTTTTTAACTTTTTAACGGGAGTCGTCTTCATGCACAGTCTCTCCTATTGGATGACAAACTAGGTGATCAAGTAACAATTTTCCATAAAGTCATGCATTTCAAACACAGTACACACCCACTGGGAAATAATTAGAGCATTAGGGTTGATTCCTCAAACACGAGTCACATAAAAAATCAAACATGCCTCATGTAAATGGTCAATGCCACCAGGTCATGCTTTGTTTCCAGTAGGGATACCTATTCATGCATAGCCCACCTAGTAGATGTCACTACATGATCAAACAAGAGTTCTGAAATTTATAATATGCCATCATGGTACAATATCTAACATGGTACTATATTAGTCACACTTTAGATATCTATATGCAACCGATTCGTGCTCGCTTTGGATTCAAGACTGGTTCGATTTGGTTTTGTTCACTTTGACTTAGGTTCAGTCCACTTTGATTGGATGATTCCAACCTAGATTCTCGGTCCGAATCGAACCAACTAGATTCTCGGTCTAGTCTAATTTAGATTGTTCAGCTCGGTTTGGTATGCACTAAACCAAACCAATCTAAATTGAACCGAATCGGTCTATATCGATCGAACCAAATCGGGTTCGATTTGATGTGGTCCGCATCGTCCGGTCATTGATCAACTGGTCCGGTCCGGTCATTGATCAACTGGTCCGGTCCGTCCATCCCGGTTGGTTCGATCGAGCCGACCGCATCGGTCCGGTCATTGATCAACTGGTCCGGTCCGGTCATTGATCAACTGGTCCGGTCCGGTCTCATTTAGACTGGATTCAGTTTTGGTTTTGCAAAGCATCTTTGAATAATGTAATTAATTATCACACATTAAGAAACCAAGAAGGTAACGACAGGGAGTAGACATGGAAATTGAACTTATTAAGTACTAAACCCCTCATATAAAAGAAAAACACATGTGCAACAAAAGCATTTGGTGTTCTATGGGGTATGTCATATAGATTGACTTTCTCCATTAGTCCTTAAGCCATAATTAGACAAATGGTCTACATAAGAGAACCACGAATATAATTCAAATGACTTGATAGATGCATGAGAGGGGGGGTAGAAAACTTGCAGAATAATAATACCGACAGATTCTTAGAGAACTAGAAAAATGAGGGAATAGATGAGGATATTCAAGAAGATTTCAAGAAATTCTAACAAAGGAAGAAATGAACACTTGCCTTTTTCCCGGATCCGGCGGCGATGTCGAAGAAGTTAGCGATCCGAGCGTTTGGATCGCCGGAGTGTGATTTGATGGAGGATTCGAGGCGGGAAAGGGCGTTGGCGCTGTCGCGGGTGATGATGATGGGGGGCTTGGGCTTGTTCTTCGACCCGGCGGGGCGACCGTTATAGTTCAACTTAAGATCACCTCCAAATTTAGCAATTTCAGTAATAACTTGCGAGGGTAAATAGCCTAATAGCAGTATCTAGAACTAGACAAATAGACTCTGCTAGTGTGGAGACTTCGTGGCTAAAACTTATAGTCGTTCAGTGGCTTAATTGATCCAAAAGAGATAAGTATACACTTGGAGCAAAAAAAATCAGTTGCCACATAGTTCCAACACTCACCATTTGAGGCTCAATGCAAAAGAATATATGAATAAGAACTTTGAAATAAAAGTAACTTATTCTTACGGAGTGGTTATATGGAGTAATTAGTGGAGAAGGTTTAGTGGAGAATAAGGGATTAGTGGAGAATGAGGGATTAGTTAGTGGGGGAGAAATGGTCCACTAGCTCTAGCGCACTGAAGAGAGCCATGATTAATTAGGTTAATCATGTTTAATAAAAGTGAGAATAATAAACACTGGGAGAAGGAGTGGAGGGATTAGTGGAGGAGTTAGGTTTTAGTGGAGGTGACTGGAGGGATTAGTGGAGGAGTTAGATTTTGTGGGTTTTACATCTTACCCACCTTAAAAGAAAATTTCGTCCTCGAAATTTATGTCATTATATTAAGATTAAGGTGACAAATAAGGTGGGTGTCAGAAAAATTAATTTGAGATACCAAAATGTGAGTTTAAATACTTAGCGATTGAGATGTGTGCATAGACCTGAAAAGAGGTTTACCAGGACATTGGATGAAATAATGATTTACTAAAGCTGAGAAGAGAGTTTATAGTGATATGAGATTTTCGATAACGATATTTGATTTTTGATCAGCCTTATTTGGTAATTATGTGCATGGACATACATATAGATCTACTTAGAGGATTTTGGGTGGATTTATGATTTGGACAATTGAGAACTTAGTGAGCAGTGATAGAGGATTGATATCAAAAGTTTGATCTAACCTTGTATGGAAAGTGTGACTTTTTTTAAAGATGAGCTTTACGGTAATATTAGTTGAGTGACACAGTGGAAGAGTTATGGGTAGAATGACACAAATTTCGCGGACGAAATTTTCTTTTAAGATGGGTGAGATGTAATACCCACTCCTCCATTAATTCCCACTACCACAAACCTAATTCCCACTATCACAAATTCTCACTAAAACTAATCACTCCTCCCTGTGTACCCAACCACCTAATCCACTAACTAATCCCTCCACTCAACTCTCTTCACGGACTCCTCCAACATCTCATGGACCCCTGCCTCCACTTACATCTCCACTTCCATCACCTCCACTGCCACCACTTCCCCCCATTTCTTTCAAAACCCAGACCTCCAAACTCCCATTTGCTACAGCCTCCCCCTTAATCTCCACAACACCACTTCAGTCCTCATCAGGCCTTCCTTTGCCTATAACAACTATGACGGGCTTGACCGGGCCCCGCTATTTTCTCTCTCTTGGGATTGCAACTGTTGCTAGTGTTAATCTCACTGAGAATGATCCCTATTGTTGAGGCATTTGTATGGAGGGTTGATGGTAGTAAGAATACTCTGCCATTGTGTTTGCATTCTGTTGAAGGTTGGGGGGGTTTCCTGTAATTTCATCGATCGAGGTTTGGCCTCTTCCTGAAGGAGCTTATGGGTTTGTTTCTGATGATCATGGAAAGAGTATATTGTTGAGGAAGAGATACAAGCTTAATTGTGGTTACGTTGGGGGTGCTCCCTTGAGGAAACCTATGCGCTTCTGGTCTCCTTTTTTTGCTTAGGATGCATTTATCCTCCTACTACTGAAGTTTCAAGAATCATGTTGGGGGAAAAGGCAAGTGTTTATTTTCTCACTTGATTTTATCTAGCAAACGTTAGTTCTATTATTTCTTCTTCAATCAATCTCTTCTTCGCTAATCTTCATTTTTGTTCCCATTTGATTTTCATCGATTCAGGACTAGCTAGCATGCATCTTTCAAATTCTTTTTGATGACGGGAAGTATGTGTTTCTTATTTTAAAATTTTCTTAAAACATTATATATTTAACCCAAAGATCTCTTAATGGCTCTAGTTTAGTGGCATTCATCAGAATTGGGAGTGACATTCATCAGAATTGGGAGTGGCATTCACAAGAATTGAAGTTTGCATAACAAGTGTCATAAGTATCTCAGATTCATGTCTTCATCAAGATATACCCTAATATTTTTTTCTTTCTTGACTAGTCTTCTACAATGTTATATGTCGCTTTATTTCTTAATATTTTTCACTAAAGGCAAAGCTCATTAGCACTTCATTAAGTTATAGTGATTTTCAAGCACCAAGTTGTAACTATGATAGTCAAATAGTAAACTTCTAGTTTTATTTGATTCTCATACTCGAGCATCCTAGTGGGTGTTGTATTGTAATTGACATGCATGACTTTATAAAAATTATTGCTTGATCACCTAGTTGTCATCCAATAGGAGAGACTGCATGTGAGACCAATAAAACCCGCCACGATCCCAAAAATTTTCACATGAAGGGACGGACTCTACGGCGATGCAACTACAGGAGTGAACCCTCTCTCATAGCTACATTCACACCTCTAGACTAGCCATAAGTATGACTCGTTACTAATTTTCCTCAATAAAACAACAAGAAAAGCAAGTTCACTATATCTACTAGAAACCAAGTACAATGTATATTCATCAAATTATGACCTCTCTCAAAAAATATATGGAAATTCCAAGGTACAATAATCATATCTCAGACTTACTAGCATCATTGACTAGATTAAAATAATATATATGAATCCAATCAGAATGACATTCTCACATTATCCATCCATACAACTGATTCATCCATGTAACAAGTCACCACCTAAAAGTCGGAGAACAATTCTAGGATTGTCGAGCAATCCAACAAGTGTTCCAAAGAAAATATATGGAGCAAAGAAAGGTATGCGAACATTCTACAGGGAGTAACAATAAAAAGAAGTAGAAAGAGATATACTAACTAGCATGAGTCATGACGATTTGATGAGATAGAAAAATAGGAGGTAGTAAGATATGCATAAGAAGTAAATGCTAGCTTCAAAGTACGAGATGAAAAGTAAAACCAAAATAATAAAATAGCGTATGCAAATGGGAATATAAGTACAAGAAAAAAGGCTACCTCTTTGCATTTCAGATACAAATCTCTGAAAGAAAAATATCGCAGAATAGGTGGAGGGAAGTCAAGGCAAACAATCATACACCGCCAAGGCTATCTAACATCACACTAAACTTTCATCTTTTACTGATGTTATTTTAATTAGAGGCAAATATCTCCATGTATATAAGTCGGTCTTCCTGTAACACGTCTCGGGAACACGGCTTCAAGTCAGGTATTTGCTATTGGCCTTATAAATCAGAATATCAGGTATGCGCATAAAATCGCTTATATACACTTTGTATTTACCATCCAATTTCCCTTTATTAAGCCCCATATTTATCAACTTATTAAAGATGATTGTGCATGAAATGTTATGTGCTAGCCTTAGAATTTTCGTGGAACGTTTCCCGTAAAAGTATGAATAATAACCGTGAATCAAAACATGTCAAAACTAGGTAGGTGCATCGTCTATTCGATGCTATATTAATAATAGCCAAAGAAAAACCTCACACCGGGATGTCGATGTCGAGGGTATAGTCATATTATGTTAGCACGCTTATAAATCACCTTTTTAACGGGAGTCGTCTTCATGCACAGTCGACCCTATCTGATTTCACTATGTGATCAAAAATGATTTTTCATAAAGTCATTCATGTCAATTACAGTACAATCCACTAGGACCCAGAGTAACAGAATCAAATTCCTCAAACATGAGTAACATAAAAATCAAACATGCCTCATGTAAATGGTCAATTTAGAAAAAAAGGATAAGTCATAAGGGAAAAGAGAAGCAAGGGGAAAAAAGGATGCCCAAGTTCTACTTTGGCCATTCATAGTCATTATATATATAAACCAGGTTTTAATCAAATCATGACATTTCAGGTGATTTTCATTATCAATACCAGATAAGTCTGGCCTATTTAGGCACCTGAGTCCCTATGGCACAATATTCCGTAAAACATGAACTCTCTATTCATGATTTTAGAACAAGTACAAGTCAGTCAATAATTCATGTATCATATGGTCGATGCCACCAGGTCATGCTTCGTATCCATATCTTAACGGGATACCTATTCATGCATAGCCCACCAAGTAGATGTCACTACGTGATTAAACAAGAGTTCTGAAATTTGTAATATGCCATCATGGTACAATATCTAACACCATGCATTTCACACGTTGACATAAATATTGTGAGGATTAGGCGGTGCTTAATCAGATTATGGAAGAAAATATGTTGAGGAATTATTTTAATATATCAAGGATTAGGTATTGCTCTTTATAGCATGTTCCTTGACTAGAAGTGACAACAGGATGTGTGATTAGTAGGTGGAAACGAATTTAAAATTTGTACTAAGTGTAAAAATAAAATAAATCAAAGTCTTAAGTTTGCTAAAAGGAACTCGTTTGCATACAACTACTAAACTTCTAATTTACGCTGAATGCCACTCCTAATTTACGATGAATGCCACTCTCAATTTCTGATGAATGCCACTGAGCTAGAGCCATTAAGAGATCTTTGGATTAAATATATAATGTTTAAGAAAATTTTAAAATAAGAAAAATATACTTCCGCCAATAAAAAGAATTTGAAAGATGCATGCTAGCTAGTCCTGAATCGATGAAAATCAAATGGGAACAACAATGAATATTAGAAATTGAAGAAGAAATAATACGACTAATATTTGCGATAAAATCAAGTGAGGAAATGAACACTTGCCTTTTCCCCCAATTTGATTCTTGAAACTTCAGTGGTAGGAGGATAAATGCATCCCAAGGAAAAAAAAGAAAACTAGAAGCGCATAGGTTTCCTTCCATGCCTTAATCCCTCCTTTAGCATTCTTAGCAAGAAGAACCCATCTAACAAGCTCCTTCATTCGAAACAACGCTCCTCCTCTTCTCAGACTTCTTTCTCCACTCCTTACCAATATCACCACTGTCGTCGATCCAAGCGCCGCCACATCACATATCGGCAAAACTTTACATCCAACATTAACACCTCACTCTTTTGCCCCATCTCTCATTAAACTCAAAAGCCATCAATGATGTAAATGAGAGCAAGTAGGCACCATTATGTAACATGAGCCAACAACTGGCTAACACTAGTTTTAGCTAAAATGCAAATACATAATTAGAAAAGCTTAGTGGCATGTTATTAGCCTGTTTGGAATCTTCGCAGATGTTGGTGAGTCCAGAACAAAACAAGGGGGTTAGATTTAGTAGTGGAGATTAGGCTAGGTTTTAGTGGAGAATGAGTGATTAGTTAGTGGATTAGGTGGTTGGGTATGCAAGGAGAAGGAGTGATTAGTTTTAGTGGGAAATTGTGGTAGTGGGAATTAGGTTTGTGGTAGTGGGAATTAGTGGAGGAGAGTGGAGGGATTAGTGGAGGGATTAGGTTTTAGTGGATTAGGTGGTTGGGTATGCAAGGAGAAGGAGTGATTAGTTTTAGTGGGAATTTATCGAGTGGGAATTATGTTTGTGGTAGTGGGAATTAGTGGAGAAGAGTGGAGGGATTAGGTTTTAGTGGGTTTTAAATCTCACCCACCTTAAAAGAAAATTTTGTCCTAGAAATTTATGTCATTCTACCCATAACTCTTCCACTTTGCCACTCTACTAATATTACCGTAAAGCTCATCTTAAAAAAAAGTCAAAACACTTTCAATTTACAGTGAATGCCACTCTCAATTTACAGTGAATGCCACTGATCTAGAGCCATTAAGAGATGCTGGATTAAATATATAATGTTTTAAGAAAATTTTAAAATAAGAAAAATATACTTCCCGTCAACAAAAAAAATTGAAAGATGCATGCTAGCTAGTCCTGAATCGATGAAAATCAAATGGGAACAATAATGAAGATTAACAAAGAAATGATTGATTGAAGAAGAAATAATAGGACTAACGTTTGCTAGATAAAATCAAGTGAGGAAATGAACACTTATTTTTTCCCGGATCCAGCAGCGATGTTGAAGAAGTCAGCGATCCGAGCGGTTGGATCGCCGGAGTGTAATTTGACAGAGGATTCGAGGCGGGAGAGGGCGTTGGCGCTGTCGCGGGTGATGATTATCGGGGGGCTTGGGCTTGTTCTTCTACCAGACAGGGCGGCTGTTATAGTTCAACTTAAGATCACCTCTCAATTCAGCAATTTCAGTAATAACTTGCGAGGATAAATGACCTAATAGCAGTATCTAGAACAAGACAAGTAGACTCTTCTAGTGTGGAGACTTCGTGGCTAAAACTTATAGCCGTTCAATGGCTCAATTAATCCAAAAGAGTTAAGTATTCACTTGAAGCAAAAAAATCATCTGCCACATAGTTCCAACACTCATCATTTGAGGCTCAACGCAGAAAAATATATGAATAAGAACTTTGAAATAAAAATAACTTATTTTTAAGGCGTAAGAAGAGGGGATTAGTGGTTATGTGGAGGAATTAGTGGAGAAGAGTGGAGGGATTAGTGGAGGGATTAGTGGAGGGATTAGGTTTTAGTGGATTAGGTGGTTGGGTACGCAGGGAGAAGGAGTGATTAGTTTTAGTGGGAATTTGTGGTAGTGGGAATTAGGTTTGTGGTAGTAGAAATTAGTGGAGAAGAGTGGAGGGATTAGTGAAGGGATTAGGTTTTAGTGGGTTTTAAATCTCACCCACCTTAAAAGAAAATTTTGTCCTAGAAATTTATGTCATTCTACCCATAACTCTTCTCTTGGGCTACTCTACTAATATTACCATAAAGCTCATCTCAAAAAAGATACACTTTCAATACAAGGTTAGATCAAACTTTTAATATGAATTCTCTATCACTAAGTTCTCAATTGTCCAAATCATAAATCCACCCAAAATCCTCTAAGTAGATCTATATGTATGTGCATGTATATTCAATCACCAAATAAGTCCGATAAAAATCAAATATTGTTATCGAAAAGCTCATATACCTTTTCTCAAACCCACTCAAAGATCAAATCCAAATTCCAAATAAAATTTCAAATTTTAACTCTTGATCCTCTAACTTGGTTTTAGATCATATCATATTCATATTTCCTCAATCCAAGATCATGTCTTTACATGGTTTCCAAATCGTTATCTCAAACCTAACCATAATTTATAACTTCTAAACCTAGTCTCTGATACCAATAAAACCTAATCCCTTCACTAATCCCTCCACTCTCCTCCACTAATTCCCACTACCACAAACCTCTGCCACAAATTCCCACTAAAACTAATCATTCCTTCTCCCTGCATACCCAACCACCTAATCCACTAACTAATCTCTCATTCTTCACTAAACCTTCTCCACTAATTCCTCCATATAACCACTAATCCTCCTCTCCTTACGCCTTAAGAATAAGTTACTTTTATTTCAAAGTTCTTATTCATATATTCTTTTGCATTGAGCCTCAAATGGTAAGTGTTGGAACTATGTGGCAGCTGATTTTTTTGCTCCAAGTGTATATTTAGCTCTTTTGGATCAATTAAGCCACTGAACGGCTATAAGTTTTAGCCACGAAGTCTCCACACTAGCAGAGTCTACTTATTTTGTTCTAGATACTGCTATTAGGCCATTTACCCTCGCAAGTTATTACTGAAATTGCTAAATTAGGAGATGATCTTAAGTTGAATTATAACGGCCGCCCCGCCGAGTCGAAGAACAAGCCCAAGCCCCCATCATCATCACCCGCGACAGAGCCAACGCCCTCTCCCGCCTCGAATCCTCCGTTAAATCACACTCCGGCGATCCAACCGCTCGGATCACTGACTTCTTCGACATCGCCGCTAGATCTGGAAAAATACAAGTGTTCATTTCCTCACTTGATTTTATCTAGCAAACGTTAGTCCTATTATTTCTTCTTCAATCAATCATTTCTTTGCTAATCTTCATTATTGTTCTCATTTGATTTTTTTTCATCGATTCAGGACTAGCTAGCATGCATCTTTCAAATTTTTTTTGTTGACGGGAAGTATGTTTTTCTTATTTTAAAATTTTCTTAAAACATTATATATTTAACCCAGCATCTCTTAATGGCTCTAGCTCAAGAAGATTCATCAGAATTGAGAGTGACATTCATCAGAATTGAAAGTGACATTCATCAGAATTGAGAGTGACATTCATCAGAATTGAAAGTGACATTCATCAGAATTGGGAGTGGCATTCATCAGAATTGAAGTTTGCATAACAAGTTTCATAAGTATCTCGATTCATGTCTTCATAAAGATATACCCTAGTATTTTTTTCTTTCCCCGACTAGTCTTCTACAATGTTATATGTCGCTTTATTTCTTAATATTTTTCATGGCAAGGCAAAGCTCATTAGCACTTCATTAAGTTCTGATGCTTTTCAAGCACCAAGTCAGAACTATGATAGTCAAATTGTAAACTTCTAGCTTTATTTGATTATGTTACTCTGGCATCCTAGTGGATGCTGTATTGTACTTGACATGTATGACTTTATGAAAAATTATTGCTTGATCACCTAGTTGTCATCCAATTGGAGAGACTGTGCATGAAGACGACTCCCGTTAAAAATGTGATTTATAAGCATGCTAACATAGCATGACTATACCCTCGACGGTGTGAGGTTTTTCTCTGGCTATTATTAATATAGCATCGAATAGACGATGCACCTACCTTGCTTTGACATGTTCTGATTCACGGTTATTCTTCATACTTTTACGGGAAATGTTTCACGGTAATTCTGTGGTTAGTGCACAACATTTCATGCACAGTCACTTAAGATTAATTAGATAAATATGGGGTTTAATAAAGGGGAATTGGACGGTGAATAGAAAGTGTATATAAGCGGTTTTAGGTGCATACCTGATATTTTGATTTATAAGGCTAAGGGCCAATACATGACTTGAAGCCGTGTTCTCGGGACGTGTTACGGGAAGACCGACTTATATACATGGAGATATTTGCCTCTAATTCAAATAACATCAGTAAAAGATGAATTTTTTTGTGTGATGTTAGATAGGCTTGACTTGTGTATGATTGTTTGTACTGACTTCCCACTCCAATACTTATTACTGCGATATGTTTTCTTCAGAAATTTATATTTGAAATGCAAAGAGATAGCTTTTCTTTTTGTACTTATATTCTCATTTGTGTAGGCTATTTTATTATTTTGGTTTTACTTTTCATCTCATACTTTGAAGCTAGCACTTTGCATACCTTTTTTTGTACACTGGTTTTCCTGATGTAGTAGAAGGTTATAGTGATGCAAATTGGGTAACTGACTCTCACAATGTTAAATCTACATCGGGCTATGTATTTATGCTAGGAGGGGCTATCATTGCATGGGGCTCTATTAAACAAACTGTAATTGCTAGAAGTACAATGGAATCTGAATTGATAGCTCTTGACTCTGCATGCTCTGAAGCCGAATGGCTTAGAGATTTACTTTCTGATATTTATATTGTACACAAACCTATTCCTGCTATTTCTGTACATTGTGACTGTAAGGCTGTAATTGAATTGCTCAAACAGAAAACTACAAATTCAAAACTAAACAGTCATCTGCAAATAAGATATAAATCAATAAAGAGACTCTTAAATCAATATGTCACTTTGGACTTTGTTAAATCAGAACATAATTTAGCAGATCATTTGACAAAAGGTCTAGCTAGGACTTCGGTCCAATATTCAGCCAAAGGGATGGGGTTAAGCCCAAATATATAGGAACATCGACGGTGGGAACCCTACTTCTGTTATAGGCGATCCCTTGAAGGAAGTTCAAAGGGTCGAAACAAGCCGGACAGATGTATCCATTAGAGAGCACTCTTATTTTACATGTGAAACATGATTTCACATCGGAGCTAGGCACTCCAAACCTCATCCTAAGGCAGAGTTGCTCCATAGAGAGATCGGTCTAGGATGAGTCATAGAACTCTTAATGGATCTAAGACTTAGAGCGGGATTCTTCCTGTCTCTTACATCCCTAGAGGATCCACCTACGTGAGAATCACCGTGCGGCCGCGGTTATGGAAGTCATGGCTATTCCTATGTATTCTCATGAGTCGGTATTGAGCGCATGGCCAAATTAACGCTCCAACCCACGACCCAATAGAGTAAGCATTCTATGTGTACTTTTGTTAATTTCTGATAAAGGAGCCTAGTTCAATGCCTCAGGTTCACTATGGTTTCCTCAAATTGCAACATATGTTACTAAGTGTAGGTTCAAGGCCGGAAGCCACCTATATTGATGCATAGAATTTATGTCCATTCATACATATTGTTATATATTTTGTTATTTTAATTTTGTTTTGTTACCTTTGATATTTGCTTTGAGGGGGGATTGTTGGATAAATAACTACCAAACCAAATATAAAGATAAAACTAAAATAATTAATTAATTATTAATTAAAAGGTAGTTAGCTTTCTCACGTTCCCAGGAATGTGAGAAATTCTTAAGGCTAAAAGATCTCATTCTGTTTCTTCATAACGGGTTATTTTTCCCTTATAAAAAGAGACCCTGTGAGGAGATAAAATACACACAGAAAGAAAAAGTCTCTTCCTTCTCTTCTTCTTCCTCCCTCAATTATTTGCTACTGTTTTCGGGCTGCTTACTCAAGGGTCTTCATCCCCAACGTGGTCGTGCATGCTAGGGTTCCGGTAGAGAAGGGATCATACCGCTAAGGAGTATTTAGCCTTGGCTGATCGCACGAGATTGGCAAATATCTCTTTAGGGCAGTGGTTCGCCACGCTTTCCCCGAGGCCCGTAAAACTGTTCCTTTAATTTTACTCAATAAATAAATATAATGATGAATTCTAGTCTAACACATGTTACATGGATGAATCAGATTGTATGGATGGATAAGGTGAGGATGTCATTTACATATTGGATTCATATGTATTATTTTAATTTAGTCAATGATGTTCATGAGTGCGAGATATGATTATTGTACATTGGGATTTTCATATATTTTTTTGAGAGAGTTTATAATTTGATGAATATACATTGTACTTTGTTTCTAGTAGATATAGTGAACTTGCTTTTCTTGTTGTTTTATTGAGGAAAATTAGTAACGGATCATACTTATGGCGAGTCTAGATGCGTGAATGTAGCTATGAGAGAGGGTTCACTCCATGTAGTTGCATCGCCAGCCGAGTCACGACCCTCCATGTGAAAAATTTTCGGGATCGGAGCGTGACAGGTTTTATTGGTATCAGAGCCTAGGTTTAGAAGTTATAAATTGTGGTTAGATTCGAGATAACGATTTGGAAATCATGTAAGTACATGATCTTGGATTGAGGAAATATGAATATGATATGATATGAAACCAAGTTAGAGGATCAAGAGTCAAAATTTGAAATTTTATCTTGGATTTTAATTTGATTTTAAGTGAGTTTGGGAAGATGTAATTATATCAAGATTAAGGTGACAAACCAGGTGGGTGACAGCAAAATTGATTCGAGATACCAAAATGTGAGTTTGATCTAACCTTATATGGAAAGTGTAACTTTTTGAGATGAGCTTTACGGTAATATTAGTAGAGTAGCATAGTGGAAGAGTTATTGGTAGAATAACATAAATTTCGAGGACGAAATTTTCTTTTAAGGTGGGTGAGATGTAAAACCCACAAAACCTAACTCCTCCACTAATCCCTCCACTCACCTCTATTAAAACCTAACTCCACCACTAAGCCCTCCACTCCTTCTCCCTGCGTTTATTATTCTCACTTTTCTTAAACATGATTAACCTAATTATGAATATATAAAACTTCAAATATTAAATGTTAGACAACCTCAAAATAATTTTTTTTTTCTATTTTGCAGCTTTCTTCCCCTTAACAACAAGTACATCTTCTACTAATTCCAAGTCCAAACAATTCCATCTAAGCTCCTCCAACTTACTTGAAGAGTCCTCCAAGTTATCATTATTAGGATCAATGTCTCATCCTTTATATGGACCAACTTTGTAATTCTCACAAAATCGTGACAAGAGGCGAATGCTTGAATGGATGAATATTAACTTATCTGCCCTTCCACTGTTCAATCTATTCTTTTTCCCACTATGTATGTAGGAATAAGTACTTCAATTTCTCTCAGCTGAAGAGCTACTAATAGGCCGAGACAAAATCTTCTCAGCAACATTAGTTAAAGAAATAGTGATCTTGTGACCTTTTTGATAACTCAAAAACCTAAGAAATATGGTAATCTAGGATTAGTTTAAAATTTAGGCATTTATCGCTTTGCACAATGACTCAATATGTAGAAGAAAATATGAACGCTGAACTCAACCTCACTAGTCACAACATGTATAATTAAATAAAATTTTATGAGTATTGTGTATCAAGAAATATGAATTATATTGGTTATAGACCATAACCATAAAGTAGCTAAATATTTCAGAAATAAGCTAAATGAAAAAAAATCTGTAATCTGCAATGGAGATTATATGTTAGGTGCATGGTGAAAGAGAAACAGAAATTAAGGCGATTCTGGAGTTCTACATCGTTCGAAGCAAAGGAGGAAGTGTATATAATAATTCCGGCCAAAGGAAGTGGTTAGGTGAGTTGTTTCAGGTGGATTCCATACACGGGGGTTTCCTCAATTAATTGAACTTATCAGTTAAGAGCGATCTTAATCCCTGGGTTTAATTTCTTTGCACAGTACATAAAGCTGGAATGATAGAATAACATATGCATTGAGGGGAAATTCCGATTGAACATGTAGAACGCCACTTATAACCCCACACTTGTGTTGAGATAAGCTCAAATTTTGAGTTCCTCTTTATTGATGGTTACAAGCTCAAATTTTGAGTTCCTCTTTATTGATGGTTACAAACTTGATATCTTATTTCTAAATAGGAGATGAAGTTAGATGCTCTTGTTTTAGGTATTTGAGAGAGAAATATTACATGTGATATTGTAACTAGGTATCTTAACTCCCTTGTTCTGGACAAATTGTGAAGTTCCAATAAGCTAATCAAACTATGTTTCTTGTAAAGGAGTTACTTTTAAGAAGTAGAGGGAAACAAACACAACCGAATATGTGCAAGAGTCGATAGTTTGGTGGTCGTTGGTCGATTAAAAATTTTCATTGAGAGATTTTGAGCAATACTTTGGGGATCTGTCTAATAATTGTTGTAGTAAAAGCCTTCAACCAGAAGCTTGTTGGTAAACGGGATTGCTTTAAGAAGCGGAGACCCACCTCAATGTATGTTGATGCTGCTGTCTAAACTGGTTACTGGTTAGGAGACTTAAGATATTTTGGAGAAATCTTTGGAAAGATCAGTTTGAATATATTTGATGGTGCAATACAAAAGTATTTTCTACCATTCGTTTAGAAGAGATAAATGCATTTAAAGCATTAGACTTCCGAATAGGAGGATAAACCAATGTATATCGAGTGCATTCAACTACTATGGGGCAATAATAACGATAAACATAGTTAGAAGAAATCGGAACAGATCCCCATAATCCAAGATTGGATAAATCTAGTATGTTCTTTATAGTAAAAGTGAGAGACATAAATGGAAGCTGACAAGAATTTCTGCGAAGTCAAACATGAAACATACTTGATAAAGTACTTTTCCAATTACAGGAAAATAAAATTTATTTAACAATTTCTTAAAATACTACATTAGATGATTGACCTAGTCTGGAGTGACATGATTGTCTTCTCTCTAAAAGCCACCTTTTAATAAACCTTTGGATCTCTTTGCAAATGGTAGATGCCTTCCACTCTTATTGCTAGCGAGAATTTTTCCGGTCTTGTTGTTTTTTTACGCCATTGATTGAGAAAAAGCTGCCTATAAGAAGGTGATTTTTGGGACCGGAGACGCGTTAAACACCATTGATTGAGACTGAGGATGTATAGAATACCCAAAAGTTAGAGAAATCTAGATGATGCAGATATAGAAGCTGAAAAATTGGTAAACATTAACCCCTTTAAACACTAAGAGAATTCATACCTTGATAGCATTATGACTTAGAAATTGAAGAAAATGATGGTGTCATGTGATGTGTTGCTCTAAAATGAGACACCATTATAGATCATTTGGAACTAGGATAGAGGTATATGAGGATGCAACCACGTGAGATTTAAAAGAATAGCCAAAGCTTTGCAAAATCTGAAATGGTATAGATAAATTGATTGATGTCGAAGTTAGTAAAAGAAGTGGACGGTTGTCGTCGAAAAACTAATGACCATGACCATCACCGAGGCAATAGTGGTTTTGATGTCTGTGAGGATGAGAGGAGGTAGCAGTAAGAGCAACTCCAAAGTTCTTCAGTCGGTTCGGATCTTATTAGTTTTTTGTACTGGCATTCCTTGTAAGTTGTGATTTTAATATTCAACATTAAATTATTTTTTTCTTTTCTTATATACTAGTACTTTAGTGCATGTGATGCGTGTATGAAAAAGAATGTAGGAGAGCCGTAATTTGAGTTTTCTGGCAAGGTCTGATAGTGAGAAGCAAGGCACATTATGTCGTTGTGTCATTAGAGGGTAAGGTTAGAAGTCAAATTAAAGAAACAAAAGAAACCTAACATCTCCAACGTGTCATTTAATACTTACAAACTCACTTAAAAAAATAAAATAAACAACTCGATTATAAAAAAATGTACCGAAAGCCAACCATCTAGAATTTCAAAATCTACTCAAATCAAACAAAGAACATTACAATGCTGCAAAAATAGTTTCAAATTTAAATAAAATATCAAATCTTGCAACAATGATACTCGAAGGAGTGGCTTTGTGATCCTTGGTGGTGCAATCGTTATCGTCGTCGTCCTGATTGTCTTTTTTTTTGTGACTTCCGAAATATAAGAAGAAAAAATAACAACAGCTATTGGATTTTTTGGAGACGGACAAAAGCAAGATGGATGGAAAAGAAGAAGTTAGTTTTTTTTTTTTTTTTTGAGATTTGAATGTGGGGAAGTGGGGATTGCAATTAGTTTCTCTCTTATGAATTTTACATGTTTGCCTCTCGCATAATCACTAAACAAATGTTAAGTTGTGGGCATCTATGGTATTTTTTGAAACGGTGTGTTCAGTAGAAAATTTATTGGATTATTTCCAAATTTGCCCTCAAAACAAATTTCCAAGTTTGATGTAAAAATTGAGGGTATTTTTGGATTTTTTGAAAATGAAGCTCATAGGCCCAAAAATGGGGCTTTCTTTAAATATAGTAATAGAAGATGCACATATTTGGTCTGACGAACAACTAAGGATCTTAACTAGGTGTATTCCTAGAATGTATCCAGTATCTATACTAGTCTATAAAGAACATTGTAGGGGTAATAAAAAATGGATGAATGGTGGACATATTCTCATTTTGTACTATAGTTGGAAGGACAAAAGGTAATTTAACAATAGATATTTTTCTTTTCTCTCTCTTTTTATTTCTAGAATATTCCATATATCATATGAACATTTTATCTTTCTTTTTCTTCTTTTCTTGTTTAGATTTCTAGAATGTTCTATACTATACTCCACAAACATAGGATGTGGGCCCATATAATTACATATCCATTATATTTTAGATTCTAAAAGAAATATAAATTAAAATTATAAGTTCCTTTTAGAAAAAAATTAATAAAGAAATAGTTTCCTTAGGCTTAAGATATCACATTTTTAATCGAATCTAGATGCATTTTTAGATATACAAATTTATTTTAAAAAGATTTGCTCTTTTGCACGTGCATATGCACGTGTGACAATGCTAGTGTATTAGTAACAAAAGAAATCCATTTAAGACAGCCTTATATTAGTTGATCTGCATATAAGTGCGCTTTATGTTGGATACGAGACGATAATTCAAATATCTGATGTTTTGACTGCATATGCAGTCACATTGCGAAAGATATACAGCAATAGATAATATGAGTCGCTAATCTGCCTTTTTTCCCCAGGCGTGTACCAAAAAGATACTGTAGATGAGAACATATATGAGATTGCAAGGTGGAGGTTAGTTGGTATTGGATGCGGCAATGCTCGAGTATGGAGCTGATTTAAATGATAAAAGATGATGCATCTGAGAAGACTATGAGAGTAAATCTCTCAGCTCTCTTTTGAAATCCTTCAGGAGGAGTAATTATTATTTTGACAAAATTATAAACATTTCAGCATCCTTAAGGCAGTGAATTGGGGCTGCAGATATGCTCAAAAAAAAGTTAGAGCTGTCGTGGGGTGGTGCTAGAATCTATCTTTATGGGTGATCAGAATTATCCTTATCCACTCTTTGTAGTATGCTTTAGTTAACCTCACTTCATCAGATTGACATCAATTATGAATATCGAGAAAAGGAGTAGAAAATTTGATATAATTACCAGAACAGCATGATGAAGGGAAAAGGCATAGTTGGCGACACGTAGCATCTGCCTGCTGCAAGTTTTATAAGTTTGGCAAAAATATGTATCAACTTTTGTGGTTTTCCTGTTGTAACAGCCATTGTAATACCATATAGATGAGCAGACATTACAAGTATAACAAACAAAGAAAAAGAAAAGTATTGCAGGTAAGGAATAATTTTTATGTACACTGTGTTTAAACAAATAATCGTTTCTTGGTATTATTGTATGACTGAAAATCTTTATGACCGTAATCTCTATTTTGCAGTTACTTGAATAATGTGAGCGACATCTAATTCTCCGGAGGATCGTCTTCCTAATATTTTCTTCTAGTGCCCTTATCAATGTGAGAGTACAGAAAATCCATGTGTCTTTGGAGGAAATTTCTAAGTTTGCATTTAGTTTCTCAAATTCCACAAGAAGATAGGGTATTATACTTTTTCACACGTAGAAATTCACTTATTATTGTTATTATTATTATTTTTATTATTATTACCACTACTACTTTTCTGTTTTGGTTTGCACCTGTTGTGAAGTTGATCATTTGTATCTTGTGTTTATTTCTCAGCTTAAGAACATATGTTGAGTCTTTTCTATCAAACAGAAAAACATGATTTCTGATTTGTTCAAAATGCCAACATCATGAGTTATTGGATAAGATACTGAAGGGAAAGAGAAATAGTAAAATAAAACAAAATAAGTATGAAATTATGGTCTTAAATTTGGATGCAAGTGATCAGGGATGGTCATGGATAAGGGTATCTCATGGTAGTGAGAAGCTGGAACTTCTCCACAGTCATTGTCATCCATATTGGTAGAAAAACTCCCAAACTCTAGGCTTTGTTTCACACACCAAGCTTGAAGTCCATATAAATCCTCTTTCCTCTTTGATAACAACTTGGTCAGCTCGTAGATTTCATTGATACGAAACTTTTTCTAGAAGTTGAACAAATTGCATGGACGATGCCTAATTTCACTATCATCTATAGCTTTTTATAACTGTATATCTCAATACAATGATGGTGATTCAACAAGAGAAGATTCCTTCGTCATTTCGTTCCCAAAAAACAAGTTAGCATTTTAAACATTTTTCTCTGTTTGGGCCTACCTTGTGGATCCTAGGCTGCCACTTGGTACCACTTATGGGCCCAAGGTAGGCCCGTGAGCTTTCTTTGTCATTTGGGGCCACACCCTATATGAAGGGGTTCATGCCCACCCAAATCTTGGAAATGTTCTCTTTTAGTGCATGTGAGTAATCTTTGCTTAAAAATCACAGGCAAAGAGAATAGTCAATATATTCGAGTGGCTATTAAAAACCATATATGAAAAGGAGGTAGAAAGAAATGATGAAAGAGATCCTTAAGAGGGAAGAAAAAAAAGGAAAAGAGCTATTGGGCATTTTTTTTTTAGTTGGCTAGAAGACTATATAAGCCAAGCATCTTTTATTGACACACACTTATCACAATGAGGAAAAAAAGGAGAAGAATATGGAATCTGTACCTAACAATACTCACTTGTGAGCTCATGACATGACTTGTGTCATTGAGTTCTTTCAAAATCATTAGAATTGCATATTATTTCGGGATCATGATAACTAGCTAGGATTATCATTTAGATAGACACTGTTTTCTCCGTCAAATCATTGTGGTTTTGCATCAACTTAACTGGTCTTTCATGACAGTCGATGCTAACCATAGGCCATAGTAATTAAAGTTTTCTCGCATGTACAACATTTAACATTGCTCATTTACTTCTTAAAGATTAGGCGCATATATACTTTACAAAAATATAAATTGACGTATATGATCAAGTATAATCAAACATTTTCTTGTCCTCAATTTAACTTCAAAAAGACTAAATCGCCTCTATTAGGATATAAAACTCGAGTGTAATGTCTAGCTACGGGGCACAAACCCGGTTTATGACCTCCATCAATGCTCTCAAATCAGTGGCTACGTGATGCTCGGTTCAAATCAGCCCCATAAAATCCATATACCGGCATAACTAGAACCATCAATGTCATCACGTGGATTTGATTGGAGATATTATTTGGACTATAGCGTCGCATAGGCACAGATAAAAAATGTTGATCGAGGAGGTTTTGTATCATATTTTGGGCTCATTAGCTACTGGATTTGGGTTGTAAAATTAAGAACTAAGTCCTTTTTTAGTTAAATTTGGGACAAAAGAATTGATTTATCGTCATGTCATTCATATGAGACATTTCAATCTAACAAGTTAATTGATGTCATCTAGAGTTCAAGGGGTGTAAATGTCAACAAAGTTGTTTATGCGAGATGAGGGATTACACTCTCATAGCACTAGAGTATATCTACAATTAACTCAAAAAATACACGCCATCCGTATATATGATTCTTACATGTAACATTGGTACGCAAATATAGGAGACAGCTAGGTAAAAAAGTTGGCGGGGCATGTACTATCTACTATGTGAAGCCAGAGCACGGTGGGAAAAAGTAGTTTGTTGATATGTCATGTTGATGCATGACAAGAAGTTGCGTCATAGATGTACATGTACATGTAATGTGTACATGATCACTCATCTCTCTCTCTGTTGTGGGAATCTTTAATTTCCAGTACTGTAGTCTGTAGTGTTGCAGAAATATTGTGTATCGATCGACATATGATAGCAGTTGAAAGTTACCTCACCATAAAAGATGGCTTTTGTTATGCTGCTCATTTTGTAGCTATCTATATACTTCTTGTATATCTAACTCACAAATCCAATGATCAAACGGGGCTTGACCTGATGCGTGCATGCATTCCTTAATAAGATCAGCCAATAAGCATGTGAGTATGTTTTTTGAGTTGGGTATTGTTGCCACAAGCTGTTAACTAGGCCAGGCCACAATATTAGCCCACCCAATCCCCATCCCCTCTCCCCTTTTTGTGGCAATTTTCTTTAATTATTAATGAACAGAATATTTAGGTTGTGATATCTACTTCAAATATTTAATTAATTAGCATTGTACCTTCAAGAGAAAATCAAGCATCTTGGTATAAAAATCAGGAGTTGTCAATGTCTTTTTATTTTATAAATTATATATGTACTAAGCAATTACAAAATAAGGCTTTGTTTGCCGATGTCTAAGGAAGAAAGATTAAGGAGAAATATTAACAAAGTCGCTTATTCATTACAGTGAAAGGTTAAATTGCTTAACCAACTAAGTGTTATTTTTAATCATTTTGATCCTTTTACTATTTAGGAATAATGAGAATTTTGACTACTTTCTCAGATAAATAGAGAGACGCTCTCTTAATCGATCTAAAAGAGTGGATTAGTAAACCCCTCGTATTGAGGAGTTAACTTATTTAACGCTTCTAGACAGATTATCTTGATCATCTTCTAATTGTCTATAAACTCTTGTTTATATTATTTATAGACATGATGCAATATCATTTTTAAGAACTATACAATGGATACTATGATGTTAAGGTTTCGTTATTAGATTATAGCTCTTCGAGATGCTATGTAGGATATTGTATCAAAATGTATGCGCTTTTCTTCATAATGAAAAACAACTTGTGTATAATGTCAAAACCTTGTCTTAGAGAATTTTTGAAATATATTTAATTAGGAAAATTAATCAAAAATTTAATTAGCAAAATTGATCAATATTTAGCCACATCAGCATAACAAGCTGAAAATTGGTCGATTTTGAAGAATACAGGTTTTGAAAAACACAGAACTGTATTAGTGGTGCTCGCTAATTACACATGACTGCCATTCCCGTATTTTTTATGCACAATTGAAAGCAAACTACAGTGGAAAACACACTTGTAATTAGCGAAGACACTAATCACAAGAGATTGCTAGTCTCTTGCTTTTAAAAAACTGTACTTTGCATAACCGACCAATTTTCAGTCAATTGTGTTGATGTGGCTAAATTTGGTCAATTTTGCCATTTTTTTGGTCGATTTCACTAAATTTTTTTTGAGGTTAAAAATAGGGCTAAAAGCCCTATTCAAAAGTTGTATATATATAAATCCAAAAATACATGTATAGACCTAAAGTAAGATACTGAGAAAAAGACTGGAGGGAAGGAGAGGACCATAGTCGTCACCTCCCTCGACAATCTTTTTTCCAGGATCCTAACTTGCGGTCAACAAAAACATTCATCAAGCCTATGTACAATGAACTTGTGCTGATAAACCATCAGCTTATCACCAAAAAAAATAGAGAAAGAGAATACAATAATCAGTTACTCAAAAGACTGCAGGTATTAAAAGAGAGCAAAAAAGAAGAGAACTCAGTTCAGCGACTATCTCCGCTATTACTCAGAAGCTCTTCGATCCCCCATTCTTGAATAATGGTCATCAGCTTTGCCCCCCCCCCCCCTTCTTCCTCGAATTGCCTGTCCAGAAACATAGAAAATATGTAACATTAGTTGCTACCTTACTTGGATCTTTGATCTCATTATTAAAGATGTTAGAAACAGGGCAAATCAAGAGAAAGGTGCAATTTTATTCATTAGTATTAGGGTCTATAAATACAAGAGGAGTGGTCTCATTCTTCTACTCTATCCGATGTGGGACTAAACAAAAGAGGTCTATTTCTATCTAACATAAAGAAGTAACTCTCAACACTCCTCCTCAAGATGGGCGAAAGATATCTATTAAACCCATCTTGTCACACCCTCTAGCTAGGTCTACTGAGCTAAGTCCTTTAGTCAAGCTGCGGCCTCGATCCTTAGTTGGAACATGGCCTAACTCCAAGAGCCCACTGCTCGCCTTCTCTTTGATGAAGAACCCGCCAATCTCGATGTGCTTGGTTCTCACATGCCGCGACCGGATTGTTGGCACATCGATAGCTGACTTGTTGTCGCACCACAATCTAATCTTGGCCCCTTGATCTAGCTTTAGCTCCACCAGCATGCTTTTCAGCCACATCAACTCCGCAACCCCCACGGCCATTGTTCTATACTCTGCTTCAGCTGTTGATCTTGCCATCATAGATTGCTTCTTACTTTTCCAAGAGACTAAGTTGCCTCCTACAAATATGCAGTACCCTGAGGTAGACCTCCTATCATCTCCGCAGCTAGCCCAATCTGAGTCACAGTAGCCCTCAATGTTCACATGGTCACTCCTCCTGAATATCAGCCCTTTGCCAGGGGCACCCTTCAGATACTTCAGATCTCGATATATCAGATCCATATGACCCTTCCTCGGGTCATGCATGTAGTGGCTCACCACGTTCACCGCAAATGAAATGTCTGGACGTGTGTGACTCAGATAGATCAACCTACCAACCACCTCGATATCTCACGATCAATGGTTCTCCTCGCCAAGAATCGGCTTGAACCTCGATCGATCGGTGTAGTAGCAGGTTTGCACACCAACATTCCTGTCTCTGCAAGAAGATCCAGTGCATACTTTCTCTGGGAGAGAACAATCTCCTCCGCTCCATGAGCTATCTCTATTCCGAGAAAGTATTGAAGCTGACCCAGATCCTTCACTTCAAATTCTTTGCTCAATCTTACCTTGAGCTGGGCAATCTCTTTCTCATCATCCCCTGTGATGATCATGTCATCTACATACACTACAAGCATAGTGATGTGGCCCCCACTTCTTCGAAAGAACACAGTATGGTCGGCATTGATCTGCTTGTATCCCATACCAATCATAGCCCTCCTGAACCTGTCGAACCATGCTCGGGGAGACTGCTTTAGCCCATACAGAGACTTCTTCAGCCTGCAGACTTTACCCACTGTCTGTCCTGTGCCAAATCCTTGTGGTATCTCCATATACACCTCCTCCACTAGATCCCCATGAAGAAACGCATTCTTCACGTCTAGTTGGTGTAGTTTCCATCCACTATTTGTTGCGAGAGAGATCAGTGTCCAAACAAGGCTCATCTTCGCCATCGGTGCAAAAGTCTCATCAGAGTCAATGCCGTATGTCCGGCTGTACCTTTTGCCACCGGCCGTGCCTTGTAGCGTTCAACCCGCCTCTTCGGATTCTCGCTTCACAAGAACACTCATTTGCATCCCATCGCTTTTCCTCGCCGGTGTCACCAACTCCTATGTGTGGTTCTTCTCGAGAGCCCCCAGCTCCTCGTGCATGGCTGTCTTCCACTTTGGGTCCTTCTTAGCAGCCTGCCAGTTGTTAGGTATAGTAACAGAATCTAATGATGCAATGAATGCTCCATGTGAAGGGGATATGTTAGAATAGAAAACAAATTGAGCAAGATCCCAACCATATCTGTCAGAAGGATTACCCGCATTACTGCGAGTAGTTCTCCTTACAGATACTGGTGTGGGCAGAGGGATAGTAATAGAAGGAACGATATCACCTGAAGTGGAGGATGGTGTAGGTTTCTCAAGAGTTAGAGCAGAGCGGGACGAGGGACTCGGCACTGGGACTGTAGGCACCTCTGACACTGTAGGCACATCTGGCACTGTAGGCACTTCTGACTTCTTCCCCCTCCTTCTGTATGTACGTAACTCCCCTTGAGCTGTAGGCAACTCCCCCTGAGCTGTAGGCCTAGCACCCCTTGTCTCCTCCTCCTCCTCTTTGTCTTCATCCTCCTGCTCCTCTGAGTAAGGGATCGAAATTGGGATTGACCCCCTTGACCTCTCACCATTCTCCCCCTCTCGCCTCATACCTCCAGTATCCGGCGAGTCTCCAAAGGGTGAAGTTACCCCCAATGTGTAGTATGGCTCGAGCTCTCGAAACCGCACATCCATGCTGACAAACAGCCTTTTTCCACTGGGCTCCAACAGACATACCCTTTCTGTGTGCCAGAGTATCCCACGAACATACACTTCACAGCCCTGGGGTCCAGTTTCCCAACAGATGGTCTGTTGTCCTTCACAAAATACACACAGCTAAACACCTTCAATGGTAGGGTCCCCCCGTTGTCTCCCTTCAGTGTCTCACGCGGAGATTTCCATTTCAATACACTCGAAGGCATGCTATTGATTAAGTGAGCAGCCGTCAAAACTGCTTGTCCCCACAATATTTTTGGGACATTCATTGCCATCATCATACTCCTAGCAACTTCTAAGAGATGTCTATTCTTCCTCTCTACTACTCCATTCTGAGCTGGGGTGTATGTGCATGTAGTCTGGTGTTATATCCCTTGAGCTGACAGATACTCTCTAAATATTCTGTTGGTGTACTCTGTCCCATTATCTGACCTCAACACCTTTATCACTGCACCATACTGAGTCTGGATGTGCCTATGAAAGTCTTTGAAACAACCAACTACATCATTCTTATTTTTCATCAGGTACACCCAAGTGACTCTAGAAAAACAATCAATAAATATAACAAAATACTTGCATCCACTTATAGAATTTATTGGACAAGGTCCCCATACGTCAGAATGTATCACCTCAAAACTATAGGAACTCCTATTACCCGAACCGACATAAGAGCTTCTAGTAAGCTTCCCAAACTCACAAGCATCACACTGAAGCTTCTGTTGATTTGCTTTCTGAAATAAGGTTGGATACATTTTACCCGAATACTAAATGAAGGATGTCCCATCCGCTTATGATGTAGCATCAACTCATCCTCTCAAGACACCTCAGTTCCTCCTGCTCCCATCCTCTCCACCATAGATGTCGGGCCGAGTCCATCCCTTCACGGTCCGGTACCACGACCCACTCACGCCATGTGCCGCCCCAAGTCTTTGCCCTGCCCCTTCTCCGAAGATCACCTTAGGAATATCGAAGAAACAACACATTTCAGCTTGAAGGATAATGACACTAATGGATAACAAAGCTAACAGAAATGAAGGAGCATGAAAAATATTAGATAGTGTTACGAGCTCGCATAATTAATGCGTTTTACCGACCACGTACGTGGCCGTACCATCCGCACTGATACTCTCTGGCTTTGCCAGGTGAGTATAAGACGAGAACTCACTGGTATTGACAGTTACATGTCTGGATTCTCCAGAATCTATTATCCAGTCTATGAATTTAGTGGCAGCCATGGATGTAAGGGCATGTGCGTCGTTCATACCTTTGTTTGGGTGTGCGCGAAGAGCGTAACTGGCATAGTCTCCTCCAGAGAAAGTAGTAGATGCACCCTCGCACACATCGCTTCATCGCTTCGCTTCTCGCCGCCAAGAGAGCTCGATCCTCCTCAGTAAAAATTATCTCAGCTTCTTCATCCTCCTCTGTCACCGACAGATTCGCCCGATGGCCTCCTCTTCCACCTCGCTTACACGGCCACGGCCACGCCTCAGTTCGCCCACGTCTACCCCAGTTCCTCTCCTTGGATGACTTAGAGCACATCTGCCTCAGATGCCCTGTCTCTCCACAATTAAAGCACTGTCTAGTCTTCCCTCTGAATCCAGTGTTACTTGGGTTTGAGACCACCAGTGCTGACTTCTCTCCCGAAAGTCTACTGTCTCTACCAGAGCCTCGATACGCTCTTCCTCAGATCATGGCAGGACGCCTCCTCCAGAGATGGAATCTTCGTCTGGGCTAGTAGCATCGCTGTCCTCTTCTCAAATGATGGAGCCAAGTCTCGGAGGAATAGCATGGTCCTCTTCTACAAAGAGGCCTCGCGCTCCTTACACTCAGGGTCCCTGCAACTTGCTAGGGACGAGAAGTGATCGTGATCCAGCCACAAGCTCTCCAAATGCAGCATACTCCTCAGACAGCCCTCTCCTCGACTATAGCTGATCACCTTTTCGATCCGAATACCCTCGGGTTATTCCCCACCCCATCATAGGTCCTCCTCGGCTTCTCCCGGACATCCCGCACCTTCCCAAGGCCATCTACCGTGGTCAGAATTGGTGGACTACGAATTGAGAAGCCGATATACACCAACATATGAGTGGACTTCCACTCATCTCTTCTCTGAGCCCTCACCGGCCAGTCTTCTCCTCCGTCAGATATCCCTCCAGGTTTCTCCCTGCAAGGGTATATCTCACCCGGCGCGACCAACTCAGATATGTCGCTGGCCCTTCGAGCTTCACATCGATAGGTGGAAGCTCCATCTTCTTGGACGGTGACTTTGTTGAGCCCTCTCCCGCTGTCATCCTCATGAACTGCATCATAGTTGAAACATCCTCCGGATTCAACTTCTTGATGAGTTCCGCTATCGGGTTTGTGCCGGTCTCCATCGATCTAATTTGTGTTCGGTTCCCTCACACCGATCCCACAAATCTAGATCCCACACCTGGCCTTCAACATCACCCTCTTCTCATCATCCACCTTGCCCCCCTTTCATCTCATCTCCTCAACACGAGGGGGGGCTACACGATCAAGGTGATTATTTTACGAAGAAAATAATCACCAAATTGAGTGAAATCGACCAAGCAAAATCACCACTCTTCTCAGAATCAAAGCAAGGTTTGATCCAGAGGGGTCAAGTCCAGAGGGGATTATTTCACGAAGGAAATAATCGCCAAAGTGAGTGAAATCGACCAAGCGAAATCACCACTCTTCTCAGGATCAAAACAAGGTTTGATCCAGAGGGGTCAAGTCCAGATGGGATTATTTCACGAAGGAAATAATCGCCAACGGACGAAGGCGACGGCGGCGGTGAACAGTAATATTTTTTTTGTGGCGGCTAGGGTTTTGGAGGCTCTGATACCATGTTAGAAACAGGGCAAATCAAGAGAAAGGTACAATTTTATTCATTAGTATTGGGGTCTATATATACAAGAGGAGTGGTCTCATTCTTCTACTCTATCCGATGTGGGACTAAACAAAAGAGGTCTATTCCTATCTAATATAAAGAAATAACTCTCAACAAAAGACTTTATTGTTTCACTCCCGCCATAAACACCAACAGAGCGTAGGTAGGAGTAGAAGCCATAGTTTGCGACAATCTTTGTTTCTGATGAAAGTACCTCTCAAATGTATCAAAGTAAGAATATCAGTGTCAAAGGAGCCCAGCCCCATTTTGGTAGAAAATAAGACCAAACATTTCGAGCATATACACATTTGAGGAAGAGATGTTCTGCTGATTCTGCCACTTCATTACAAACTGAGCACAAGGGGTCACATGTCCATCCTTTCCGTAACAAGTTATCTTTTGTTTGCAGCTTGTTTGTCGATAGCAACCAGAGGAAGATCTTCACTTTCAGAGGAGTAAAAGATTTCCAGATGAATTGATACAATTCAAAGTAGATTCCCCTAAAATTCAGAAAACTATACATAGATTTCACAGTGAAGATATTCTCCTTTGAAAAAGGCCATAAAGGAATATCTAGTAAAAATTCTCCTATAATCTTTGAAGGATACCATTTTAATTATGAAGTATAAATAACCTTTTAGCTATACTTTAAGTGCACTGCAATCTTTCTATATATATACATAATTTATATACATATTATATACATATATACCCACAGACATCTATAATTAACTTGCAAAAGTTATATAAATAAATTTGAAATTATATACTTCCATAGCTAAACCTTTTGCATGCGAGTCTTTCATCTCGACAAATATTACATGTCTTTTTCTTGTAACAAGGATATATTCATAGTATAGCTACGGCAAGGCACATGAAAATGATATCATGAACATAAATAAATTAAAGTGACAAATATTAAAAAATTCCAAAAAGTTGGATTAGGTAATGAGTTGTTCTCCTTACTTTACACTCGTCGTCAAAAAATATACTAAACAATGTAACGGAAGTTTTGATTCTCTGAAAAGTTTTGTATAAATTATTATTTTCAAGAGGATTAAAAAATTAAGAACTTTTGTGTCTGTTCATAAAAATAAGGATGGGCTTGTTTCTTGTGGCGTCTGCTAGTTGCGTGGGGAGTAGGCCCTCATCACACCCACGGGACCCACCTTCACTCTGCATGAATAGTGGGGCCCAGAACAGAGTGAGACATGCATGCATGGAATCTCTACACAAATCGATAGCTTTCGGCTAATAATTGACAAAGGCGTTCTATATATCTCTCTTCCTGATAAGTACCCTGTTTTTTATTCATGTATTTTACAAAAATTAAATAAAATTCTTAAATATTTTTGGGTTTTAGGATAGAAGTCTTCATTTACTTTAGCCTAATATTTTTAAGAAATAGAAATTCTATATTAAAATAATAATATCTGTTGTAGATAGTAATTATCTCTTTATACGAATAAGCTAGAAGTGAATTGAGAAGATTCCTTTCTAATATAGCTTAGATACAATGAATGATTATAGTATTCAATTCTACGTTTTTTTCCTGCTGTAGAATTTGAAATCATGTGTAGTCTAAGGGCTTAGAGGTCTACTTAATAATATAGGACGCTTTTTATTTTGGTTAGTGTTTATATCTTTATATGAATGTTAGTCAGAATTTTCTATATTCCAAATTAATTTTGACAATATATGGCCGTCATGTGAAAGATGGATTGGTTTTATTTAGCAAGAATTTTTTTCGCTTTTACATAATAACAATAAATTCTCGCTGCACCTAATTGGAAGAACTATCTAATTTTAGTCTGATTATCTCCGCTTAATCCCAATAGCTAGGTTTCACTATATGTAACAAATCCTGTTTTTGAATAAAGGTAATGGCTAGAGACCCATTTTTTTGAGGTCTCAATATATATATCCTTTCTTCTTTTAAAATTAATTAAAAAAAATACTAGGTTGCACTAAAAGTTTGTGCTGAAGCTTGGCAAAGAGGTTGAATTAAGTTGATTAATTATCTCTGTAAAATTGTCCGCATTCGATTAAAAGAACCAATTAACATGGGAAGAATACTGGGACTAGTTAGGGATAGATGAAAATGTGAATGCATAAATATATGATTGAGATATATGATTTAAATAAACTGCGTTATTGTTATAGAATGGCCATGATCCTATTATTATTAGTAACAATGCCACACATATATCACGTTCCTACAGCAAATTCTACTACGGACATATTGAATTATTAAATGGTACCCTCTAGATTATCTTTTTTTTTTGGGGGGGGGTACTACTCTAGATTTTTTTTAGCTTTCAGTAATCATGGCTATTTCTATTTCTTATTTTTCCGATCATCAATAGCTGTTGACACTGACGCGCATAGTATCTCTAGATTTAGATCGAAACTCGAATAATTTCGTAGACTCTTACCTTGTATTCATTACTGTTATGGATAGCATCAGATTTTCTTTTTTATTTTTTTTTTAACTGCTAAATGTTATCTTATTTCAAGCTCTCAACCGGAGCAAAATAGAGATAGCATTAGCCTTTTTCATACTCTCTTTTGTCACGTGGTCCTCGATCTGTCAAATGTCCAATCTCACCAACACATGGAAAAGAACGAGCATAGAGTCAGGTGATTACAACGTTGTATAATTTTAGTACTATTAAAAATATATTAAGATATATAGGGTTAACTAATATTTGTGTTTTTAAAATTAAGGATAAATTTTCGTTTTAGACTGTTTTTAAACTTTAATTCGAAAAAACGACCCATTTGAAACTTAATTGTCAATTTCGACCTAGTTTCTGCCGCGTGGCAGAAACTAGGTCGAAACTGGCGAAAGAGCTCCGAAAACTTTACGGGAATTTATTTCCCGTAAGTTTTCGAGGCTAAAAAACTTCACGGGAAATGAATTCCGTGGAGTTTTTAATATAAAACTTCACGAATTCATTTCCGTGAAGTTTTCAGAGTTTTCGCCAATTTCGACCTAGTTTCACGGCGTAAACTAGGTCGAAATTGACAATTAAGTTCCGAATGAGTCGTTTTTTCGAATTAAAGTTTAAAAACGGTCTAAAACGAAAATTTGTCCTAAAATTAAATATTTGTGTCTTTAAAATTAAATCAGTATAAAATTTAAAATGCAACTAACAGTCAAAAGATTATTAAGTAATGGTCATTGCATTGCGTTTTATAGTATTCTTATAGTTAAGTCAATAATAAAACATGAGAGTTCTCTCTAATTATTTATCTTGAAATCATAATTTTACAAAAATCGTTTTATCATTCTACTAGGCATACAAGATATAATATAATTGATACATCCAAACGTTAGCATGCAATTAACATGTCAGCGACAATCAAGTAATAAAGAGTCAGTACAGAGTCTGGAATAGTAGGGAGGAGACTTTTTTGCAAATTTTCAATAAACCGACGTTACATCAGCTCTATTGACTAATAAGAGTCTGTTGCGAGCTTGCTCTCCACGTTTAATTTAAACAAGTGTTAGACTTAATTAGTGTCTGACTCTTGATTATTTATCGTTGAATAATGCCTGGGAGACAAGGATCCGGAGATTAGGCAGAGAATTAGGAAAAGGTGATAGCGAAAACCAAAGATTAATAAAATAAGATCATGTACAATATTCATGCAAATCTATGAAGAATGTTCGAATTATAGAATAATATGTAAGTACATAAGAGATTGATTAATTGGCTCTCTGATGCAGAGTTTGAGCAATGAAGTTCCGTGATACACAAAGCAACATTAAGGTCATAAAGTGTTTACCTATAAGTAGGGTTTGGATAATTAGTTTATACTATATTTAATGACTTGTAGATTAAGTTACATAAGATGCGTTTGTCATTTATTTTAGAAAATGGTATTAGGTTGTTATAGCCGGCCTCCTAGTACGAGCTGTATTAACCAATTTTAATTTTTCTTATAAAGTAATTGTTACTTTCTTTCAAGTAGGAAGTGTGCGTTCACGGGACTATTGGGGTCCACGTTAATTGGGTGCGTGATTAATCCATTATTTATTTTTGGCAAAAGGGAAACTTGGTAGTGGGACTCCTACGTCTGAGGGAGAGCTCATCCTTACACCAACAGAAGAACTCAACCCTCTCAAGAAATCCCTCGAAAATTGGTGACCACCTTATATCCATTCCAATTCCTAGAAAGCTGGCAAGTGTATTCAAATCTGGAACCATTGAGCAGAGGGTAAATCTATCCAACCATCCTAGTGGACCCCGATGGATGTAACTAATCCATTATTGTGATAGAACGTTACCACTTATAAGATCAATAGGTGGTTAGGTTTATGTTGCAATTGCGAATGCACCAAATGTCGTATATAGTAATAGTGCATGCAAAATTGTTGCGCCGAATCAACCATAAAGTTGTGATTATCTTACAATCTTAGACAAACAAACACTTGCTTTGTGATGAAAAATAATTTTTTTGCAAAAAAAAAAACCCGTAAATCCAACTATTTTTATTGCAAAATAACCAAACTCCGGATTTGGATATTGACTTGAAAAATAAATTCCTATAATAATATCCGAAAATATAAACGACGGATTTGAGATTAATTAATTTCCACAAGAAATACCACATGCAGCATCTTTAAATGCAATCATATTTGTTGCATTTACAATTGTAGCATATCAAACATATCTAATTGTGGAAAATGTACTTTCAAATTGTAAATCCAATTTTTGTTATTTGAATACGAAAAACAAAAATAAAAATAAAAAATTGCAGATCATGGGGGTTAGCCACCAAACTATCATCTCACAATAACAAACCAACTAAACACAAAGGTAAGGGTGCACATGCCCTTGTAACACAAGTAGTGCAAATGTTTCCAATCATGCATATACCATCCTCTCTAACCTCTTCACAAGTTCCAAATATACCAAGACGCAAAGTGCTGGACAACTCATTTTGCTCAGAGCTTAAAAAGTGATAAAACCCTCGTCTCTACCAAAGTCAATCTATAACATGAATTAAATATTTGTAACTTTCTATTACTTTCGCAAGTCTTCATGTAGACCCTTCATTCACTTTAAAAAGAGACTAGTGAAGACCTAGCTAGCTATAAGAAAAGGTTTCTAATTCTTCTCTTTCCTTTTCTCTTTCTCTCTCTCTCTCTCTCTCTTATTAAGGAGAGACTTCTACTGTCGCTGAAAAGTTTATCTATACATGGACATGAGAGAAAAAGACAGAAGAGGACCGCACCAGAGGTTGCTATAACCTCGAATCCCGTGAGCTGAGCTGCTGTTACTGCCTCAGAACCCAACACAGAGAAAAGGACCACCCTTGGGGTACCATGTGCTTCCTCTCCGCCAATCATGTACATATATTCAAGTTTTTATCCAACAAAAAAAAAGTACAAAGTTAAATAATAGTTGTTCGAAGTATGACTTGTGACCTTTCATTTCTTACATTAATGAAGAGATTGGAAAAGAGTGATGCATTTAAATGAGGGATTCACTGAAAATCATCCCATATTTAGGGACTTTTTTTTGCAAAATACTTTATATTTCTAATTTATATCTAAATCACTTATAAAGTTAGTTTTCATTCTCAAAAACCAAATGACTCGACTTTCCTCCTAAATTTTAGGTTTTCATTCTAAAAAACCACCGGACTCCACTTTCCTCCTAAAATTTACCTGAAATTCCAACAATGCCCTCACCTTTTAGACATTGATGTGGTTAGAGGTCAGGTTAAGAGGGGATCATGTGTATTATACGTGAGAATAAGTGAGGACATTGTTGGTATTTAAAGAAAATTTTAGGAGGAAAGTGACGTCAGGTGATTGATTGGAACAAAACTAATGATGTTTTGCGTAAAATGACCCTAAATATAAGTCAATTTTAGGAAGGGAAAAACTCATTTAAATATACAGCTAGATTCAATTCCAACATGTTAAAGTTTAAGTGAATTCTGTCCTTAACCTCTAAACTTAAGTTATATTAAGTCCAAAGTTAGAATGATTTCTCTTCAGCAAGTGATATCATAGTACAAATTATAGTTCAGGAGAGTGCAAAGTCTAATGTTAATGCTGAAGACGTTGAAAGAATATCTAAGGTCTAGCTAGCTCACCAGAATGTCTAATTAATTACATAATGGAGAATGCAAATGGTGAAAGATCATGTGGATGTTGGTAGCTGCTATACCCATGATTGTAGTATTAGATCAAAGTTTGATTAACCTATGAATGATGGATGGTGCATGCTTGAGATTGCCCGCAAGAGTACAAAGGTCCAATGAACCCACACTTTGTGGAGGATCCTAATAGATATACTAGTAGCCATGTTCGTTATTGCATAACCAAGTTAACAAAGGTACATTGTTCCCATTGATGATTGAGCAACAGTGACAAATGAAAAGAGAGATTATTGGCAATTTCGTTTGTCGCAGCTTAACGCCTAACTGCTCAAGTTTTTGGGTTAATTTGACTTCATCTCTATTTAAACCCCCATTATCTTCGAAAGGGGATTAATCTGTATCCAACCATATGGACAAATATGTATATGTACATGCAAGTGACATAAAAGTGTATACATGATTTCTGAATCAAGCATGTAACAGATACAAGTAAAATAGTAAAATATGAAAAGGCTCGCTACGTTAGGGAGCTTGAAAAGGAGAAGAGATATTGCAGATTAACGCTTTCGGGTGAGTAGTAGCTTTTGGCTTGAGGGAACCTCTTTTGGCGTGTGGTTTTGGTGACAAAAGGTGCTCTTTGATAAGGATGGGGTCTTTTGGGACAATGGAATTTGAGGGAATGATGGAAGAGAGTGAATTCAAAGTGTTAATTAGATGGCATTAAAACCAAATATCCCTTTGCCCAATTTGGTACATTCCTCGTGTCTAAGTTGGGAGAGTATGTAATTTTGACCTAGATTGTAATCTATTCTGGTAGATTTATGTCGTTTGAGATTATTATGAAAACAAAGTTAGAATTTTAATTTTCTCCATTAAGGGCTTGTTTGGTTGATAGGAAGTATCAGAAGTAAGAAGTAAATCAAATCTATTACTTCTAAAATTATGAAGTATAAAGTAGCAGAAGTACTATTTTTTTGTTTCATAAATTTTTGAAAGAAGAGGAAATAATGTTTCTTCCACTTCATTTACTTTTTTTTGTCTGGTAGCAATTATAAATATTGTTAGGAAGAGAGAAAAAGATCTTTCGTGATTTTATTTAGAAATAGAGAATATCTATGGCATAACAAAAATGATTTTATTCCCAAATTGACTCAATTTCAACCCGAGGTACTTCCGAGCCTTGAGTGGAGTAAAAAGATCCAAGAAGTAGAGATAACACGCAGGTGTCATATCAGCTTTTAAGGAAGTAGATTTTTCAAAGAAATAAACATACTTTTCTTATCGAAGTAGCAGAAGTAGTCCCTACTTCATTTACTTCAGCTACTTTATAGCTACTTCCGTGTAACATACAGGCCCTAAGGAAGAAAATATTAAACAAATGACATTCATTTTTTCCTCTAGTTAACTATGGCATCCATTTTAAATTTATAGCTCATGCGTGTGTATCACACGTGTCTTTGGATCCATCCTATTGAAATCAACATTGTTAGCTCCAACTTCCCAAATAAAGGCTTCTCCTCTAATTATTAATACTAGTATACTTTTCATGATGGGGACTATAAAACATTCTAATACTTAACATATCCGTTGATAGACCAAACCATATCAAATCCGGAGTCGTGTTGAAAGCCAATGCAGGCATTATATTGTTGATATGGACTAAAAAAATTTAGTGCAACCGTGACTCAGCATGATCATACTCCCAAATATTTGCTTGCCTTTTTAACATCTCATTAGCACACTTTCCAAGTTCCGTGATCTACTACGTACTAACATTCCAATTCATTAAAGATATTGATTTTAATTGTCACGAATCAGCTTGCGTCCAAGTTTTGTAACCTACTACTTTGTTCAACTGTTTACGTGTCTAAGTGTGATGATTAGAGCGGGATATATTGATGTAATTTATTTTATTTATAATAAAAATCTCCCTCAAATAACCAAACTACTTCTATTCAAATCTTTCTTCTTTCTCAGTTGTTAAGGCATCCGTCCATCTAATTGTTGCTACAATTATGAGAATAGATGCTTCTTGCAAACTAGCCGGAATTGATAAAAGTGTATTTGGCCAATCAATTATCAATTATACTCCGTGAAGAAAAAGTAAGTTCAATAATAATCAAAATAATAGGTGCATGCCGTAACGGTCATATTTTGATTTGAATTCAATGAGAAGGCGATAAAGGTCTAACTTAATTAATTAATTATCATAACCATTCATTTTCTAATGTATGAAATAATGATGCAATAAAATTATTGAGAACAAAGGGACCAGTGATAATTGCTTTAATTAGGATATGTCGTAACATAAAAGTAGAGATCTCCGAAGAGAATGCATGTGATCAAGAAAATTGTTGATAGTCATCATTCTATCCACTTCATTATTATTTGAAAGTGTGAGTACGTGACTGTGGTGAGGGCCCTATGATTATCTTTGGATACTCTGAACATTTTTCAGTGTTGCTACAATATATAAAGCCTACCATATAGTACAATCAGGTGTTGTACCTCATATAGAGCCAAGTTTACTAGTTCGACCCCACTATACTTTCTTCTATTTATTTAATGATAAATTTCATAAAGCTATCATGAACTGTTAGAGATTTGCATAAAAGTGTCATAGACAATCTTTATCACAAAAAATCATGAAATTTCAAATTAGTAGACAAATACCATGTAACATCAGAAAACTATATGATAGTTTTACGATAACACTTAAAAGTATATAAAGTTATCTGGAAAATCATAAATAATATTTTAGTAAATTATATAATCTGAAATCATGCTACTTTTATAAAACATAAATAAAAGTCAATGATATCTAATCCATGGGTAGCTTTTACAGTACATAATGAAATGAGGGTTCTTTGTTAATAAAAATAATTTATGATATTTCTGCGTAAAACCCTTAATACTTTTTTTTTGGTCAATGAAAATTGCTTTTATTCATTCACCAATTGAGATTTTGATGCATCAAGATACTACTCTGTGAGAAACTATAGAAAGAAAACATCAAAACTTCCATATGGGGTGCAACCCAAAAACACTAAGTAAAATTAGAGAGAGTCTAACCAACTTTTGCATTCGCTTGAGAGGGAACTGTTGATCATAACTGTCATGATTTTGACTTTAATTTCTCTGATAATCTGCTCTGAGCTTCTGGCTACCTGCTTGAAGATCCTAGCGTTCCTCTCACTCCAAATGGTGTACACTGTTGCAGCTAAGGCCATCCTCTTTGCTTTTTGTTTGAAACCTGCCCCTTTCAAATTATTGCTATACCAATTCAGTAGGTAATGCCATGCACAAGATTTCCATTTAAACTGAATCCATACCATGATGTTGCTCCATTTTCAAGAGAATAAGCGCTAAAAAGAGATGATCCTGTTTTTCTGTTCTGGCGAGCATAACACCATTTGTTGTTCAATTAACCCTCTTCCAGGAGCTTGTCTTGAGTAAGCGGCCGATCAAGTATAGCCAGCCATAAGGTGAATGAATGTTTGGGATAGGTGACCCCCTCCCACACTGTATCGTACCATATCACTTTATGAGAAGTTGGGAGGAATTTAGAATATATCACAGAGAGATGTATCTTTGAACTTTTAGTGCTTTCAACAATAATATGTTTCAGATTTTCAGCTCCACCACACTTCACTATAGATTTATCTCTTAATTTCAAAAGCTGTTTCCACATCCAAGAATCCCCCATTTTAGCTTGAACACACCAAATGTCTCTGTGTTTGAGATAATTTTCATGAACCCACTTAATCCACAATTGTTCTTTGTTAGTGTGGATATTCCAAAGCAGTTTTAAACCAGCAGCAACATTCCAGATTATTGCTGAATACACACCAAGTCCCCCATGTTTTTTATCCATACAAACTCTTTCCCAGGATACAAGAGCAGTTTTATGAATATTCTCTGTTTTCCCCCATAAGAAACTCCTGCACATGCCATCAATTTTCCGTAGGACTTTCATTGGTAGAATATAGTTGTTAGTCCAGTAAATTTGAATTCCCAGAATAACACTTTTGATGAGCTGCAATCTACCTGCATAGGACCAATTCCTTTGCTTGCTCCAGTTCTGAAATTTATCATTTATCTTGTTGATAAGAGGACTACAATCCAAGAATGACAACCTTTTACTGATAAGGGGAACTCCTAAGTATTTTATTGGCAAAGTTCCCTCTGGAAATCCCAAGTGTGCATGAATAGTAGCTTTGACTGCCTCCTCTACACCTCCATAGAAAATTGAACACTTAGAGGGGTTTGCTTCTAAACCAGTGACCGAGCTGAATTCTAGGAAGCATTGATGAAGCTTACTCACTGTGTTGAGGTCACCTCTCCCAAAGAGGAGAAGATCATCAGCAAATATAAGGTGATTAATTTTGAGCATTTTGCATTTGGGGTGAAATTTGAATTCCTTGTCTTTTTTCAGATTCTCCAAACCTCTAGAGAGATATTCCATTCCTAATATGAATAAGTGAGGAGAGAGGGGATCCCCTTGCCTTAGCCCTCTTTCCCCCTTAAAATAACCATGGAGAGTGCCATTGAGAGAGATAGAGTATTTTGGAGTAGAGATACAAGCCATGATCCACTTCACCATATTATTAGGGAAGCCTAAACCAGTCAGCATACTATTTAAAAAATCCCAGCTGATTGTGTCAAAAGCTTTCCTGATATCAATGTTCAACATGATTCTTGGAGATAGGTGCTTCCTACCATAGTTCTTAACAAGTTCATGAGCTAACAAGATATTGCTAGAAATTTGTCTCCCTCTCACAAATGCACTTTGTGCTTCATTCACTAGATAGCCCATGACCTGAATTGCTTTGTTTGCTATGATTTTTGAGATGATTTTATACAGGCAGTTGCAACAAGCTAATGGCCTAAAATCAGCAGGGGTTTTTGGACATTGAATTTTAGGTATAAGAGTTAGGGATGTGGAGTTTACCTTACCCAGAAGCTTCCCAGTTCTGAAGAACTCCAGGATAGCATGAGAGATGTCCTCACCAACAATATTCCAAGCAGATTTGAAAAATGAGGCACTAAAGCCATCAGGTCCAGGAGCCTTTCCATCTGACATGGAGAACACAACACTTTTGATTTCATCTCTGGTGACAGGGAGAATTAAGTTGTTGGCTTGAATGTCATTTAGACAGGGACCATTCCGTATGATTCTGATATCTGGAGGAGAAGTGACCATGGCAGTTCCAAACAGGCCCTTGTAGAATGTGATCATTTCCTGGATTATATCCTCACCATTTGTGAGTTTATCTCCTTTGCTGTTATATAGAATCATTATTCTATTATGATGCCTATTTGCCTTTATGACTGAATGAAACAAAGTGGTGCATCTATCCCCTTGCAGACTCCAAGCAATTCTAGCTTTTTGCTGATAAAAAGACAATTCACAATCAAATAACTTGTTATATTTGATGACATAATCCTTCTCTTTGTTAATCAGAACATGATTGAGAGGATCGATTGTACCGCCTTTGTAAGTCTTCTAGATCCCTCTTTGCCTTTTGAACCTGTTCACTTATATTTTTATAGTGTCTTTTGTTCAAGTCTTTGAGAGATTCCTTCAGGAGCTTAAGTTTTTCACAAATAGTGAACATTTTAAAGCCTGGAATGTGTTGCTGCCAAACTGAGGATACAATTGGGATGTAACTTTCATGCCTTGTCCACATTTTAAAGAATTTAAATGGCTTTTTCCCTTGTATACAATCCTCTGAAATTGTTAGCAAAGCTGGAGAATGATCGGAAAAGTTTGGAAGAAGATATTCCACATGGCTGGAATTGAACTCTTGAAGCCAAGGATCATTAATTAAACTTCTATCCAGTCTACTCCAAACCCTTGTGTTTTGATCTTGTTTGTTATTCCAAGTATAAAAACATCCATCAGTTTTGAGATGGGAGAGATGAACATCCTCAATGAATTTTTTAAAGTCCTCTGTATCTGCATCAGTAAGGGGAGAGCCACCCAGTTTCTCATCACTGTTTAACATGGAGTTAAAGTCCCCACTGATAAGCCATGGAGTACTGCTGAAAGATTGGCATATGTGCCTGAGTTCAGTCCATAAATCCTTTCTGGCATTATTCTGATTGAATCCATAGACAGAGGATATAATACATGATATTCTTCCATCAAGAGATTTGACTGTAGTGGAAATTTGTTGAGTTGAAAATGCACAGACCTGTACATCCAATATATTGGGATCCCACAATAGTAGAATTCTAGCTTTATCAGAGCTTCCTGCATTAGAAAAGGACTTCCAGCCTCTAGCTATTTTCCTTGTGATAACTGGCACATTAATGTCTTTGATTTTTGTTTCTAGGAGAGCCATAAAGGAAATATGATATTGACTTATATGCTGCTTCACTAGATAATGTTTAGAGGATTTGTTTAATCCTCTAACATTCCAAAAAGATATATTCATACCAGAGAGCCCCCTCTATCTATTGTAGAGGGATCTAAATCACATAACATGTAGTCAAGTGGAGAGAACTTTGATGAGGATACTGGCAGTGATTGAGCTTTTGATTTGTATCTATGCACATGCATCCATGTGTTCTCACCTTGCAAAATTTCTCTATAGTCCCCACTTCCTGATTGAGCTTGTACAACATGCACAGACTTTAGACCTTTGTTTTGATCATCAATCTTTAAATGCACATCATTCACAGGCTGTTTTCCAGGGTTCCCAGCATTGCCAGATTTAGCATGTAAAATGTGCACATTAGCCCTACTCATTGAACTGGAGCCTGTCATATTTGCCAAATCAACTTCAACATTTTCTGCCAGGTTCTCAGCTAGCTGTTGAGTAGCTGAATCATTGGTCTTTTGCACATCTTGAATAGAATTATTTGCAATTGTGTCATATCCCTTATGGACACTCTGCATTTGCTCTTTATTAACATCAGTCCTATCCTTAGGAACCCATTTCTGTTTTCTAGGAACTATCCTACAGAAATTAGTATCATGCCCAACTTGCTTACAAGTATCACACCATCTTGGTTTAAATTCATAAACAATTTTCTGCACAAAGTTCTTACCATTAGGTCCCTGGATAGTGATTTGATCTGGAAGAGGGGATGGCATGTTTACTTCGACCAAAACTCGTGCATAAGCTAGACGTTGCATATTAGCTGTGAGCTTATCAGTAGCTATAGGTCTTCCAATAGTGCTAACAATTTTACTTATTCCCTTAGCATTCCAAAGATTAAGCTTTAGACCCGGCAGCTGGATCCACATAGGGTAGATCTGATCGATGGTTTTGTCAAAAACTTCTTCAATTGTCCATGGCTTCAAAAGCAACGGTCGAGAACCAAAGAACCAAGGGCCATTTTCAATAATATTGCTCATATCTTCTTTGCCTTTGAATTTGAAGAGGAAAAGACCTGCTTTGAGTAAACAAATTTCAGGAGTAGCATATGGCGCCCATAATTTCTTAACAAACATTTCCATGGCTTTATATCCGACATTGAGACCAAGGACTTGCCCAACCAATGAGAATTGCCAAAGGAACTACCCTCATTCCATTCATCATCACTGAAGTTAAGCGAGTTAGGAGCGTAAGGGGAACATATTCCAGGTCTAATCCACACCCAATTTTTCTATTATCGGCAAAAAAACTTATCCAACTCCTACCAGGAGTATCTTTTTGAACAGGAATTTGAACCTCTTTAGCATTCAAAGGGGGAAAAGCTTTAGCATTAGCAACAATTTCTATAGAGACTTCATCACTTCTATTTAGGACAACTTGCGCCTCTAACGTAATTTGAAACAGAAATCAATGGAACAGTATCTTTCTCACTAGCTGAGCCAGTAAAAGAAGGGTTAAAAGGGGATCTAGGAGAATCCCCTTCTCCACCAAATTCATCTGCCCATGAAACCCTAGAGGAACTATTCACCACATTATGAGTGAAGGAGACTTACTCAAATGTCGAGCTTGAATGCCGATGCCCGAATCACTTGATCAATGTGAGAACCCGATTGAGGAGTAGATGAATCTAAGATATCAGCCATAGATAACTTCTTCTTCTCACCTTTTGGGCCTGTTGAACCCATCTCCATCAATCTTGAGTCTCCATCACTTTCACCTAAATCAGGGTTAGATCGTTCAGCTGAAGAGAGCAGACTCGAATTTGAAGCTCGTAATCCAATGGAGAAGATCTTCTTCCCACTATTCTTCTTCTTCTTCCTCATCAAAACTCAGCGGAAGCGTAAGTTAGCAGCGCTAAAATCGCGCGCTAACATGCGCTAGGGAGCCGCTAACATGATATGTTAAACCCTTAATACTTAATTAGGGACCTTATGGTGTTTTCGTGAAATTTATCCTTTGTGCAGTACATATTGCCTAATTTGTACATAGTTATAATCCAAGAAACTATGAACATCTTGATCAGACTAAAAGGACAGTTAAAAGACATGACATAATCTTAATTTGACTTAGTAGCTAACTCTTATCAAATTAAGGAAATCATCACTTAGAAATAATATAGAAGTTTTGGTGGAAGAAAATGAGTCCCAAAAGTCCGTTTGTGCTTAGATATCATATCTCTATTTTGGTCTTCTCTTCAAGTGGATAATTTTCTTGTAATTTTGTCCTCTTACTTTTTAAGAAAAGGACATATTCATATCATTATCCTCTCCAAAGATTTCTCCTCCAATGGCCACACACAAGTACTGTGAGTCGTTGACATATGGTGAAATGGAGGCATGAATTAACTTGAGCCCGCACAACGTGTACAATCGGTCTCCTTTCTATTTGATTTTATGGGCAAAATATGTCCGTTTTATTTGGAAGAAAATCGTCGGACCAATGCAACTTAATTCGTAAATTGGCGCAGTTTTCGTCACAGAAATTATGAGTAGAATCAGTGCTAATAAATGTAAATTTATGAGAAATTTTGTTAAATGTAGTATATGCAAGATCCTCTCATCAAGACAAGAGTAGAGAATCATCTTATATTTATCTTGATCATTCACATGGTTACATGGAAAGCTAAATAATCAAGAATCATGTGTCCGACGATTTTGACAAATATGTTGTTCAATGGATGATTATAATTCATTTCGATAATATGCTGCTTCATAGAGGACGACGCTTCTTTCCACTTTTAAACACATACCACGTACTCGGTGTATTGTATTCATTCATTTTCATTTCTTACTCAACACAAATTACAATGATCAACTCACAATATATAATTGTGATCAACAGTTGTAGTCTATTCACCATCTTTTTTAGATCTTTGAGCATAAACTTGTACCCATGTAAAACTAACTTGACAATATCTCCCAAAATACAGTAGCTTGACCATCTCAGGGATATTTCCTAAGCCTAGACAACAGTGTATGATCGAAACGTGACCATATCCTGCCTCGCAAAGAAAACAACAAGGGTTGTGACAAACAAGGTACTCTTTAATTTATATGAAAACTCATGCCATTCAAATTAAGGAAATCATCACTTAGAAATAATATAGAAGTTTTGGTGGAAGAAAATGAGTCCCAAAAGTCCGTTTGTGCTTAGATATCATATCTCTATTTTGGTCTTCTCTTCAAGTGGATAATTTTCTTGTAATTTTGTCCTCTTACTTTTTAAGAAAAGGACATATTCATATCATTATCCTCTCCAAAGATTTCTCCTCCAATGGCCACACACAAGTACTGTGAGTCGTTGACATATGGTGAAATGGAGGCATGAATTAACTTGAGCCCGCACAACGTGTACAATCGGTCTCCTTTCTATTTGATTTTATGGGCAAAATATGTCCGTTTTATTTGGAAGAAAATCGTCGGACCAATGCAACTTAATTCGTAAATTGGCGCAGTTTTCGTCACAGAAATTATGAGTAGAATCAGTGCTAATAAATGTAAATTTATGAGAAATTTTGTTAAATGTAGTATATGCAAGATCCTCTCATCAAGACAAGAGTAGAGAATCATCTTATATTTATCTTGATCATTCACATGGTTACATGGAAAGCTAAATAATCAAGAATCATGTGTCCGACGATTTTGACAAATATGTTGTTCAATGGATGATTATAATTCATTTCGATAATATCTTTGCTTCATAGAGGACGGCGCTTCTTTCCACTTTTAAACACATACCACGTACTCGGTGTATTGTATTCATTCATTTTCATTTCTTACTCAACACAAATTACAATGATCAACTCACAATATATAATTGTGATCAACAGTTGTAGTCTATTCACCATCTTTTTAGATCTTTGAGCATAAACTTGTACCCATGTAAAACTAACTTGACAATATCTCCCAAAATACAGTAGCTTGACCATCTCAGGGATATTTCCTAAGCCTAGACAACAGTGTATGATCGAAACGTGACCATATCCTGCCTCGCAAAGAAAACAACAAGGGTTGTGACAAACAAGGTACTCTTTAATTTATATGAAAACTCATGCCATTCAAATTAAGGAAATCATCACTTAGAAATAATATAGAAGTTTTGGTGGAAGAAAATGAGTCCCAAAAGTCCGTTTGTGCTTAGATATCATATCTCTATTTTGGTCTTCTCTTCAAGTGGATAATTTTCTTGTAATTTTGTCCTCTTAAATTTTAAGAAAAGGACATATTCATATCATTATCCTCTCCAAAGATTTCTCCTCCAATGGCCACACACAAGTACTGTGAGTCGTTGACATATGGTGAAATGGAGGCATGAATTAACTTGAGCCCGCACAACGTGTACAATCGGTCTCCTTTCTATTTGATTTTATGGGCAAAATATGTCCGTTTTATTTGGAAGAAAATAGTCGGACCAATGCAACTTAATTCGTAAATTGGCGCAGTTTTCGTCACAGAAATTATGAGTAAAATCAGTGCTAATAAATGTAAATTTATGAGAAATTTTGTTAAATGTAGTATATGCAAGATCCTCTCATCAAGACAAGAGTAGAGAATCATCTTATATTTATCTTGATCATTCACATGGTTACATGGAAAGCTAAATAATCAAGAATCATGTGTCCGACGATTTTGACAGAAATATGTTGTTCAATGGATGATTATAATTCATTTCGATAATATGCTGCTTCATAGAGGACGACGCTTCTTTCCACTTTTAAACACATACCACGTACTCGGTGTATTGTATTCATTCATTTTCATTTCTTACTCAACACAAATTACAATGATCAACTCACAATATATAATTGTGATCAACAGTTGTAGTCTATTCACCATCTTTTTTAGATCTTTGAGCATAAACTTGTACCCATGTAAAACTAACTTGACAATATCTCCCAAAATACAGTAGCTTGACCATCTCAGGGATATTTCCTAAGCCTAGACAACAATGTATGATCGAAACGTGACCATATCCTGCCTCGCAAAGAAAACAACAAGGGTTGTGACAAACAAGGTACTCTTTAATTTATATGAAAACTCATGCCATTCTATTCACATGATGAAACCCGAAATTCAATTGCAAAAAAACAAATAACAACACGGGCATCTGTCGACATAGCTAACTCGTCCACATCACATTCTTGGGTCTTAACAATTCAAAATTATTCAAAATGCTCACTAGAGTGGATTGAGAGGGATATGAACAAAAATTACCTTTTCAATTGAAGATATATAACGTAAAGTTTTGTATTTTTCTTTAGCAACATATGTTCAATTTCCTTTCTTGTCAAAATTTCATTTGTTCTGTGTGGTGTTATTTATACAAATACGTTCCTGTTGAGTATTTTTAGCATATGTGGGATAACTAACTGAACTTAGGCAATATCAAGATTTCTCCACTTGCTACACTGGTTTAGAGCCGGCCTAGTATTGCTGGAGCTACTTATAGCTTATAGAAATAATTTATATAAGTTGCTGAAAATAGCCATTTGGTAATCCCATATCAGATGCTAATTCTAAAATCAGTTAAGGAGTTCGGCAAAACTTTACTTAAAGATCATTGTCAAAAAATAAAGTCATATATGATATATATACTAGAAAAAGAAAAGCAGAAATTGCTTTTAAAAGAATCCCGAGGTTGATTCCAATAGCACTCTCTTAAAAGTAGAAACAGTTTTAATAAGCATGCAAAAAATTATTTTTATCAAACACTAATATTGACTACTTCTACAAAATAAGCAGCAACACCAAGAAAAAAGTAATACCAAACTGGCTTTTAGTCTAACTAAAGAATAATTAGACAAACCATCATACTTTCTCTATTCAAGGGCCAAGGGCATAAAATAATAGCTGCATATATATAATCTCGAAAGAAACCCCTATAATGAGAATGTTTGGTGTCATATTTCTCCAATCGCTTGAGATAAGAAGTTAATTAAAACAGTACACGTGTGTGTCTATAAGACTGCCATCAATTGACGAAAATGCCCCTAAACCTGGATTTGTTATTTCTTACAATGAATATTTTTGACGGCCAACGTTTGCCTTGTTGACCGCACACCATCTGTGGTAGTGGTCCGGTGTGGGCTTTGCTGTCTGTTGGGCCCGTTGGGGCCATCTTTTGCTTTCACGTGAACATGGTGTTGGGGTCAATATTTAGGTGAACCAATGTTGTAAATTGATTTTACTTTCTACTTTTATTTATTTTACAATAAAAAAGGTGATTGAAAAATAGAGGATTTGCATCACTATTTTAGTTCTATTCATTTTTTTCTTAAAACTTTTTTTTTAAAGGATGGAAGGTAGATGTTTTAATTTTCATTGTTTATTTTCTGTTGCAATCAAGCATACCATATAAATAAAGTGGATGACACATCAATCGTCAGGTAGTCTGCTCAACTTTCTCACTTTCACTTTCTAGTGTCACATTTGCAAATAAAATGTAATGAGTTTTATCATATTTTTTTACTTTTGATTTACTTTGCGGATGTCAAAAAGCTCCTTTTGGGAATACATTGAGCACAACTTAGGAAAGCATGGTTATTGGCAGAGAGGAGGAATTGCTAATGGTATCAATGGTCACGCAACGGATTCACCTAGATTAATGTAAAAAGTTTATTAAGCCCATCGAACAGGCAGTGGTTAATTGTATAGTGACTTTAGCTTTCTTCATGCAAAATATGATTAACTTGTCCTAATATAGAATAGCTCCTTCATTCGAACGAAATTACTGGAGTCTTTAAGAGAAAAGAGTTCGAGTGATTAGCATAAATTGGTGATCAAATGGTGGTGGAAGTAATTGTCTCTAATTTTAAATGATGAAATTAATAGCCAAATTTTGACATATATTTCTGAATTAAATTCTCAAACTAAAAAATTAAGAATGAATAAATTAATATTTAAAACAGTAAAAGTTTTCTATTAAATTTTTAGCTGTTATAACAAAGATTGCCGCTTTTGTGTCCGAAATAGTAGAATGTGGAGTGAGCTGGCTACACCGTCTATCTCCTTAGCGGTAAACGAAACAAAACTAATTTATCAAGAAAAACAAAGAAATCAGGAGAAAGAAACAATGAGAAGTAATTGCATGAAAGAAACGAGACAAAAAATAATAAATCCAATTACACAGTCAAACAAAGTAATGAACAATAATAAATAGTAAAAGGGTCATCAGATCAAAACTAGATGCTGCTATATATCACTTTCTCATTCACCATATATATCAATGCTCTAACCATGATGCGAGAAAGCTGAAAAAACTAAATAATGAGGAGTGTTGAGAAATATATTTTTAATGTCAGTGCATTATGAATCTCCCTTTTTAATTAGGATAAATTACTAATATCTCTTTTTATTCGTATTTTTAGTAATCCTTACCACAATCTTCAACCCGTAGTCTTGACATTAGGAAGAGAAAATTCGAGACCATCACCTCATCATGGAAAATCAAAGGATAATAAGCATTAACAAAGGAGGTTAATTAGGGATGAAAAATAATACTAGAGATGAGGATAAGAGGGATTTGTGTTTTAATTATTAGCCAGCAACTATACATCTCTTCATAATTCCGTGTTTGACTGCATAAGAGTTAAAACCAAACCAAACGCACTACTACAAAAGCGTCTATTAATAACGGTTAATTCAATTGCTGTTGTTAATAGAGCCTATTGGAAACGCACATTTATCAACACGATCCTTTTCCTTCTATTAGAAGCGGTTAGTGAAAAATAAAGTAAAAATAGGCTCATTGATAAATGAAAATTTTGGGGAAGTTAAATTTCATTGTATACCGTTAAAAGGGGAGGAAAATGAATAAGAGTAATCCTTGTGCAAAGGATCAGAAAACTTTTCCAACGATCCATTCCTTTATCTCTCTAACTTTATGTAATTTTTTTTAGTTAACCTGAAATTGATCCCCAAATTTGGATCTCAGTTCTATGAGGTAGAAAATACTAATATTTGTTATGAATCGCATGTCCACATTTTTTAAAGAGCAGATCCCTTCCTCCTCCGGCGAAACGACAATCAACCGGTCATCATCGGCTTCTAAATCCTTGATTGGAGTTCCAGAATGCACCCTAGCCTCCACCAGCACCACAAATGGCCTCGATTGCTTCAATATCATGAAAACCTTCATCATCCTCTTCTACCCTTGGATCTCCTTCAGATAGAAGGCCCTCCTCATCTTGGGCTATCTTGTCACCGACAACTGAGAGTATGTATGATAAAATGTAAAAAAAAAACTAATTTTATTATCATGATTTCATTTTTAGAGTTTTTTTCTTCTTTTCCCCCTTTTTTCTTTTTGCTTACAGTTAAAGCGAGGAATTTGTTTTTGGAACTCAAATCAAGGTCACTCAATTATCTTATTTACATTTGTAATTAATTTTAAATTCCTAGCATTGTTTTTTACTCTCAACTATTTCATAGGTCATGACAATCTCAAATTCTTTCTTTGTATTGCACACGATGCCAGATGGTAGATGAATTCCTTCAAATGGATATACATGTTGTGCACTCCACTTGTTTGATTAAATGCCAATATGTGACTTATTGGCCTATAATATTGGAGAATCTCCTCAAGTTTGAATATTGAGAGTTGATACTTTTCTATTCTATAATTAACTCTTTAATTGTTACTGGCAAAATCCTTTACTTGATATCATGCGACAGGACTGAAATTGGTTGTGGAGATTATGGGATTCTCAACAACAAAGTTATCAATTCTCTTAACCAAAGGTATGAACTTTTTGGTATTCTTACCTATTAAACTAGTGTTGCATATTTGCTATGGCAAGCTAAGCTTGTATTTTTTTTTCCCTTAAGAGAACTAGCATGCATTTGGCCGCAAGTTTATACAAAATGAGGGCTGGCATTAGTTTGAATTTGTTCTTTCTACCTCTTGCTTAGAATTGGTTTGATTAAAACTATAAGAAGCTAACTATTGATTTCCTATTCAGATATCATGCATTCTTAGTTTTAAATCTTTAGTATACTTTGGCCATTGAGTGGATATGAACATTCTCAGTTCTTCGCTAACAATTGGTAGTTTTGGCCGGAGGTAATGATTTGTCCTAATTTTACCATCCTTTTCCTGTCATTTATTATAGTTTTAGTTTTATTGTTAATAGTGACTTTAATTTGAAGTTTATTTTAGAGTTATTGGTTGATGATAAGATCTTATAAGACTTTTTTATAAGTTAGGTAAACATTATCTAAGATTATAATTAAGATAAGTAGGATTATGATCTATGTGCTAACAGTTAAAATGTAAAATGTTAAAGAAAGAATTTACTATTTTCAATGTTCTCTGTTTGTACATTAACTGCTCATTTTACTTTGAAGCATAATATTTGGCACGACCATGCCCAGGTTCAAGCATGATTCTTGCCTTGTTAATGTTTTCTCTTTGCTTTGAATCTAAGCTATGTTAGCATTGTGTTTTTCTCACGTACTTTTTAATATGAACATCTTTGCAGTTCTCGTGTTTTAGTTATCTAATTTATTTTTAAAATTTTTTCTTGTATGTAGTAGATTCCAAGATGTAATGGTATGTGATTCCTTTACGTCATAAGATCACACCTTCCCGAAACTAATCAGAGTGGTAAATACATCTTTATCTCTCTTTTGTGGTATATTATTAAATTGCAAATGGTTTGGAACTTTGAATTATATGATGGTTAGGAAAAATTAATTGTTCACGAATGTTAGCGACAATGCCCTAACAGGTCCTTCAAAAAATGAGTGTACAAATATGTGTAGCCTAGATCAATTTAAAGTTTCACTCCACTTGACATTATTAATAGTGTTTTTTTCGTATGCAATGGTATTCATGTCTTTAAAGTTTTGTTATCCTTTTGTATAATGTTTTCGATGCTATACATGAAGATGTTTAAAACTGTAACTATTTGTGAATATAGTGTTAATAACTATTAAAATCTAAATCTGTAGAGGCTTGAATTTTCTTTTTTCTATTTCTAAATCTCTATTATTTTTGGCAGGCATGGGCATGATATGGATAGAGGTTGCAAGGTGATGGATAGTGAAGGGGAGATTAGTTTGGTGCGATGGAGTGGGAAGAAGAAGCCAGAGACTTGATGAAGGAAAGGCTTGCAACGTTGATAAGATATGGGTTCACTGTGGTCTTTATTGTTCAAGTCTACATAATCATGGTTTATTTCTTTTCTGTTGTAGGTCTTTTGGATAGGTTTTGATATATTAGATTTGCATTTCAATTTTAGAGTTGTAGAGTGTGAAGGAGCCAGGAACCATGTAAACCAATGGTCTAAAGAAGTACAGGTTTTGTAATTGATTAGCATATCGTTGGATTTGTTAATAAAACATGTATCAAACACTTGTTATTCGTTTAATCAATTGCGGTTAATTTTATCTACAATGGTTATTATTTGTTTCATTTTAATGATTGTGAAAATAAGCAGTGATATTTATGTAGTTTTTCTATTGTTAATATGCTTTAGCAATGGTTAGGATTTCTGATGTGGACATTTTATTATTTTATAAAATTAAAATTTAATCCTTATAGCAACAGTTGCTTCCCGTTGTTAATACACTATAGCAATGGTTGAGATTTACTGACGTGGATTTTTTAATTTTTATTGAAAAATATTCTAATAGTAACGGTTGTTACTTTTGCAACGGTTGTAAATCGTTGCTATAAGCTAATTGCAACGGCCTTATTAGTAACGGTCTAATTGCAACGGTTTTAACCGTTGCTAATCTATTAGAAACGGTCCAAACCATTGCTAATAGGCCTATTAACAACGCTTTGAACCGTTACTAATAGAGCCTTTTGTAGTAGTGACGGTTGACGGTATCCCATGACCTTTATAGGTATTCATCTTTAATACTGTATCGACAATTTTATATTATTCAATAATTTTCACTTGTAAACTAACAACGTACGTATATAAGAAAGGACACAATAAATATTGTAAATTACTCCTTTTTTTTAAGAGTTGTTTCGTTAGCATCGATCAAATGTTGTATTCAAATTTCTACCTCCAATTTTTAATTGGTTAGAAACAAACTACTTGAGAATGCTAATTTCATTTAAATTTTGTAGAAAAAATATGTCATTGCTAGTCAATTTGGATGTAATAGAAACTACAAGTCATTTAATTAATAAAAAAAATAAAAAAAACTAATGACAAGTGATCAAGTTAGTTGAATTCAAATAAGAGATTGTTGATGCTATGGATCACATAGTAAACTAATTATGAATTGGAGATGATTAGGGTCCTCTAACTCCTCCAGATATCTGGTTCTGATGTCTGCCGATGCTTGCTGCTCATGTAACAACTCGTAAGAGGTTGGGGTTAGGCTCCCCGGTGGTTCCTCCGACGATCAAGTTAGTTGATAATCTTGAGTGGAGAAGAAATTAATGGACTGAATCAGCTCTTAGGCTTAGTTAGCAGAAAATTGCTTACCTTGGTGCTGAGAATAGTCCCTCTATTTATAGTAGGTTAAGAGGGACAATTCTGTAATTTCGGCCAAGTCCAAGCAAACAGTGTAGTCAGTAGTCACTTTACACGTATCAGCTGTGAGTGGCATGAGTCACCAATAATCTGATATGATGGTGATTGATGAGACATGGTGGGTGATAGGTCATAAGGATTTTTGGAGCTAGAGTAATGATGACTCTGACAATGCATTTAATGTGATGGTGACTGGCTGTTGGCGTGGGGCTCGAGGATGGTCGCCTCGACTTCGGTTGGCGAGAAGGGTCGACTTCGGCTGGCGAGAAGGGTCGACTCTACCGGCGAGAAGGGTCGACTCTACCGGCGAGAAGGGTGACTCTAGCGAGAAGAGTCGACTCTACCGGCGAGAAGGGTCGACTCTACCGGCGAGAAGGGTCGACTCTACCGGCGAGAAGGGTCGACTCTACCGGCGAGAAGGGTCGACTCTACCGGCGAGAAGGGTCGACTCTACCGGCGAGAAGGGTCGACTCGGCCTAGCGAGAAGGGTGACTCCTAGCGAGAAGAGTCGACTCGGCCTGGCGAGAAGGGTCGACTCGGCCTGGTGCGAAGGGCGACTTGGCCTGGTCCGAAGGGACAACTCCTTGCGAGAATGGCGAAATCACGCCTTTTAGTTGGCCTCGAGTTCTTGACCCACCGGGTGGGAAGAAGGACGACTTGGCCTTGCTAGAAGGGTCGACTCTACCGGCGAGAAGGGTCGACTCGGCCTAGCGAGAAGGACGACTTGGCCTTGCTAGAAGGGTCGACTCGGCCTGGCGAGAAGGGTCGACTTCGGCTGGCGAGAAGGGTCGACTCTACCGGCGAGAAGGGTCGACTCTACCGGGCGAAGGGTCGACTTCGGCTGGCGAGAAGGGTCGACTCTACCGGCGAGAAGGGTCGACTCTACCGGGCGAAGGGTCGACTCTACCGGCGAGAAGGGTCGACTCTAGTGAGAAGGGATGACTTTGGCGAGAAGGGTGACTCTAGCGAGAAGAGTCGACTCTACCGGCGAGAAGGGTCGACTCTACCGGCGAGAAGGGTCGACTCCTAGTGAGAAGGGATGACTTTTGGCGAGAAGGGTCGACTCTACCGGCGAGAAGGGTCGACTCTACCGGCGAGAAGGGTGACTCTAGCGAGAAGAGTCGACTCTACCGGCGAGAAGGGTGACTCTAGCGAGAAGAGTCGACTCTACCGGCGAGAAGGGTCGACTCTAGTGAGAAGGGATGACTTTGGCGAGAAGGGTCGACTCTACCGGCGGAAGGGAAGCATGTCTCCTTTCTTGGCCTGTCTTAGTCGAGTTAGGGTGCGATCTGCTTGAGACACGTGTCAACCAGTTGAATGTGATTAACACTTGCTTACTTCTATGGCACAACAAAGATGTAGATCATTTTAAAACTACACATAAGTAAACACTTGATTTACAATGGAAATACATTTTATGCAATAAAAATATAAATCTAACAGCTTTTACAACTAATCAAACATTATATTAGGATTTGGAAGTACATTTTCCAAAAAAAAAATACAAATTATATCCAAACAACGGATTTGATGTTAATTTCGTGAAATATTGAATGTAATATTTGTTGCATTACAATTGCAATAAACATAACGGAGTACACCAAGATCGGCGTATCTTTTCAAACTCTTTTTTGTTGTGTCGTTCACAGGATATGCATCCGAACCACTACAATTAATCTTGATGGTTAACATACTTAGATTATAGTTAATAGCAGAATATATGTCAGGCTAGCGACACACCAGTTAAAAATGAAAAGACACAATAAGAGTAAGTACATGTACTAGTATCACCTACATGTAAATTGCTTTTTTTTTAAAACAAGAGGGGTAAAGAATGGGGGTGACGAGGGTTGAGTTTGTCTTCACATGGGATTCGAAATTAGAGAAGAAGGAGATGAGAGAGAGAACGTAAGTCCTGCAGGGTCGGTGGACCCACCCCTTCGCCGCTTAACGACACGATTTGCCTCCGTGAGACTCCCATCAACACCTCAACACTCTCTCTCTCTCTATTCTCTCTCTCTCTCTCTCTCTCTCTCAACTATATATAAATTAATTTCTCTAGGCATTTTTATTTTGTGGTGCCAAGGGGTGAGCAAGAGAGAGGCGGAAGAGAAAAGATCCACCCCAAAACAAAACAAAACAAAATTTGAAGGGATTGAAAAAGTTTGGATCTAAGAAGAGAAAGGAGAAGACAACAAGAAGAGAAAGAGGAATTAAGAAGAGCTTTTTACGAATTGGTTTGTTTTCTTTTCCCATTTCTTGTTTTCTTCTCTTCTCTCTCTCTCACCAACTCCTATTTTTCTCTCAGCTAGTTTTTGAGTGCAACTGTTTGTTTGGATTTCCACATCCCTTTGTTGTTTTGTCAATCCAGGAAGAGTCCTCTCAGTCTCAGGGCAAAAGAAAAAGAAAAGGGTAGCTAGCTATCTAAAATAACTTTGGATTTTTTTGATACAATACTTGCGCTTGCTTGATTGCTTGCTTGTACTAGGATTTTATGCTCTTTTTCTTCTTCTCTTCCCTTGGTGTTTTTTTTCCTTTGTCATCATCATCAGCATGGGCTAATTTTAATTCTCTTATTCAGAAACAAGAAACCCCTTAAAAAGGAAATCTTGTTGGTAGTCATGGCGGCCGCCTCATCGACGCCTTTTTTTAGTATCAGAGATGATCAGCAGCAACAGGCTACTTCGAATCCGATGGCAACGGCGACTGTAAATAATCCTCAAGCTTCAGCTCCTCCTCCTGTGAAGAAGAAGAGGAATCTCCCGGGAACTCCAAGCAAGTATCTAAACTCACTTATTACCTCTTCACATGTTTCACTCTTAGTGGAGAAATTATTAAATGCATGCCTTTGTTTTTGAAAGTTTTTATTGATTCGACTAGATCCCAGAACCATAGTTCAAAATAAACTTCTTGGTTTCATCGGAATTTTGACTGATGTTTATTTTCATTTGATCTATATTTTTCTAATTGTTTTGAATACCCAATTCATCGATTTATGGAAATTAACTTGAATAGTTTCTGTTTTTTATCTCCCTTTTTCATGGGTATAAGTAAAACAATGGTTTCTTCATCTTTATCCCTAGCTGTTTTCCATTTTTGAAGAATTGGAATTCTCAATATCCCCACATAAAATAGACATTTCTGATCAGATTATTCGGTACTGAAATCAGCATTCACACAGTTTCCCAAACATCAGCAGTTGTTTTTCAATTTCTCATCTCACCTAACACATATTTTTCAATTGATTAATTACACTAATTCCCCAAATCCCAACCCACATCAACAAACCTACTAATTATTCTTCCAAATTGTTTAACCTGAATCCCTCACCAAATACTAATCTCCTTTCTCATGCATATCTCTAATTACATCAATTTCCCCAGATCCCGACGCCGAGGTCATCGCTCTCTCGCCAAAAACCCTAATGGCGACTAACCGATTCATATGTGAAGTCTGCAACAAGGGTTTTCAGCGCGAGCAGAATCTGCAGCTCCATCGCCGAGGCCACAATCTTCCATGGAAACTAAAGCAGAAGAACCATAAGGAAGTTCGAAGACGAGTTTATCTCTGCCCTGAGCCGACATGCGTCCACCACGAACCATCGAGAGCTCTCGGTGACCTCACCGGAATCAAGAAGCACTTCTGTAGAAAGCATGGCGAGAAGAAGTGGAAGTGCGAGAAGTGCTCTAAACGATATGCAGTGCAGTCGGATTGGAAAGCTCACTCGAAGACTTGTGGAACTAGAGAGTATCGTTGTGACTGTGGCACTCTCTTCTCGAGGTAATCAACTTTCTAGTTATAAGAGTATAAAATTATTAGCCTAATTAAATTCTCGGCGTAACAACTTCAGAGTTTTGATGCAATAGAAAAATTAATATTCTGAGAGCATCAACATAGAGGATTGGCATTTTCATTAATAGGAGATATTTTAGGGTTAGGGTTAGGGTTTGCAACACGTGAATTGTGAATTGTCAAGGGGGCGGTCATGGTCCTTGAGTTTTCAAAAAGGCTATCATCTTTTATCTCAGAGATGAAGTTTCTCTCTCTAGTTTCTCTCTCCTCGTTCACGTGTAGCCATGTAAGCAATAGAGCAGGGGGCTTGTTCGGTTGTGGGTTGGCTAGATGTGTGTGCAGGTCCTTTGCATTGGGCAGGTCCACCTTTTCATAAGGACGTTAGAGCTGGATCTTGAAACAAGAGCTCCTCCTCTTAATTTCTCTCTCTTGTTTCTCTCTCTAACCTGTAAGTTACTAACATGGCAAATTTCATTTGGAATGTGACTCAGTTAGCAATTAATTAATAGGGGGTGAATTTAATTGGTGGGGAGTTTCATGAAATGGGCAAAATTCTTTGCATTGGGAAGAATGCAATGACTTCATGTGGGTTTGGTATTTAATGAAGTGTTTTTATTGATGAGGTATAGATTTGATGGCTTTCATGTTTGTTGCAAAAATTCCCTCATCGCATTAACTGAAGAGCCAGTCCTAGAAATGGCCTTTTCTTGAAGTGGACTGACTCTTTCCTCATTTAGGGAGAATTTTCTGGGTTTTCCCAGATGAGTTATTGCTTCTACTTTTGGTTTCTTAATTAGTTACCAAGCAAGAGTTATTCTTTGATCCCTTGAATTTCCTCTCACTATGAAGTGAGGTCACCTTCAAATATTGTAGCTTGCTAGTTTCTAATTAATTAACATCGTAATCTTGGATTTAGGAAGCTCTAGCTTGATTCTTTGCAAGGATATTACATAGAGATTGCTAATTTTGTCCTCTCTTTTGTGAATTTAACTAGGTTAGAATTTGACTAGCTCTGAAATAGCCTTGTCCATTGAGAGACGTTGGGAATTGAAGTTGCAACATGGGTATAATGACTCCTTTTGTATATCTTCCGATATTCTCATGATTAGCACTTAGTAGCAAATTTATGCTATTATATATATATACATGTTCAACTTATTTAGACTTTCCTATGACATTTTTATTCTTTATTTATGCTTCACATTCTTCTAACTCAAAACAACTACTGGTCGAACATATAATAAATTATATTGTACATTTGATCAATGTTATGTCTAGGAGAAATAAGCCTACTGGATATGTATATAAAATTGCCTTCTAGCTTGCAACAGGAGTTTTTGGAGACTGGAATCTCCGAATAGTACTTTTATTGTCTCAGTCCTAATTGCTCACTATTTTATGGAGTGATTATTATTCCTTCTGATACAAAATTGGATTTTGTACAATACACATATACTTTGACATATTAGCTACGTTGAAAAAGATCAATCACGAAATAATCATAAAGACCACATGAATGTGATTAACAGATGAAGTAGATAGTCTGATACCAATAATCTGTCTATGGCTCATGCATAGACTTTACACGCTGATAAACCGCATTTAAATTGAAATATGTTTTTATCCATCATACATTCATACTTGTTTAATCACAATTAAGAAAGTATTTTAATTTGGCAAGCGGATATCACTCAAGAACTAGCTAACATCTCTTATCACATGATTCACAACACGCAGGCGTGACAGCTTCATCACCCACCGGGCATTCTGCGACGCCCTAGCCCAAGAAAGCGCTCGGCTCCCGACAAGCCTCACCACCCTCGGCGGCCACCTCTTCGGCAACTCCGCCTCTGCCGCCGCCGCCAACAACAACATCAACCTCGGCCTCTCCAATATCAACACCCACTTCTCCACCCTCCAAGACCACCCCCACCCCTCCTCCGACCTCCTCCGCCTCGGCCAGTTTGACCACCTCCTCCCCCTTCCACCTCCTCAATCCCCTCCCCCTTCTTCCTGGGCCCCACCTCCTCAAACAACCACCACCAAGAATTCACCAACGAGAAGCCCTTCCACGGCCTAATGCACCTGCAGCACGACCCCTCGTCATCCCCGGCGGCCAACAACAACCTCTTCAACCTGAGCAGCTTCAACGAACAGTCGGCCACCACCCTCTTCGCCGGTCCCATGATGAACAATGATCACCAGCTCGACTCTCTGTACAATGCTCAAGAATCTGTTCTCCCTCAGATGTCGGCCACGGCGCTGCTGCAGAAGGCGGCGCAGATGGGCGCGACGACTAGCAGCAACAACACGCATCTGCACGATCTGATGAACTCGCTTGCTAATGGGAATGTGGGGATATTTGGAGGGAGCTTCGGTAGCATGGAAGAGGGCGGGAAGTTTCAGAAGGCGGAGGGATTGACGAGGGATTTTCTTGGTGTTGGAACCATGATGAGGATGTCGCAGGCCGGATCGTTGGATTCCGAGCTGAAGTCGGCGGCGGCAGCGGAGTCTAGACGGACTTTGGTGGAGGGAGTCTGCAATGAATGGGGGAGGGGGGAGTTTTAGGTCTGTAACTTAAACTTTAAAAGAGTACTATAGTAGGGTTAGCAGTTGAAGTTGCTGTTAATCTTCTGCGTTTTATTGTTTAATTAATTAGTGTTGTTAGGATGTTCAGATACTGGATTAAGTAGCTTGTTTTTAAGAGATGGCTGTTTGTGTTAGGTTTTTTTTATACAAGTGTTGTTGAAAGTGAAAATGCGTGTCTTTTCAAATTTTTGTTTTGTTTCTTTTTCTTTAACTGCAACTTGGAACTTGAACTTCATTTATTATAGATTTAATTTACATCTATTACTAAGCTAAATCTCTACATTCAATGCTTGTCCATATGTGTTTGTAGGGTTCGAATTGCCATCCCACATGAGAATATCCAATAAAGATAAATAATAACTAATTAATTTAACATATATATTGCTCCCGTTAAATTCATCCATATCTTAAATTAAGCTTAAAAAATCTATTTTCAAATATTAGTCTCTCTGCGGAGAAACCGTTGAGTAGGAGACAAGTAACTTGGCATGATAGATAGATATATACGGGGTAAATTTTATAGATTGCTGGTTTTTACATAGTTTTTAATTAAAGACATACCCGCAGTTTACATTTGATTTGTTAATTTCAGTAGGACGCAAGACACAACCTAACCTGTTTTAGCGGAGCAAGATAATTTTATAAATTTTCTGATGGAGAAGTGACTTTCATACGAAGTATTTTTTGTAGTTTTCTCATGTAAAGAGGACTTTCACCTCAGAAAAAAGAATTTGATACATTTTATAGAGAGGGGAGTTTTCTACCCTATATGAATTTGATACATTTTCTGATGGGGACAAATTTTCGCACCAGCCAGATATCTTTTTTCCTGATAAAAATTGAACTTCCTATCATATATGGATTTTTTTTGTTAGATTTCTGACATGGAAATTTAATACATTTTTCTGTTAAAGAAAGCTTTTCTACGGAGCAAAAATTTAACATGTGATAAAACTCTTTCTCCATTAATCCACATGTCATTCTCTCAAAATCAATTTTTAAATTGTTTAATTAAACCCTAATTAAACCCTCATGGCCCTTCTCTCAAAATCTAATTTTAAATCGTTTAATTTTCTCTCTTTCTATATCCATGTCGGATGATTTTGCATGGATGCAAAATCATGCCATCACGTTTATAACGGAAGGCGGAAATGTCGGAAATTTAGTCATGGAAATGTCCATATTTCAACATACTTGAAAGTCAAGTTTCAACTACTAAATTCTATATATAGGTGAATACATATCAAAACCTACCGGTAATTAATTCTCCACAAGGGAACATCGCAAGGTTAATTAATCCAACTGCTACAAAGTTCCAAATTCTATTAATAACCTATGTTGGCCTTAACCCAACCTTAAGCGGCTAAGCGTTTGACTAGGTTGACCAACCAACCCCACCATTTAATGTTCCTATTCCTACTCTTTTTGTCTTGTTTTGCTCTCCATTTCTTAATTGTTGATCTCTCTCTCTCTTTAATTACTATATATAGTATTTAATTTGTTGTGGCTTTAGAAATTCAGGGCATGTAACAAGTTGGATAATTGATATAAGGTGAGCATCACGAAGTTTTGAGTGCCGATTTTGTGGCTAAGGAAATTTTGACGGAAATTATTAAGGACATTTTCCTTGCATCTTCCCATCTCTTTCCTTGTCGATCTCGTATCTCTACCCCTCTCTTCAAGTCTCAATCATTGCTAGCTAGAAACTACGTGGATGCTGATCCTCCCTCTCTCTCGATCTCGAGAAGGCATATGCACCTAGAAATACTACTAAAACCGTGAAGAACATGTGAGAGAGTTCACATGAAGAACAGTCGACAATAGACTGTGCAAGGAAATGGACTTGTAAACTGATTGATATGCATAGATGATGGATACTTGCATGGTGAATGTACACATATGCACTAATGTGTAAATACTATTATAAACATTTTTCTGAAACTATTATAAATTTGGATACTTGGTTTTGGGAGAAAAGTCGGAAATTTGGATTTTGGACGGTTTTTTTCTAAGAACTATTATAAACATGCTTTTTAAAAAGCAAAGTAACTATAGTTTTTTTTAACTAAACATGCATGTCTGCCGACGAGACAGTAACGAAAAGGCTAAATATCAGAAAACCCCCCCTTAACTTTGGACAATTACCGGAAAACCCCCCTTAACTTTCAATATTTCAGAAAACCCCCCATAAGGATTAGGATTATCACAAAACCCCCTCTAAATTTTAGATTTTATCAGAAAACCCCCTTTAACTTTGAGATTTTATCAGAAAATTAGGGGGGTTTTCTGATAAAATCTCAAAGTTAAGGGGGGTTTTCTGAGAACCCCTAAACTTAAGGGGGGTTCCTAATATTTTCAAAGTTAAGGCGGGTTTTCTGATAATCCTCCAAAGTTAAGGGGGGTTTTATGATATTTAGCCATATAAGGAAAACTTGTCAATTGTATTTCGAACTTAGCATGTTTTGGACGATTCTACCCTTTATGTACATGTTATTATATTATCCTCAATCTCTCTCCATTTTTTCAAGGATTACTTTAGATTTTGAATTCAAGTCATCAAATTCATTAGCAACAATTTTATAGTTAGTTCATGATTTTTTTTGAGCAGTTTTAGAAGGTTATGATAGTTATATGTAAAATGCCTTAAAATTCATGGTAGTTTTTGTAAATATAACCTTGGTTTTATTATGTGCTCTCGTTAATTAGTAATAGTATTAAGCTGCGTCTTTGCGTGGTATTGTTCTTGAGGTATATCATCCTTGAATTGATAATATGATTTTTATATATAACTATTTGTAAAATACTTCAGTGACAAATTATTTCACTATTATTTACGAATGAATCTCCAAACCGGTTAACAAAATAATATAGCAATTAGTAAGTTTTATCAATTTTCTATAATATAGCCAAAAATTTTATATTTATGAAATGTCCGATAGACGTTAAAATCATCATCTGCAAGAACCTAAAAAAATGGATATATGAAAATTTATCTTACAAATAACATGCAACAGTATTTCAAGGTTAAAAAGGTGTATAAACAGTGTTTATGCTAAAAAAAAGTTCGGTTCACCGCGAACCGCAGATCCATGACTGAAAATACTATAACATATATAGTAAGTTTAATATTCTATATCATGTTGTACCATGACTACAGTATAAATAGTGATTTTGAGGTTTTATTTTAACTTAATTTAAGTAGATAAACTGTAATAGATTCTTCTAAAGTCCCTTTTGGCATCTCCATTCTCTCTATGCATGTGTTCAGTACTTGATAAGTGATAGGCTACTATCTAATCAATGGACAAGGTAAACAGAGATGACAGAAGGATAAGACTTGGTGTTTTTTGGCGTTACGTGGTACATTGAGTCTCTTTGTCTAAAGAGCCAATGAGTAATTATTCTTTTCCTCATACTTTTCAAAGTAAATTAAACTCCATTTTAGAGAAAATGTTCCAGGGTACGTGCATATGATCTCAAAAGCGAAACAGAAGTGAATGGATATCCAAGAATATATATAAAACAATAACCTTCAACTATTATTTAAAAAATTGACTCCTTCCACATGGTATAAAAGCAACCCGGGTTAATCAATTCCTATCTAGGTTTAATTCCTATCGATCACATATTTAATGCGGATTTTAAAAAAAAACTATATATTACCGCTATGTGAGTTCAGATTTTGCCCCATAAAAAAAACACTCAACCTGTAGAAGCATATTAGAACGTAAAACAATAACCTTCAATATTTGCCATAAGTTCAGAATTTTAGTGTAATCGTTGGCTCATTTTAAATCGAAAATGCTAAAGAAACTACCTTTTTTTACTATAATCGGACTAAAGTACAATATATGCACTTCACTATTCTGCATTGCAACTGGAACATGCATTACACACGCAAACACACACACAAGGACTTATTTATCTATTTCTTGATTGCACTAGTTGTAATTTTATATAGGGTAAATTTTAAAAGACCGCAAGAAATTTAGCCCACTGAAGTTAACCAGCCAAAGGTTTGGAAATACAACTTACCACCCAAAACCGTTTCAGATAACTCCTAAAAAGTTGCAAATAGTCTGATAATAGATTTCAGAAAAATGCAAAAGTTTTGAGGGTTAAGTGTCATTTTCAAACTTATTATGGACTAATTCAAAATGGGCCAAAATTCTGGAAAGTTTTGTGAATTCTAACCTTTAGTATATACAAGTGTTAAGCCCGTGCTCGCACGGGTGGATTTTTTTTTTTTACTAAAGTTAAGTGAGGGATAAATTTGATGAATTAAAATAATTTGGAGGAAAATTTACAATTATCATGACTTGTAGGTAAATTTAAAAATGCATACAAGTTGGGGGTGATGTATAGAAAAAATTCAAAACTAAAATATGAGAAAATTTCAGTAAATCCCAAATCAGTTTTCATATTTGGAACTAAATCTCCAATAGCTTTAAAACTCTGAATAAGCCCTAATATCTTTTGGCAAAAATCCTCAAAAATAATATCATTAGTTTATGCATAGTTAAATGACCAAAATACAAACCCCCAATATATTTGGAGGAAATTCCAATAAGCTTTATAATTTGTCACTTAATCCCCAATAACTTCTCAAGTAAAACTCCTAATAATGGATGTTTATAATTTTTAAAACTTTTGAGAGGTTTGTTTGTAATGTTTAGATTTTTAGGTGGTTGTTTATAATTTTTAAATCTTAAAGGGGTGTGTATGTAAATTTATATTTTTGGGGGTTACTTGTAGCTTTTAAAATTTTATGTTTTTGGGTTCTTTGTATTTTTTAATTTAAAGGGTCTATTTGAAAATTATTTATTTTTTAGGTGGCTATTTACAATTTCAGATTTTCATTATGTTATTTGTCATTTGTTATTTTTATGGTTTTTTTAATTCTCATATTTTTCGGTGTTTGTTTCACTTTTCGATTTTTAGAGTCGTTTGTAATATTTAGAGTTTTCCATGGGTGTTTGTAGTTTTTCATTTTTTTCTAGGAGTTCTTTGTAATTTATAAATTTTTGGGGCTCATGTATAATTTTAGAATTTTAGGGTCTTTTGCAATATTTACATATTTAGGGATTTTGTTTTTAATTTCAGATTTTCTAGGGGCTATATATAATTTTTAAATTTGCAAGGGTTTGTTTGTGATATCCAACTTTGTTAGGGAGTTTTCTATAATTTTAGTAATTCAAAGGAAATTGTTTGTATCCTTCAAAATTTTTACATATTGTTTGTGATTTTAGATTTTTAGAAAGCTATTTGTAATTTTTATATTTTTAATAATTATTTATTATTTTATGGGTTAACATGAAAATACAAATGATTTGAGGTGTATATAATGGTTGTGAGGATTAATTTTGTCAATAAAAATATAAGATAACCCCATTTATGGAGGTTAAGTGCAAAAAAATTAAACATTTTGAGGGTTTTCTGTGTGTTTTAAATATTTTGGGGTTTAGTGCTAAATCACCAAAGATATGAGCGGTTTATTGAATTCACTCTTTAAAAATTAAGAAGGGCTCTTTGACAATTTGTTTTGAATTTTTAATTATAAATTGTTATGACTTGATTAGAATTAACAAAGATTTAATTATTAGAGTTTTCTAATTTTTATGGGTAAATTTTCTAATTATGAACATGAATAGTTTTAACTTGATAAGAATTCTTCGAAGATGGAATTAGTTGTACACATGTCATTTTCTAATAGGATAGAGGGATATATAATATTTTTTTATTAGGGATTTAACACTTGACACATTTTTATACACATAGCATTTTATGGTGCATCTAGGGATAGTTTACCAATTTCTCTTTACTATATAAAGGAGGATATATATATATATATATATATATATATATATATATATATATATATATATATATATATATATATATATATATATATATATATATATATATATATATATATATATATATATATATATATATATATATATATATATATATAAATAAGTACTCTCAAGACTGTAATAATTATTCAAGTATGTTAAAAATTTTAATTAAATACAGTTTTTGGCTAATAGAAGAACAGAAAGAAAAAGCAAAAATGGACCAACTACAATTAGTATAATTATGATACACTTTTTTTTTATTTTTGGTCAATGAAAATAAACTTTTCATCACCATGAGCGTTTAAAGCTTTTACATGTTAACTCGGGCATACCCGAATGCTACATATCCTCAAAGCAAATAATCATGAAAACCAAAAACAAACAACCACCTAATACAATGTATAGACCCAATCCTGATTCCCATTGGAAGCATGAGAATGATATATAGGCACATACACATAAAACTTTATCAGCTTCACATGCAATATGTCCCATGTACTTCTCTTCATATCATTATGAAGCCTCCTGTTGAGTTGCCAACGAAGCCAAATCATAGCCTCATTCCACACATGAGCTGCAAAAGTATAGGAGAAAAACAAATGCTCTCGAGATTCCTGCTCCTGCTCAAATAGATAGCAACAATTATCAGCAACGTGATTCATCTTCTGCATACTATCAAAGCTCGGAAGTCTATTATGGCCAACAAGCCAAAGAAATAATGCATGCTAAGGAATATTTAACTTTCCCCATACAGTTCTATGTCAATTTCGACGATGATGATTATTTTGTAGCTCAACATAAATTTGAGAAATTTTCAGCTTGCCTCCAACACAACAATTTTTGCAATATAGCCATAGCATTATCAATAGATGCTCACACTTGGACTGCCTTGTCCCTAATCTTCAAATTTTATTTCCGTGCCCAAGAATCACCAACTTTAGCTTGCACATGCCAAACATTATGGTACACTTCTAATTCTTTTTATTAGAAGTTTAAAATTTTCTTTTGTTAAAATTTTAAACTTAATGGTACAAAATTAAAGAATTATAGTACTTCTTTAGAATGCAAATACTTTAAGAAATAATTTATAAGACCATGAATACAGGCATAGCTAATCTCAAGAAGCATGACTGCAATTTTGTTGTTTTTAGAAAACATTAATTACTTTTTTTGGAGAAATAGGATGGCACCTCAACTTGAGATTCCAGCCAAAACTTACCATCAAAAAGGGTTGGATACAGTTAAAGGAGTACACACCCCAACCCTAGGGTGTACTCCTAACATTGTCTACTATATACATATATCATGATCACATCCCAATTTAGACTTTTACTAACATGTTTCAGCACAGCCATTTTTACAAACAAATAACTACGTACATTTGGCCATTTAATCTATGGTTTTGTAGCTAACCAAAATAAAGCAAACTAAGTAATTTCTTCCTGTATTTGAAGAGAATGTGTGCTTTTATGTAAAAACTCTATTATCTCTCTCCCTCCGGAAACACCAAACCAAAGCCAATAAATGTGATTCCCAGTTCTTTTTCATATCAGTACCCTTCAAGTTTAAGATTATCCAGGAGTTCCATATCGTACGTGGGGAGATCAGAGGGGATACCGAGACTCATTCATTCTTTCACACAGCACACGTATAGGATCAACTTGAACATTTTTCTTCACCAATCTATCTTCTGTGTTCAATCTGCCAAGAATTGCTAGCCAGAAAATGAATTTAGCTCTCAAATTAATGAGCCTTCGCTCTCCATAAATCAGCACATTATAATCTAAGCCCTCCATTACTCAAAAAATGATACAAGGAGCTCGTTGAAAATTTCCATTAATTAGCTTCTAATAACAAATATGTTTCAGAATATCCATCAATTCTAAATATTTGAACTCTAACTTGTCCCATTGTGGATTTGTTGAGAATGAACAGAAGCCATAGGACACAAAACCAACTGATATAAATCAGAGAAAGAAGATACCAGAGTGAAGTCATTCACCCATCTATCTAACCAAAAGTAAGTTATCCTCCCATTTCACTAATTTGTGTATTTATAAGGAAGTAATTAGCAGATTTTAAAATATTTTTCCAGAAATGTGGTATATTATTAGAATTTTGGAGAAAAGAACATCATCATCAGAATAGCACTTGTCATGTATTACTCTTTTCCACAAAGTACTCTTATTCTCCAACCACCTCCATATCTATTTATTCAGAAAAGCTTTATTCATAATATGAAGGTTAAGAATTCCCAAACCACCCAGGTTCTTTGATCTGCATACATGTTCCCATTTTAAGCTCTCCAAATTACTTGACCACAACTTAGGGAAGAGGAAAAAAGATAACCAAAACAGAGGCATAGGCATTAAGCGCAAGACTGAATTAAGAAGAATTAATCTCCCATCTCTAGATAATATTTTGCTCTTCCAAGTTGATAAGCTGCTCTCAATTTTGTCAATAAGAGGGAATCAATCTTCTTTATGAAGTCTTGATGGCCTTAAAGAAATACCTAGATAGGTGATAGGAAAGGAACCGCTCACATAGTTCATCATCAAAGCCAATTGTTGTTATAATTCAGAATTTTGTTGTAGAAAATATTAATTAATTAATAACAACAACTTGGATTGATACAAAAGCTATTCATATTTTAGGCACTTTGTTAACCTCTAGCTGTTTGATAAAATATTGAGTATCTTCTTGGTCGTATATGGTAGAATTTTCGCTGAATCCATCAATTCCAAACACTTCATCACTCCACTGTACATGATAGTCTAACTTGTGGGTATTATTAATATACCAAAAAAAAAAAAAGACATAACTGACACATCCTTTTAAAACGTAAGAATCTAATTAATGCACATTTGTCTCAAGACAATATAAACATCAAACTTCGAAGACAGTATCGTGTTGGGATATGAAGCATAAAGTTTTTGTTAAATTTTGTGCTATATTAATTAATTACAAGTGACAACAGAAGCATTTTCATATTATAATGTGTATATATATACAAATGACTATAGTTTATGAGTGTTACAGAGTTTAAAACACATGGGTTTTGTTTTTAGCATTGTCTTGATGGATTTGTACTGCCTCCGACCATTATTCTAGTTGATCTCCGTGATATTCTCTCGTTGATGCTAAGCGAGAATCTTATTTAAGTATCCAAGAAATCACATGCACTATTATTATTCTACTGGATGTTTGTGATAATTGAGGCAACTGATCCCTCACAACTCTTTATCTTTAATTTCATCTTTTAAAAAAAACACTTTTTCTACAGAGAATGGGCACATGCCCAAAAATAGGAACTATCTGGTGTTGTTTTATCTTTCTTTTTTTTTTTTTCCTTTTCGTCCCCTGCCTTCACTTTATTTTAGGTAGTTCGCAGTGGGCTTTGTCCTGTAAAAGCCCATTTAATAATTACGGTGTGGAATGGAGGTAGAAGTTTCATATACACACACACACACACATATATATATATATATATATATATATATATATATATATATATATATATATATATATATATATATATATATATATGAGAAATTAAGGCAATTGGAAGATTTTAAGAAAAAGCTGTTTGATTTGCATGGAAACCCGGAAAAATGAGTTTCCAAAAATGTCATGTCAGTTCAAAAATGCATGTTTTCCATTTTGTTATTTGGCTGGCAATAGAAAAAAAGAAAGTTTTCTCCCTAGAGCTAACAAAAAGATATGCGAAATGGGAAAACTCATTTTTGAGTTTGTAGCTCAGAAATTGGCTGGAAATCTAACGTTATCGCATGGGTTTAGGATATTTCTGAGTTGTGATCATTCGTTATGCATCAAGAAAAAAATAATTATTGGATAAGTGCATTGATTCTTAATACTCATGTCTAGCATTGGTTGAAAGGATACATGGACAGTTGGGACTTCCTAGTTTCTCTTAAGTTCTTCATGCAAATAAATAAAGTTACTCCCATTGGCTGGTTATAAGCTCTTTATTTTCCTTTTTATCCATTTTCTTCTTCCTTTTTCTTGTATCTATGTGGAGTTCTGTTGCTCGTGGGAATATTTTATTTCCGTAATTTTTAATATTGTGATTTGTTTTATATATTTTTTTAGGATAAGTTGTGTATCAATAAGATTTAGACTTATTGTTTTTCTAAAGAAAACTTTTTATCCATTTTCTTCTTCCTTTTTCTTGTATCTATGTGGAGTTGTGTTGCTCGTGGGAATATTTTATTTCCGTAATTTTTAATATTGTGATTTGTTTTATATATTTTTTTAGGATAAGTTGTGTATCAATAAGATTTAGACTTATTGTTTTTCTAAAGAAAAATAAATAAATAAATGACGTCTCAGGACCATTCGCAGCCTAGAAAATGAACGGCGGTAGAAGTTTCCTCTCCATTATTGTTTCTATTTTTGCTTTTTCTTTTCGCTTTTGTAAGAGGTTAGAATATCTATTGTACATTTTTATTGAGCCCAATCGTTATTTGGACTTTGACCCAGGACTAGACCTAACAATTTCTAAACTACTTTGGGCTTTGTAAATGAAAAAACTCAGATTAGCTGATAACAAACAAGACTCATTTGAAGTGACTAAGGCCGAAACTTTGGGGTAATTAGAACTGGGATAATTCGTAGGATAAATTTTTGTGGTGTTAGTCAATTAGAACTATAATTGGGATAATTTTTTTAAAGTGTTAGTTAAGTAGAATTCTAGAAGAACTAGAACTGGGATAATTTTTAAAATTATCCTACTAATTGTTCTACCTATATAGAAAAACATGAGTTCTTCTCCCCAAATTATTCCACTTTTCAACCTAGAACTAGATGAGAACGAACTAGAACTTTTAAATTGTTGAAAAATTATTAATAGTTGAGTCCAATAAAATGAATGTTGCTAATACATTATGCATTATTATACATTATAAATGTATGCAAATAGCACTTGCAATGCATATAGGAAAATTTGAATAATTAACGGTTGATATTAAAAAAGGATAAGTAACGTTTTATGGATTCACATAATTCACAATCAATAATAGATATTTACCTAGAATCAACAATATTTTGTGAGAAGTTTTAATAAATAAGTAATGCATAACATAATGATGGGAACAAGTGCATTAAATTTAATTAGTATGAATGAGAAAAGAGTGGAGATGAAAGATTAATAGCAAGTGATCAAAACTTGAGATTGATTTAGGAAATTAGGATTTAGCCGAATACATGATTATATATGATTAAAATTGTTGTATGCTTCATTATTATTATGGTATTTGTGATGATCAAGTATGTTGCACAATTAATTTATAATTTAGTATTATTATTTTTGATGAACTACTTCATGATTATTACTAGGCTAGTTTGCATGATTATTGATAGTAATAAGTATTAGCAATAAGGTTATTTAGTTTAAGTAATAGTTACTCTTTTATAAGAATTATTAATATTGCTTTATATAATTAACACTTTATATTCACAAGCTTCAAAAATTTATAAATTAAGGTGTCATACTATCAAAATACATAATTATATACTTTATAATTATTCTAAATTATCCCACATCATTTTACCAAAATATCCCACTTCTAAAAATTATCCAAAGATTGTTCTATTAAAATATCCCACTTGAATAAAATTATCTCACTTGAACAATTATTCCAATTGTACTTGAAAAGTTCTGATTGACTAACACCCCTACACGAATTCATTAGCGAGAATATTTCCTGGTTGATTAAAGGCAATTTAAGATTGAAAAAGATAAATTAGTGGAGGGAATTCTAATGTTTTGATAAGAGCTTTAGGGTTTTGATTAGAGAAGATATTGGATTGAAGATCTTGACCCCCGGAACCTTAACAAACTCTTTCTCGTCACTCGAATCACCTCAGCGAGGAGAGTTGCCATTGGTTTCTATAATACCCAAAAAAATTTCACAGATTCTAATTATGTATTCATGCCTGAGGGTTTTATCGTAAGCCCACTTTGTTTTTTTGCTTTTTCTTCGAAAGGCCCATTTAGCCTTAAAGCCCAAAGCTATTAGAACTAAGTTATCCTTATGGTTTTATCCTCAACTTATCAATAATCTTACCTCTCCTCACGTGGAAAAAAAATCTATCCGGTTTTCTCTATAACCGTGAAACCACGTTTAACATTAAAGGGCTTATCCTTTTCCTCTATCTTTCATCATAAACACACACGGGAGAAAAAAAAGAAGAAGAAAGGAGAGACCAAGTACTCAAGTACAGAGAGCGGATAGGGATCTTCCAATTTCGAAGTTCAAAATATTTTGAGGCAAGTATTTTTGGTTGTTTAGTTATCTTTTGTCTAAGGTTTCTTGGCTATATTTAGTATAGAAATTTTTGTAGACCTAATAAGTTTAAATGATTACTTTATTTTCTTTTTTTTAGAACACGTATATGTTATAATTCTTGTGATGAATAATCCTTTTTTTAAATCATTAGTTATATTAAAAAGCCGAAGAGAGTTGCGGAAGTTTGCGGAGCAAAATATTTGCGGTACGCATGCGGGTCCCACCACACAAAGCTCTAATGAGGTTAGTTCAATTTTTATAATATCTGGTGGGCCCACAAATAATTTTATACATTTACTTTGAAACCCAAAGCTTGACCTCAATTACTTTGAAACCCACATAGTTCTATACATTCTCATCCACCCAAAATGCAATGCTGATTTACATAAAACGAAGTGGATACCTACATAATATTAAGTGTATAATTGCATGATAGGATGTATAATATACGATACATAGTTACATTCTATAGGGTGCATAGCCAATTGTTTGTAGTTATACACGTAAAATGGAGTTGGGTTATTTGCAATTTCATACCTTGAAGTTAAAACTTTTCTAACTATGACTTTGATATCTCAGAAATTTTTCATTAGTTACATTAAAAAGCCGAAGATGAGTTTGCGGAATAAAAAATTTGCGGTACGCATGCGGTCCGACCACACAAAGCTCTAACGAGGTTAGTTCAATTTTTATAATACCTGGTGGGCCCACAAATAGTTTTATACATTTACTTTGAAACCCAAAGCTTGACCTCATTTACTTTGAAACCCACATATTTCTATACATTCTCATCAACCCAAAATGCAATGCTGATTTACATAAAACGAAGTGGATACCTACATAGTATTAAGTGTATAATTGCATGATAGGATGTATAATATACGGTACATAGTTACATTCTATTGGGTGCATAGCCAATTGTTTATAGTTATACACGTAAATTGGAGTTGGGTTATTTGCAGTGTCATACCTTGAAGTTAAAACTTTTCTAACTTTGACTTTGATATCTCTCGAGATTTTTCCTTGACACTTGATGCTCTCAAATTTACACATTTTCTTTGATACACCATCTTGTATGAGCCCTTAGAATTTAAGGGACTTATGAGTAATTTTAAAGGTTTGAATGACTAATATAGAACCATTGAAGATTTGAGGGACCAATACTAAATAGCCGTAAATCTTATGTGAATATTTGGATTTGTATAGATAAAATATTTACAAATCTTCAGAATTATGTATTGAAAGTTTGTAAATAGTTTAAATTAACTTTAGGTTGTAGAATAATATAATTTTTAACTTGAAGAATTTAGCCTGACATTTTGATGAATATTTACTATTAAATAATTAGCTTCTCTTTTATCCAACAAAATACTATTTATTGTCAAAAGAAATACTCTAAGACCTCAAAGTAAAAGGTAGATAACTCGGTGCACCAAAATGAAAATAAGCCACCAAACAATCGAAAGGGTTTTTTCTATATTAATATCTTAAATCTTTTATATATTGGTATTAGTCCTTCAAATCATTTAAATTGCTATTAGGTCCCCATTTTCTTAAGCTATTTTAAAATTGGTCCCTCAAATAAGGGAAATTGATATTACGTCCTCCGATACTTAAGTCATTCCAAAATGAGTTCTTCAAATAAAGAGTAGAATTATTAATTATAGTGATCTATTTCAAACAACTTATGAGAATTCAGGGTCAAATAAAGAGTAAAATTTATATTCACATGCTCCTCAATATATATAAAAATGTAGAGTTATTAAATAATATGAGAACTTTTATCTCAGATATAAAACAGTAGAGTTATTAAATAATATGAGAACTTTTACCCACCACATTCTTAAATCAATACACCACTTTAAATTAACTCGGCATTTTCCTGACATTAGAAACTAATTAATTAATTAATTAATTTTTTGTAGAAATTAATTAACTAATTAATTACAATAGTATTCTAATTTCTAGCTTATCTCTAGGAGAAAATAGCCTTAGAAAATGCATTTGGGTCTTCACAAGTGATAAAGATATTATTATTTAGATTAATCAGCTATATATAAGTTTATATTTATCACCATTCAATTTGTTTACTAGCACTTATCACCGAGTAACACATTTTATTATTTTTAAGTATAATTATCTACTACTTAATTAATAGTTTTCTAAATTTTAATATTCATCCTACCTAATGTTATGTATTTTTTTTATCCTATTTCACCCAAACATGTTAATTGCCCTCTAGCATCAGCTGTATTTTCCTTCTTATACTCTTTTGTCATACATATACTTCTTTAATTTTGTGCAACAAAAATAGGGACCAGACACTTGCAGTTCTGTGGAATAATTTATTGAGACAATTTTGCCCATGCATTTTTAACTTAATTGCATGTGGACATTCTTTTCATGTGTTAGTGTTAGTCTTCTTCCTAACTTTATTTTCCTTTATCATTAGCAACAATACACTTGCACACATACACATCAATATACTTGCACACATATATAACAAACCATCTAATGTCTGATACTAACTATAACTATATATCTCACGCACACTCATAAAAAGACATCAGATAAATAGGAAATCTAGACTAGATCAAGCTTATCAGAAGTATAGAGGTAAATTCCTTTTGAATTATTTTAATCACTAAGAAATTTAACTCTACACACAACTTTTAACATTGGACATCCACTATTTTTGTCCTTTTTAAAATGCATCGCGTACTTATTAATCACATGTTGATCGACATAGTATAAGTTTAATGGAAAATTCTAATATAATATGGATGGGATATCAAAGCAAAATGTGTCTGAAATTTTGGATTAAAGAGTTAGAAAATTACATCAATGATACCAAAGTGAAATAAGCGACTAAATAACCATAATGGATTTTTCCTATAATAGTCCCTGAAATCATTCGTATTTTGAAATTATTCCTTTAAATCATCAAAATTTCCACCGGGCACGTGCAACACACGTGCTTCCTTACTAGTGTTGGTTAAAAGGCTTATCACTTGACACTAGAGCACTTTCCATTTTTATTTATTGCTTACATGTGATTGTCATGCCTAGAATCTACTAGTGATATCTGATATTTATGTTTGACTAGCATCATATACACGTGGTTACCTCTTATTTGGTGCTTTGATAGTTTTAGTTTTTTTAGTTAATTCATGTCACTACAAAAAATATAGTCATTAACAACATTTAAAATCACACCTAACTACATTTTTAAAATGTTGTTATAACAATTCCCAATGTTTAATACAAGTGTTTGAGTGGGAACTGTAGTTAACAATTACCAACATTTTTTGGCAAGTGTTGGTAATTGCCAACATTTGCAAAAAAACGTTGGCAATTACTAACACTTGCAAAAACGTTGGTAATCAATTACCAACGTTTTTTGGCAAATGTTGGCAATTGCCAACATTTGTTGGCAAGTGTTGGCATCAATTACCAATGTTTGGCAACAAAAAAACGTTGGTAATTGTGCCAATGTTTGTGAAGAGCAGAAACTACAGAAATCAACCTGAATTCAAGCTAAACAAAACTCAATACAAAACTCGTACAAAAACTGAAAGATTATTAGTACTTAATTACGAACACAGTAACCAGAATTATTAGTACTCAATACAAAACTCGTACAAAAAGATTACAAGAGCAGAAAATATTAGTACTTAATTAAGAGTAATAGACCATATCCTAGTTTCAACTCAACACAAAACTATACAAGAAACCAGAATTCGCAAGGGTGGCACACTGGGTAGGGCAGTGTGTCTGGGGGGGAGGGGGGGGGGCCGAGGCGGGAAACCCGCGTTCGAGTTCCCTTGCCTAAACTCCCTCGGGCCAGATCCGTTACCCCACGCAACCACGTGGCTCTCTCCGGGTCGACAGCGGATGTAGGGGGCGGGCCCGAATAGGGCCTGCTCTGCGGTGACGCCCGTTTGGGGGCAAGGGGACTCGAACATCAGGCCACCATGCCTGTAGAGACTGCCTTGCTCCTGTTGGGGGTCCTGCTTCCGAACCGCTGGGGTACCTACCTAAAAAAAAGCTAAACAAAAAGTGAAAGTGACATGTGCTTCATTGAGCATTATTCCAATACAAAAAAAAAAAAGTGGAAATGAGAGCACAGTAAGAGATGGTCCAGTCCTGTAGTTGGAGAGATATCTTCATGTCTGAGTTAGGGGGTTCGTTGATAGAAAGATAAGCAACAGGATCACAACCTGCATTAAAATAATTCAGTCAAAGGCAAAGATACTGGAAAAAGAGATATAGAATCCTATGTCTTACACAAGAGGAAGTATCTGAGATCCTACATAGGTTTATTGAAATAGCATATTATAGTTTATTCTGAGATTATGCTCGCAATGCATTATGACTAGCATTTAGAATAAGGTAACATCTGTATAAGCAAAAAGTGCTTATGATTCTGGAAGAATGACACTCCAAATAAAATCTTACATTTCAATATTTTTCTAGGCTACTTTGTTGCTAGCGCAGGAGAACCAATAGGTGGAAATGAAAGAGCTTCCATTATGTGCAGTTTAATGATAACATGGATCATATATCTGAATTTTACATTAATTATGCATCTATTGATATATAATATGAATGCTAATATCAAAGCTTTCTTTTTGGTGGCATGATTCTAATAGTCCTCTCATATCGAGAGGGAACAAAGATCACTGAGAATAAAGGACACCTATCCAAACCCAACACACGCGCGCGCGCACAAACACACATGAACTGAAAATAGCGACTCATGTAATTTATGTAAATACATGATTACGTATTTATAAGATCATATTGTATGTGCTTGTAGCAGCTTTTGGACTTGCCTATATTAAACTGAAACAGGTAAGCTTATTGGTCTCAAGTATAAGCACCAATCCAAGTAAGTTGCTAATAACTTCAATAGGTTATCATGCAAATAAAACTGCAAGGACCAACGGAATAGTGGTGGGTTTCAGTTACAGAACCATCAAGTACTAGAATTAATTTGAAGCAAGATTTATGAAACATATAGATAAAATCACCTGTCGTTTCTTTATAGAATCTGACAAGGGAATCCAGATCTCTTGGTCCATGATACCGAATTCTTGATGTCCTGTTAGCTATCAATATAGATGGAAAGCTGTGGATGCCATACCCCGAGAAAACACTGCAAAACATTAGATTTGAATGTAGATGTCAACCCAAAATTGGACAAGAAGAATACAGCACATGACAAAATAATATGAAAAGCAAAAACCGGTATGAGAAATTGAAGCTACATATTCGAGTTTGCAAGTATTTATCATCATCCTGCACAATGACTAATCAAATTTAAGAGATGGGACTTATAATGAGACTGCTACAAGAAAATGGGAAAAGGTTCAAGGAAAGAGACATTTCTAAAGAAATAGCAATATAATGTATTCATTCTGGACACCTAAAAATCTGTCTAACCGTGTCATTCATGCACTTACTACAATAGCAATAAATAGAGTTCAGGTTTTTCTGATATTGGTTCCTCAAATCACGTTAAATTTGAAGAAAAAAATCCCTCAGATCAGCTGATTTGCTATAAAGACACCCAAATACAAATAGTTGGACAATATGACTCTGTTAGCATCCTCCAACCAAAGTTAAGTCGGGTCTGGAAGGAAAACTAATTGGGACATTAATGATATAGCTGGAAAGAACAACCTTATTCAGCAATATCATGCTGCAAGAAGAAATAGAACAATCAAATAATTTATAATGGAAGATTCAACATGAAGATGTTACACCATTACTTATAAACTGCCAGAAGTACACTACTCTTTTCATTTCACAAGTCAAAGTTTTTACATATCAATAACTAGCCAATATACAAAGTTAACTTACCAGCTTCAAAATGGGTGATGCCCAATATCGGGTTGATACTCTCCATGTGCACTAGAGGCACTCGGAACCTATTAACAAAGAAAATAGAACAATCTACTTAGAAATCATAAACATCTACCCTAATCATTACTATGATTTTATTAGGTTAGATAAGCTACCTGTTGATTTCTCACAATACGATTAGTACTTGTATTGGAGTTCTCAGCCCCATTGTTCCTAGACCTTGTCCAGAATGCCATTTGTTTTTGCATTAGCTCTATTTGCAATTGCATTTGTTGCTGAGAAGCTTGCATCTGTGCCATTTGTTGCTGATGAGCAGCTTGCAACTGTGCCATTTGCTGCTGATGAGAAGCTTGCCATTTGTTGCTGATGAGCAGCTTGCAACTGTGGCATTTGGGTTTCAGAAAGCATAGTTTTTTTCGACCGGAACATCATTACCTGTCAAAAAATATTGATGTTAAGGTTTCTTTAGTGTCAAGAGAAAATGGATAATAGTGTATGATGAAAGAAGCACATCAAAGAAAATAAATAATCTCACAATTAGCTTATTTTGAGATCCAAAATAAATTTTAAATGAAAAATAAACTTCATGAAATCAGTAAACGGTGACAAGTTGTGATATAGATGATGCGCTACTGTTAATTCAGTTAGGGGTTCCTAAGAAGAGAGGCAAACTCAGATGAGATTGAGGGTAACTACAGCATAATACCACCAGTACGCATTAGCATAATACCACCAGTACGCATCATTCCATGAGCCATAGAAACAATTAGTGCTCTACTAAGCATAATAAACTCAGATGAGATTGAGGGTAACTACAGCAAAATCATGAGTGCTAGGGCTGAGAACATGGGAGTAATACATCTTTAGGTAAGAACCTACTCAATAAGCTTATCAGATAGTTCATTTAATAAATCCGACATGACCTGGTGAACTAGAAGCCTGAAATAATATAGATACAGATCCATTACACAAGGTTTTTGCAAAGACTATACATAATAGCAGTCAAAATGAACAAGAGATAAACAAGCTTTTCATAGAAAAATATTAATCTGTGAAACTTTCAAGAGGAATACACTCTAGATAAGATCCCTCGTCATCATCAATTTTCCCTACCATCAAAGAAATCATTCCCATTTATCACATTTAACTTAGTTTACTACAGCTTCCAGGAGCTAAAAAAGTATTTGGCCAACATATCGTCAGATTTCATAAGCTCGACTATTGCAGAAACAAAATGTTTCTTGCATAACGAACCCTAAACGAGCCACTTTAATGTCCATAATCTACTTAATGCAGCCGACATTGTTGACTCAAACAGCACTAATCTTACAGGCATTGGAATAACATTTTCCTAAACTTAAAAACATATGACAAATGTTGGGGTTCATTTAGTCCCAGATTAGCTAAATGAGGAGTCAAAATGGTGGGATACCTGCAATTTACCCAAGATAAAACGAGCAATTGTGATTTAGAAAATTGTGCCAAGGATCCAAATTCAAAGCGAAGAACAATCTACACATCCTCAACACACCACCTAAAAGAGTCATCGCCACACTAACATACACAAGAAGATCAAAATGGTTGACGCCAATCCTAAAGCGTCATTTACAAGAATGGGTATTTTACACTACTGATAGTAATTGCCATAGATTGCAAACCTCATTAACAAACTAAATTCACAAAATGCTCATTCTGAGAATCATTTCACGAACCACCATAAATAAAAGTAATTCATTCCAAACCTCATGAGACAAACTACATTTTCACAATCATGGTTGTATTCAATCGAACAGCCGAAAAAATTGTCTATATGTTATCATCTAACCCGTCCTTGCAAGAAATCAATGGTTAAAACCTACACGAGAATTTTAAGTAATGCATAATGCATTAGATTTTAATATTATAAATTTTCTAACATTGCCTAACAGCATAAACATTTACAACATCTTCAAAGCTATCATCCTACATCAGAAGAAAGTACAATTTCATATCCATGTGACAGTAGTTTATACTCAATATTTCGAGATAATTCAAAGTATAGACTTTCTTTTCTAATTTGCCTCTAACTGAGATTGTCTAAGTAACTGTGTTAGTGATCAATTGGACTAAAAAGTAGAAGTATTAAGTCTAAAAACAAGCAAAATTTACACTTATGAAATTGGTCATGACTATTTTGACTGAAACAAACCTTTGGTGGAATCAACCTGTAGACGATTGAAAGGAGCAGGAGCCGCCGTCGTCGTCGCCGATCAAAGGTGCAGTCGTCGTCGTTGTCGTCGATCGAGGAGCAAAGCCCTAGCAAAACCCTAGAATCTTTTAATGTTTGCCTCTCAGTAAACATATTAAACAAAAACCCCAAGTATTCGACCAAAACCCTAGAAAAGTCTCGGGGTCAAGAGAGGACCTGGAAAATACTTTCCGACGATGCGGAGCACCCGGTTGCCGTGCTTGTCGGAGCCCTGGACGCGGAGGATCTGGAGGAGTTCGAGGTCAGAGGAGTCCTCGTTTTGGCAGCCGAACCACTGTTCGTCGCCGTCGCCGTCGTCGTCGTCGTCAATCAAGGAGAGAGCGGCCGTCGTCGTCATCGATCAAGGAGAGAGCGGCCGTCGTCGTCGTCGTCGATCGTGGAGAGAGCGGCCGTCGTCGTCGTCGATCGAGGAGCAGTCATCGTCGTCGATCGAACGAGACGGCGGCGATCTGGGATGAGATCGAAGTGATTTGGGGGCGATGGCGACTTGGAGGCGATTTGGGGGTGATGGCGACTTGGAGAAGATTTGGGGGCGAGGGCGATGGCGACTTGGAGTAGATTTGGGGGCGATGGCGACCTGGAGGAGATTACATTTGGGGGCGATGGCGATTTATCTCAGGAGCTGTAGACGCACAAAAAAATTTGTCTTCTTAATTAATTAAAGGGTTTAATACATTTTGATAAGTTTGAAAGTGAAATCAACGGACGATACCTACAGCTCATATACAAGTTAGCTTGAAGCTCATATACAAGTTAGCTTGAAGGTAGGCTCTCTATATTTATCAATTCAAAGAGGTACGCCTTCCTCTTATAGTTGTCAAATGTGATGAGCTCAACAAGGCTTATCAATAAAACCTATTATGAGGATGATAGTACCTCATATAAATCAAAACAAATATGAGGGATAGCATCCCGTGTAAATCAAAACTAATGTGAGGGATAGTACCTCATATAAATTAAAACTAATGAAGGTAGGCCCTCCATATTAATTAATTCAGAGAGGCACACTTTCCCCTTATAGTTATCAAATTTGATGAGCTCAACAAGCTTTATCAATAAAATATATTGTGAGGATGACAGTACCTCATATAAATCAAAACCAATATGAGGGATAGCACCTTATATAAATGAAAATCAAAGTGAGGATGACAACACCGCATGTAAATTTGAGAGTATATACACCCTCTGTTAATCCAACACAAGCAACACATGCCTCACCCCTCATATCACATGCCTCACCCCTCATATTAAGCAAATTTTCAAACTTGAGGGTGCATGTCAATTTCAATACATTAGTGTTATCATGTGATCATATGCCTTAGCAATAAAATCTAACTCGAGGATACTCATCCTCATATATAAACTTAATTTCAAAGTGAAGGTATATGGCTCCACATAGCATTTATTTCAAGAAATACAGAAGATAAGCTGATAGACAGATAAGAAGTGAAAAGTAAAGAAAATATTTGTTATGATAAATGAACGCAATAATCTTGATAAGAAAGTTTCGATAAGGAAGTTGTAATAACTCCCCCACCAATCCCTTTCCAACATCTGGCGATAACTTCCCCTTCGCTTCCTATAAATAGAGACTTCATTTGCCAATGAGAGAGGGGAGACAAGAACGATAACAAAGAACGACAACAAAGAGAGAGAAAAGGCTGATAGATTGAAAAGAAAGAGAACCTTGGAGTCTGAAACAACAACGCCAAGGTCCTCTGCATTTTTATTTTGAAAGGGAGGAGGGCTTCAGAACATTGTCTGGAGACCCAAGATCCCATCTCATTTCTCTTAAATTTTGTAATACATTAGAAAGATAATAAAATCTATATCTCCCTGCATTCGAGTTCTTATGTCTATTTAATTCTTTGCTTTCTACTAATCAGGGGTTTCTTTTAATAAGAGTAATTAATAGGAAGAAATAAATTTCTGGAAGCATGCACCTCACAACAACCTTTTTACAAATAAAGTGATACTAATATGTATCTAAGGAGTAAATATTTAGGGATTGCTCTACTCTCCTTAAGATTGGTGATACGGCTTGGTCAAAAAGAGATTAGCCTACCTAAATATTATTTCTCCTCTGATGCACCACTTTAAATTTTATTCACAAAATATACACGTCGGGCATTCCGACTCTTACAGGAGCGATTTGAGATGGGGCAACATTTTAAATAAAAAGCGTTGGTAATTACCAACGTTCAGAAAAACGATGTACCAAAATAGACAACGTTTCAAAGAAAAGTGTTGAGAATTACCTACGTTTAGACAAACGTAGGTAAATATGTGTAGGTAATTGACCATTTTTTTGTAGTGTGTAGGTGTTTTCCTTTGACAAATGTTATGCTTTCTTGTTCCTAGAGGTGTCTCATGTCCAAGACATATAGGTTGAATTAGTCTTTCCAGTTCAAATTTTGTATATACTGATATGTGCATAGATGGAGTTCTCATATAACACTAAATCTAAACATTTGAGTATTATAAAAAAAGGGTTACAAAAAATCTTTATTCCTTGAAATATCTAGTTTTTAATAAGAACATAATATTATTATTTTCCGAGGTAATAATATAATTTTATTTACAAATTCTCATAAATTGGAAAATTCCTTTTAATAAGTTAATACCCTTCCTTCAATAAACATTATGCTACGATGGTTTTCTAATTTAAGTCAGTTTCAACAAATTTATTCTTTCTTCTTAATAACAATATTAATACTTTTATAAATTTTATTTTATATTTTTTATTTTTATTTCCGGGTCAGGAAATCTTTTACAACCAAAAAGTTCTTTTCAAATATGCAACAACTAAGTCATTACTTTTAAATTTTGAAGATTTCTATAAAGTTTTAATACATTTGCTTTTCTGTCACTCTATTACCATTGTTACGCATCGGACTTAGTTGCTATTAGGTTGGTTTGGGGTTCGAATCCCATAAGCTTTCATTGTTACAAAATATTTTTTTTGGGTCTTTTTTGAACTCAACCCGACCCGGTCAGGATCCATTATCAAATACTAGACCCGTTTGGGTCTATCACTCAAATTACAGACCTGTTTGGACTTTTTTGCTCACAAAAATCAGATTTTGTGGATATTTAGGCTATCAAACCAAACCCGTTTGACCCATTTTGACACTAAACAATTATATTATGTTATTTATTTATTTTCCCTTTTCTTAAGACGAATGATGATATGTTTGATCATCTGATGCCATGTTTGATCACCTAATGCCATGTTTGATCACCTAGTGACATTTTAATAGGGTCGACTGTGCATGAAGACGACTTCCGTCAAAATATGATTCATAAGCATGCTATCATAGCATGGCTACACCCTCGACATCGATCTCCCGATGTGAGGATTTTCTCTTAATTATTACTATTATTATAATAGCATTGACTAGACGATGCAGCCATCTTGATTTGGACATATTCTGGATCACGGTTAATTTTCATAGTTTTACGGAAGCCATTCCATGGTAACTCTGTGGTTATAGTGCACAACATTTCATGCACAATCACTTAAGATTAATCAGATAAAAACGGGTTTGATAAAGGGAAATTGGATGGATAATACAAAGTGTATATAAGCGGGCTCATACGCATTCCTGATATCCTGAGTTATATATAAGGGCCAGAGGCAATTACTTGACTTGAAGCCGTGTTCCCGGGACTGTTACAGGAACCTGATTTATATACATGAAAATATTCTCCTCTAATTCAAATAACATATAACATAATAATAATGTGCTTGTGTGCCTTGTGATAGAGTTTATCTTGATATCTACAATTAGCATTTTCTTTTATCACCTTTAATGGATATTTCATCTTTTCTTTATACCTGTCACAGACACTTACACGTGCACAATATCTTTATTTGATATGCTTGTTGGGAATTTTCTGACTCCTCTGGGGTTTGCGCACCCCAAACTTGGGGACTGTTCTTTCTTCGCATAATCAAGAATATGTTGAGGAGCAAGCCCATCGGCAGTGATCACCTTTTATTTCATCAATTCTTCGGTTTCAGTTGGTTTAGGTAGTTATTTGATTTAGACTTTTCCTTGACCCACTTGTGGCTTTCCTAGACTATGATGTTTTTTTCTTACTCTTTTCTATTGTGGATAGTTGTGGACTTGTAGTTAAACTCTGTCATTTCGGAGATTTCTTTATCTATATATTCCTTTTATTATCTTAGTTACATATTTTGTGGTGTAGTTTTGGATGTATATCTGTATACAGGATGATCTAGAGGCGTGAATGTGGCCGAATGGTTGCATTGCTGGCTGAGTCACGTTCCAAATTATTACACTTTGGAACCGAGGCATGACAGTTTCATCATCTACATCGTTCTTCATCAAGCTTCACTTTGATTCATTGAAGGACGATTTGTTAATCAAAAAGGGCTGTAAGATCTTTCTTAATTTTTTATGCTTAAATTGTGCTTGTTGGTTTATTTCAAACTTGTTTTTATGACACACTCAAGCCAAAGTAAATTGAGGGTTGGGACTAGCTAGGGCTAGGTGTTACTCATTGTGAAGAGTTAGGTTAGATGACTGGTTTCAGGTAGATTTCAGAGTGCGGTCTTTGTAATCCTACTAAATCGGGTTGTGATTCAGAAAAACTCTTGGCATAGTGAGGAAGCGCTTTCGTGAGAAGGAAGAGTGAACATAAGATTGTTATCCGAATCACTATAAAAATCTCGCATGTCCTTGATTGGTTATTTTTCACTTTTATTTTATCTATTCTGCTGCTTATTTTTTATTTTTAGCGAAAAATAGTAGCAATCCTATTCACCCCTCCTAGGCTTGCATCTCAGATCCAACAGTATTGTGGTAGAAAATTATTTGCGAAGGGGTCATTATAGGCCAATTCATACGTCCGTCTGTTTGTGTGCAGGTTTTCTTGCAGGAAATCAATTTCGATTTCATTGTTTGCATATTGGTAATTTTATTTGTGAATAATGTTTATTCAACACAAATTGAGTGTTTTGTTAAAATCGATTGGTGAAAAAGCTACATAAATTTATCATGTAAGATGTCTTTAATGGCGTGCAGTTATTTATTATTTTAAAAAATTTTAAGCTATAGTTTTTGCTCCCACCAAATTGTTTGCATCATTTGCCACAAAGTTTTTTTATAACAAAGTGTAAGTTTATTTATATTTTCTAATTAAATTTTGCAATCCAGGATCTTTTAACACAAATCATATTGCATTATTTATATCTGCAACTCTATTTCCACACAACGAAAAAGACTATAAAAGTTTGATGCATTTTGATACGAAATTGAAATGAAGAAGATAACTTTCTTGTTGTATGTTTTAGGAATGATGATTGGATATGTGTTTGGGGACTGACCATTGAACTTGGAAAAGACTACAATGAAATCTTTCATTTATAGTGCTATAAGATGTCTTACTTTATAGTCGTCTCCTTTATGCCTAATTTCCATATACATATATCGAAAAGGATGTCGGTTTGTTTTCAGAGCTTGATTACATACTAACTACTTCTTGGCTGGATATATTTCTTGCATATCCAGAATTAATAATCTATTTTTGTTATGACAAATTTTTAAGATAAACTAATATCAATCACACGAAAGCACGAAAAATATCGAGAACACACGAACACAAAGATATATGTGGTTCGGTTTGTAGCCTACGTCCACGGGCGAAGAAGGAGAATAGCTTTACTAAATTATGAGGAATACAAAGTGGAATCTCTCAATCAACTCAATCACAAATAACACCCAAGATTCCCGTACAATCTCTCTAAATAAAAGAAACAAAAGAGGGATAATTCACAATGACAGGATTCCAAAGAAACTTTGTTTCTCTCTGTATTGGTGCTAAAAATGGATGATGCAGCTTATCCTAGAACCAGTGCTTCTCCTTTTATAGGAGCGTCACCGAGTCATCCGACCGCTGCGAACAAGCATCACGTATTTGCTGAAGCCTTGGCCAATAGGAAACCAAATATGAATACAATTCTAATGTGAGTCCAATTCGTGACAAACCATGCAGCTCCTATCAACTCTTGGCTATGAGAACTCCAACAAGGTTTGTAGGCAATAAAAATTGCCTTAATCCCTACACAGCAACTCGGAATGAGCAAAAGAGCTTAAGAGCCCATCTAAGTGGAGTCAGGCCCGCCTAAAGGTTAAGTTTACCTGGATGATTGACTTTACCAAATAAGACAGAAATGCTGATATCTCTTAAACCAAGAGGAACTGGGTAAGATGACCGGGGCAATTGGCTCTGTCTCGTCGAGATGGTCGATTTCCATATATAACTCGTCTAATTCCGACGTATGGTTTGAAAGTTACGACCTGTTCTTCGTAGCAGACGAGGCTCGCCAAGCAGCGAGGCTCGACATTCAGACGAGGCTCGCCAAGCAGCGAGGCTCGACATTCAGGCGAGGCTCGCCAAGCAGCGAGGCTCGACATTCAGACGAGGCTCGCCAAGCAGCGAGGCTCGACATTCGACGAGGCTCGCCAAGCAACAGGCTCGACATTCGACGAGGCTCGCCAAGCAGCGAGGCTCGACATTCAGACGAGGCTCGCCAAGCGCCAGGCTCGACATTCAGCGAGGCTCGCCAAGCAGCGAGGCTCGACATTCGTGACGAGGCTCGCCAAGCCGAGGCTCGACATTCGTGACGAGGCTCGCCAAGCGCCGAGGCTCGACATTCGTGACGAGGCTCGCCAAGCAATGAGGCTCGACATTCGACGAGGCTCGCCAAGCAACAGGCTCGACATTCGACGAGGCTCGCCAAGCGCCGAGGCTCGACATTCGACGAGGCTCGCCAAGCGCCGAGGCTCGACATTCAGCGAGGCTCGCCAAGCAACAGGCTCGACATTCAGACGAGGCTCGCCAAGCCGAGGCTCGACGCTCAACCGAGGTTCGCCTATAGCGATGAACCTCGACATTCAACCGAGGTTCGCCTATAGCGGTGAACCTCGACATTCAACCGAGGTTCGCCTATAGCAGTGAACCTCGACATTCAACCGAGGTTCGCCTATAGCAGTGAGTCTCGATACCCCGCCTCGACATCCAACCGAGGTTCGCCTATAGCAGTGAACCCCGACACTCAGCCGAGGTTCGCCCGCAGCAGTGAACCTCGACGTTCAAACAAAGCTCGCCCGCGGCATCATTGGTCCGACGAGGCTCGCCGTCGCCGCGTTATCGCGGGCGCCAGCATCAGAAGCGTACCGACAATCACTGTAGCGGCGCCGCTCACTGTAGCAAACACGAGGCCATTGTCAGAACGCAGGCCTGGCGTTGGACTGGCTCTGGCACGATGGGAAGGGTCATTAACCCCCATATGAAAGTGACAATAGGGGTCAGCTACACCCCTCAAGCCCATATAAATAGTTGAAAGCCCAACAAAGAAAGGGCTGGCTGGCTTTTAGAGAGAACTCTTGGAAAATCAAGCACTTGTGCACAAGAGAGATCAAGCTCCTCTTCAACAACCTCTAGATCATCCGCAGCTTTGGTCTGATCGTCAACGGGAAGCAATCTCGACGTGAGCATCGAGGGAAGCATCCTATCGCCACCAAGAACCCATACAAAAGAGGAGTCAAATCTACCTCCTCTTCCTCTGTAATCGAGAGAATTTGATTGTAATACGTTCGTTCAATCAATAAACATTTTTCTACCCTACGTAAGATGGCTAATTACAGCGGGGAGCAACCATTCATTCCGATGAACCGGTGGTGGCGCAATCAGACAAAGTTGCAGTTGGAACCGAGGTTCAAACCTTGGTCCTTGAGTTTGATCGGAGTAAGTATGAGGAGTTCCTCTCCTCTGGGGCATCGAGCCCAGTGAAGACACGTAAGTGTCGACGAGTCTCATATGAGACTTCAGCCCCCGTGGCTCGTGTTGAATCTCCTCGAGTGAACTCAACAATCACCGCCTCTCAACGACAAGGCTCCAAAGCCACCAACAAGGCTAAGAAGTGGGTGGTTAAGCGCCCATCCCAACTTCGAGGCCATTAGCCAAACTTTGGCTTATGCGGGCGAACCTCGCCTCGCCCGTGGAAAGGAAGGATCCGCCAAGGGTCCAATTTCACGACGCGCTGGCAAAGGGCCCACGACAACTGCCGTGAGGGCTCGAAGCTTTGGTCTCGCTGGACGGGTTTCACTATCGCCCAAAGATGGTCAACGAACTAAGGGTCGAATCGACGAGGAACGCCACGAACCTCGCCATTGCACCCCAAGTCGCGGAACCTCGCTTTCATCTAAGGGTTCATTCAAAACAAGACGAACGCCGCCTACCGCTAACCTCGCCCACATGGCGAACCTCGCCAATGTGAGGTCTCTCCAAAAGAGACGAACCTCGCCTACCGCGAACCTCGCCCACATGGCCAACCTCGCCACAATGTGAGGTCTCTCCAAAGAGACGAACCTCGCCTACCGCGAACCTCGGCCCACATGGCCAACCTCGCCACAATGTGAGGTCTCTCCAAAGAGACGAACCTCGCCTACCGCGAACCTCGGCCCACATGGCCAACCTCGGCCAATGTGAGGTCTCCTCCAAAGAGACGAACCTCGCCCACATGGCGAACCTCGCCAATGTGAGGTCTCTCCAAAAGAGACGAACCTCGCCACAACGCTGAGGTCCACTTGAAGGATAAGCTCACAAAGTGGCGAACCTCGCCACAACGCTGAGGTCCACTTGAAGGATGAGCCTCGCTTGAGTGGCAAATTGCGCCAAAGAACATAAGGTCCCCTCTAAAGGGATGAACCTCGTCCACATGGCCAACCTCGCCACAATGTGAGGTCTCCTCCAAAGAGACGAACCTCGCCACAATGTGAGGTCTCCTCCAAAGAGACGAACCTCGCCTACCGCGAACCTCGCCCACATGGCCAACCTCGCCATGTTCACCAAACTCGACTCGAGAGCCTCTCATATGAGGCTCGTTTTCAGATCAACGGGGTACACCCACTTCGATCTCGTGATTATCTCACTCGCAAGCGTGATGCCACCAAATGCGATCCCATTGCCGCCGTGGAAGCTCATCTATGCCATGCGCCCAATGTTCATCGACACATCAACCTTCAGATTTGAGCGATTATCCGACCCGCCAATTGACGGCGCGCCATAAGAAACAAGCGGCTCGCGGTGGTCATTCCCCTGGAGTGACTATTAACATGGTTGGGAGAAGCAGGAGCAAGACCCCAACAGGCGATCTGAATCGTCGACTCGAGTATTCCCGTGGTTACGAGGCGCATTAATCAATAGTCAAAGCCTATCGGCACCCGCTTCGACCGAGCGCAATCCCGCTTGACTATAGCCAATTGGTCGGGGTACCCGTGAAGAACTGAACTCGGCATGGCCACATCTCAACCTTCAAACACCGATATAAGTGATCGCCGGCCCTCATGGTCGATAAAGAGGAAGAGGTGGCAGAGAAGATCGAAGAGCAACAAGCTCTTATTGTTGCTCAACAAGAGTCTATCAGACGCTTAGAAGTGATGATGGAGAAGCTCGTCGGCAAGAAGAAAGTAGACGAGGGAGGTTCCAAATCAAGCGAAGGCTATGAGGGGATCATGATGTCCACTCGGTGTCATCCAAGCGAATCGAATCCGCGTGATGAAAAGCGAGATCATGAGTTACATGATTTCCAAAAGCAGTTGGATGCCCTTAAGCTCCAAGGGCGATCTAAAGAGCTGGGGGTGGGTAGGCCATATCCTACAGAGTGGGACGATGTCCCATATCCGCCAAAATTCAAGCCACTGGATCTCCTGCAGTTCGATGGCAAGGGTTCTCCTACCCAACACATTTACTACTTCCAAAGCAAACCGACACATAATGGGAAATGATCCCGTTATGACACGGTTGTTCATTGGCACCCTCAAGGGGGTTGCTTTTGAATGGTTTCGCAGATTAGAACCTGGGTCCATCACCTGCTGGAAGGACATGGAAAGGCTCTTCATGACCAGATTCTTCGACGACCATTACGAGAGTATCTATGGCAACCCCGCTAGTCAGAAGCGAGGAAGAAAGAATCAGATGCAACTTTGTCAAGAGATTCGTGAACCGATCGCCGCGTCGCGGATCGATTTCCGAGGCCGCTCTCATCGAGATGTGTCGGAATAATCTCTCCATCAACATTCTGTCTAATATGGGCGCTGTCGTAGCTCGCTCGTGGAAAGACTTGACCCGCCAAGGAGAACAAGTCGAGAGCGTGCTCAAGCGTATGGAGGTTGAAGAGCTATTTGAATTTCGAGGAGGTGACGACCAAGATACCTTGGTGGTGGCGACCGCTTCCTCATCAAAACTCTTTTCAAGTAAGCCTCTGATGGCATCTGCCGAGCTCGCCAACGCGGAACCAAGCTATGGGACTGACTGCGAAGACTTGGCTACAATCGGCCAAAGATGATCGTTGATGCTTATATGCATCAATTGCCAGAGGACCAGCATCCGACGGTAAAATTTTTAGAGAAGTACCGCCGTAGTCTTTCAAACTCCTACTAAGTTATCATGTTAACAGTCACCTCTGATAACTAATTTTCTCTAAATTCCTCCGCCAATCCTCGGCAATAGGATGGTGGGTTTCCAAAATTATCATGTTAACAATCACCTCTGATAATTCCCCCCAGATTTCCTTCGTCAATCCTCTCAAGTAGGATAACGGGACCACTCCCACTGTCATGTTAATATTGCACCTCTGACAAATCAACTTACCAATCCTCTTCAATGGGATGGTAAGTCCTCAAAGTCGCTCCGTCGCGACAATCTTGTCATGTTAACATTTTACCTCTGGCAAATTAACTTACTAATCCTCTTCAATGGGATGGTGAGTCCTCAAAGTTGCCCCAATCACAACAAATTCTTGTCGGGTTAACAATCACCTTTGACAAACTCCCCTTCCAATCCTCGACAATAGGTTGGTGGGTCCACATAACTGTCATGTTAACAATCACCTCTGATAGTCCGCACCGTCATTCCCGCAAATGACGTTGTCCAAACAAGTCGTCGTACCCCTATTCCCATCATAGTTGTTATACTTCCGAGTCACTGAACAACTAGATTCTTCTTGGTCTTATGTCGTCATACCCCCGTGTCACCGAACGATTCGATCATTTCCAGATCGCCACTTGCCCGAAAGTGACTTTGGTTTAGATAGTGGTTAACCAAGCAATATGCCCCTATCAACTCCCTCATCGAATAGCGGCCTACCATGCGATGTGCCTCTATTTCAACCATAGTCGTTATACTCCCATGTCACTGAACGACTCAGCTACCCCCACAGAGTCATTTCCTACATGACTTTGTTCGTAATCACTGTTGTTATACTCTCACGTCACTGAACAACTTGATTGCTTTTTGATCACGATCGTTATACTTTTATGTCACTGAACGATTCGATCATTTCCGAATAGTGGCCTACCATGCGATGTGCCATTATTCTGGGTTTGTCTTTGCCCCAAGAGAAGACACAACGGGTTCGTTTTTGCCCCAAGAGAAGACACAACGGGTTCGTTTTCGCCCCAAGAGAAGACACAACGGGTTCGTTTTCGCCCCAAGAGAAGACACAACGGGTTCGTTTTCGCCCCAAGAGAAGACAAAGTCTATACGCCGGCCATTCCATCGTAGCCGCTTGTTGTTAAACAACAATGAATCTATGCCTCTCGGCATAGGGACTTTATCTCGATCCCTTATTAGAGATAAGTCTACGTCTAACACACGTAGCGGGTAGTCTATTCCGTAAGAAGGACAAAGTCTACGATTCAATATCGTGGCTAAGAGAGTTAACTCTTTAGCATAACGTTACATGTAGAACGGACTTAGATGACCTACATGCTAGCCCGACTCAAACGGTGTCGGTAAAGGCACATCAAATCCGTTGATAGGCTGGGGTTTGCTAAAATCCCGAGAGCGATCATTAGGCTGCGGTGAAGAATTCAAATTTGCCGAGCTCGTTGGAAGGTTCCTCGCACCGCTTGAGTGGTGATCATGTTGCAAGTCTTCATATCCAAAGTGTTCGGACTCCATTCAACCACATTCGTGTCTCAAAACTTTGAGGGGTTTTGTAGGCAATAAAATTGCCTTAATCCCTACACAACTTCGGAATGAGCAAAAGAGCTTAAGAGCCCATCTAAGTGGAGTCGCCCGCCTAAAGGTTAAGTTTACGGATGATTGACTTTACCAAATAAGACAGAAATGCTGATATCTCTTAAACCAAGAGGAACTGGGTAAGATGACCGGGCAATTGGCTCTGTCTCGCCGAGATGGTCGATTTCCATATATAACTCGCCTAATTCGACGATGGTTTGAAAGTTACGACCGCTCTTCGTGAGGCACGAGGCTCGCCAAGCAGCGAGGCTCGACATTCAGACGAGGCTCGCCAAGCGCCGAGGCTCGACATTCAGCGAGGCTCGCCAAGCAATGAGGCTCGACATTCGACGAGGCTCGCCAAGCCGAGGCTCGACATTCGCACGAGGCTCGCCAAGCGCCGAGGCTCGACATTCGTGACGAGGCTCGCCAAGCAGCGAGGCTCGACATTCGACGAGGCTCGCCAAGCGCCGAGGCTCGACATTCAGCGAGGCTCGCCAAGCAACGAGGTTCGACATCCAGCGAGGCTCGACATTCAGCGAGGCTCGCCAAGCCGAGGCTCGACATTCAGCGAGGCTCGCCAAGCAATGAGGCTCGACATTCGACGAGGCTCGCCAAGCAGCGAGGCTCGCCAAGCAGCAGGCTCGACATTCGTGACGAGGCTCGCCAAGCAACAGGCTCGACATTCAGCGAGGCTCGCCAAGCAACAGGCTCGACATTCGTGACGAGGCTCGCCAAGCAATGAGGCTCGACATTCGACGAGGCTCGCCAGCGCCGAGGCTCGACATTCAGCGAGGCTCGCCAGCGCCGAGGCTCGACATTGACGAGGCTCGCCAGCGCCGAGGCTCGACATTCGTGACGAGGCTCGCCAAGCAGCGAGGCTCGACGTTCAACCGAGGTTCGCCAACAGCAGCGAGCCTCGACATCCAACCGAGGTTCGCCTATAGCAGTGAACCTCGACATTCAACCGAGGTTCGCCTATAGCAGTGAACCTCGACATTCAACCGAGGTTCGCCTATAGCAGTGAGTCTCGATACCCCGCCGACATCCAACCGAGGTTCGCCTATAGTAGTGAACCCGACACTCACCAGGTTCGCCCGCAGATGAACCTCGACATTCAACCGAGGTTCGCCATAGCGCTGAGTCTCGATACCCCGCCGACATCCAACCGAGGTTCGCCTATAGCGAGTCTCGATACCCCGCCGACATCCAACCGAGGTTCGCCTATAGTAGTGAACCTCGACATTCAACCGAGGTTCGCCTATAGTAGTGAACCTCGACATTCAACCGAGGTTCGCCTATAGTAGTGAACCTCGACATTCAACCGAGGTTCGCCTATAGTAGTGAACCTCGACATTCAACCGAGGTTCGCCTATAGTAGTGAACCTCGACATTCAACCGAGGTTCGCCTATAGTAGTGAACCTCGACATTCAACCGAGGTTCGCCATAGCGCTGAGTCTCGATACCCCGCCGACATCCAACCGAGGTTCGCCTATAGTAGTGAACCCGACACTCACCAGGTTCGCCTATAGTAGTGAACCTCGACATTCAACCGAGGTTCGCCTATAGTAGTGAACCTCGACATTCAACCGAGGTTCGCCTATAGTAGTGAACCTCGACATTCAACCGAGGTTCGCCTATAGTAGTGAACCTCGACATTCAACCGAGGTTCGCCTATAGTAGTGAACCTCGACATTCAACCGAGGTTCGCCTATAGTAGTGAACCCGACACTCACCAGGTTCGCCTATAGTAGTGAACCTCGACATTCAACCGAGGTTCGCCTATAGTAGTGAACCTCGACATTCAACCGAGGTTCGCCTATAGTAGTGAACCTCGACATTCAACCGAGGTTCGCCTATAGTAGTGAACCTCGACATTCAACCGAGGTTCGCCTATAGCGAGTCTCGATACCCCGCCGACATCCAACCGAGGTTCGCCTATAGTAGTGAACCTCGACATTCAACCGAGGTTCGCCTATAGTAGTGAACCCGACACTCACCAGGTTCGCCTATAGTAGTGAACCTCGACATTCAACCGAGGTTCGCCTATAGTAGTGAACCTCGACATTCAACCGAGGTTCGCCTATAGTAGTGAACCTCGACATTCAACCGAGGTTCGCCTATAGTAGTGAACCTCGACATTCAACCGAGGTTCGCCTATAGCGGGAACCTCGACATTCAACCGAGGTTCGCCTATAGCGGGAACCTCGACATTCAACCGAGGTTCGCCTATAGTAGTGAACCTCGACATTCAACCGAGGTTCGCCTATAGCGGGAACCTCGACATTCAACCGAGGTTCGCCTATAGCAGCGAGTCTCGATACCCCGCCGACATCCAACCGAGGTTCGCCTATAGTAGTGAACCTCGACATTCAACCGAGGTTCGCCTATAGTAGTGAACCTCGACATTCAACCGAGGTTCGCCTATAGTAGTGAACCTCGACATTCAACCGAGGTTCGCCTATAGCGGGAACCTCGACATTCAACCGAGGTTCGCCTATAGCGAGTCTCGATACCCCGCCGACATCCAACCGAGGTTCGCCTATAGTAGTGAACCTCGACATTCAACCGAGGTTCGCCTATAGCGGGAACCTCGACATTCAACCGAGGTTCGCCTATAGTAGTGAACCTCGACATTCAACCGAGGTTCGCCTATAGTAGTGAACCTCGACATTCAACCGAGGTTCGCCTATAGCGGGAACCTCGACATTCAACCGAGGTTCGCCTATAGTAGTGAACCTCGACATTCAACCGAGGTTCGCCTATAGCGGGAACCTCGACATTCAACCGAGGTTCGCCTATAGTAGTGAACCTCGACATTCAACCGAGGTTCGCCTATAGTAGTGAACCTCGACATTCAACCGAGGTTCGCCTATAGTAGTGAACCTCGACATTCAACCGAGGTTCGCCATAGCGCTGAGTCTCGATACCCCGCCGACATCCAACCGAGGTTCGCCTATAGTAGTGAACCCGACACTCACCAGGTTCGCCTATAGTAGTGAACCTCGACGTTCAAACAAAGCTCGCCAGCGGCATCATTGGTCAGGCGAGGCTCGCCGTTCGCCTTGCAAAGCGGCGCCGCGTTCTTAATAGACGACAATCAGCAGCGCGGCGCTCGCTGTAACAAGCACGAGGCCATTGTCGAGCGCGGGCTGGCGTTGGGTCTGCTCACACGCGATGGGAAGGGTCATTAACCCCATATGAAAGTGACAATGGTCGACTACACCCCTCAAGCCCATATAAATAGTTGAAAGCCTAACAAAGAAAGGGTCGGCGGCTTTAGAGAGAACTCTTAGAAAATCAAGCACTTGTGCACAAGAGATCAAGCTCCTCTTCAACAACCTCTAGATCATCAGACTTTGATTACGATCGTCAGCGAAAGCAATCTCGGCGTGAGCATCGAGGAAGCATCCTATCGCCACGAACCCATACAAAAGAGGAGTCAAATCTACCTCCTCTTCCTCTGTAATCGAGAGAATTTGATTGTAATACGTTCGTTCAATCAATAAACATTTTTTCGACCCTACAAGGTTCTAATTGGAATCCAATCCAATCAAAAGACCTTGTTCTACCAGGATTAAGAGTTTATACTTAATTAAGATGTCTACAACAACTCAACTACTAATGACTACCACATGCAATCATGATTGAAGATTCCGAACCGAATTACTTCTAGCTTCGGTATTTGATGCTATCAAAATTAAAAAAAAAATAATTAACATAAATCTAAAATTAAAAGGTTAGAATTTCAGGCCTGATCGGGTGCAGTCGTGATATCACTACCCTAGAAGATAGAGGACCCGCCTATCACCACAGCGGTCGATCCTCTCCCCTAGCGGTAAAGGCCCAGGAAGATGGCGGCCTCGTACTCGGGTGAGTCGAGCTTACCCTCCGATGAAGAAGGTTGCCCAAAATAATAACAAAATTATAAACCAGAATAACTTTTAAAACCGAGGGAGGAAGGGAAGAAGATTTTTCTTTTTTTTTCTCTTCTCGTGTCATTCAGAATGGAGTGAAGGTGTATATGTAGTGTTGAGAAAGAGCCGTTACAAATCTCGTAATAAATTGACCATTACAAATCTCCATAATAAACCGTTGGCCGTTACACACGTTTTCCATGTGTAAAATGTGCAAAAGAAGGTATGGAAAACAAGAAGGCTTAATCTCCGTAATAAATTCGCAGCCGTTACAAATCTCCATAATAAACTTCGTGACCGTTACACACGTTTTCCATGTGTAAAATGTGCAAAAGAAGGTATGGAAAACAAAGCGGTAGCGTCGCGATGGCCAGGGGTGCGTGTGATGCATGGTGATAGTCAAAATAAGATGGAGGCCCAAAGCACTCAAACCCATAATTGGAAGAGAATCAATTTAAACCACTTACTATTCATCTCACTAGACAATGTGGGACTATTCACAAGGCCAAATATTGCCTTTTCATAAATAACATATCCAACAGTCCCCCCCAAAAGGCAATATCACTGAAAACTCAAAATCAATAAATAATAAAAGCAAAGAAAAGGAAAACAAAATATAGGTTGGGCAATCTTTCGTATCGTGAATTCGGGAGAGGTAGCTTTCGGCTTTGAACCTTTCCTTAGTGAGTCCATCGCCACCTGAGGGACATAATGGACTAGGCCTTGAATTAGGCCCCTTGAACCAGGTATTGATGAAAACACACACAATACGTCTTCATCTATTGAGCAAAGCGGGTTGAGCGTTAAAGGCCATGCTCATAGTAACCGACTCATGAGAGTTTCTAGGGGATAGCCCTGCCCCCCCAACCGCGGCCATCACGGTTCCTCTCACGTAGGTAAGTCCTCCAAGAGTACTACAGCTGGATATCATACCCTCCGCAATACACACGTTGGACTTATTAAGAGTAAAACTCAACCTAGCCAGTTGTATCATAAGAGCATCGTCACCATAGAGAAGGGGTCGTAGCAGATGCTACATAATGATATATAAACATATCTAGGTCAATGCTCCACACGAAAGTGTCACTAGTCCATTTTGTTATCGCCACATTGAACCAACATTGGGACTAAGTCTCCAAATAAAGGTTGGGTTCCCACTGCCGCTGACCTCACTATGGGCTTAACCCCATCTCCTCGATGAATCCGTAACCACACTCGATAGACCCTTAGTCAAAGGATCAGCAAGATTCTTTTCAGACTTTACAAAGTCCAAGATCACAACTTTGCCTAACAGGCGTTGCACAGATGTATATCTTATTTGAATATGTCTGTTAAGTTTTTTATTAACATGTAGTTGCTTTAGAAGCTCTATGGTGGATCTAGAATCAGAATGAATAGAAATTGGAGGAGAGGGTTTAGAGACTAAAGGAAGTTCAGAGAGCAGATCTTTTAACCATTCTGCTTCTAAGCAAGTGGTATCAAGTGCAATCAATTCAGACTCCATGGTACTCCTAGCAATTACTGTTTGTTTGCGAGATTTCCGTGATACTGCTGCACCACCAAAAAGAAATACATATCCAGATGTAGACTTTACATCGTTTGAACTGCGGACCCAATTGGCGCCACTAAACCCTTCTATGGCATCGGTATCCAAAGTAAGTCAAACTATAGTCAATCTGTGCCTTTCAAGTATTTGAATACTCTCTCTAGGCGCACCTGATCTATACTAGGATTATTAGTATACCGCCAGCTTCCTACAAAGATAAGCTATATTGGGTCTCGGTCCTTGGATATGTATATGAGAGAACCAATCAACTCGAGAATATTTCAACTGAGACAGGTTCACCTTCATTCTTCTTCAAAGATATAGAAGAATCATAAGGTGTAGAGACAGTTTAGAATTATGAAAGTTGAATTTGGTCAGATTTTCTCAATGCCGTGGAAAGACTCAAGGATATTCCTCTAGTGTCTCCGTGATTTTCATTCCAAGTATCATGTCGGAAGACCTAAGTCTTTCATATCAAAGTTCTTGGAGAGATATTCCTTAACCTTTAGAATTATATCAATAGTTGTTCCAAAGATAAGAATATCATCAACATAGAGACAGAGGATGACATAGTCATTGTTTATCACTTTGGAGGAGACACATTTATCATGTTCATTCTCAGTGAAGCCAAATTGTGCAATGACTTTGTCAAATTTCTAGTGCCATTGTTTAGGAGCTTGTTTTAGACCATACAAAGATTTAACAAGCTTGTAGACTTTGTTTTCCTGACCCTTAGCAATAAAGCCTTTAGGTTGGTTCATATAGATTTCTTCATCTAAATCACCATTCAGGAAAGCAGTCTTGACATCCATTTGGTGAATGATTAGCTTGTGAATAGCAGCAAGGCTAAGAGTACTCGAATAGTTGAGATTCGGGCAACAGGATAATATGTATCAAAGTAATCAATGCCCTTCAATAGTATAGCCTTTAGTCTAATCTAGCTTTATATTTATCTATGGAACCATCACTCTAAGTTTCTTCTTAAATATCCACTTGCGTACCAACAAGTTTACAACCCTGAGGTAAGTCGCTGAGTATCCAAGTATGATTTTCCATGATAGATTTAATCTCATTATCAATAGCTTTTTCGTAAAGGAGATTTAGGTGAATTCATTGTTTATAGGAACTAGGATCACCTTCTACAAGAAAGGTAAAGAAGTCTCCAAAGTTCTTTTCAATTCTACCCTTTTTACTCCTTCGAGGTTCAATATCTAGAGGTTGAGAAGAACTAGAAGAAGGAAGATCAGAAGGAAGAGATGTACTAGGATTTTTTTGAGATTTTGGTTTTGAAAGGAAAGATATTTTCTAAGTAGACTGCATCTCTTGCTTCAATGATAGTGTTGTTGGATATATCACTGATTTCAGAGTTAATGACTAGAAATCTGTTAACATTGCTATCCAGTGCATATCCAATGAAGGTAGCATCAACAGTTTTAGAACCAATTTTCCTCTTCTTAGATTCGGGAATAGCTACCTTAGCCAAACAACCCTAAACCCAAAAGAAGTTCAGACTAGGAGTTCTCCCCTTCCAATATTCATAAGGAGTTATATCAGAATGTTTATGAGGAATCCTGTTGTAGGCGTTGAAAATTACCTATAAGCTCCCGAACACAGCTTGTGATAAGGAGTTGACGATCGGCGAGCCATCCGACGACATAACGGCGAACCGTCGATGATGAAACAACAAGTCAACGCGACGCCAACGCATAAAGTGAGTCGACGAAGCACATAAAGCAAGTCGACGAAGTGTCCAAGTCAATAAACCGAGTCGACGAAGCGCATAAAGCAAGTCGACAAAACGTACAAGGCTAATGAAGCGACAAACCACACGCGAGCAAAGAGATAAACCCAACTTTGAAGCTCTGGATCAGCAAAGTATCGAATGGATCAATCAAATCAGACTCGGAACACCGGAAGACGGCGAAAATGACCGAAAAATAAGCCGCTGGCGTTTCAAACCGAAAGATTTTCGTGGTTTCCAAAGCCGAGCCACCAAGCTGCTGGGGCTTCGGCCCATTTAACCCGCATCCGTATTGAAGGCTATAAATATGAGGGTAGGGGCTCATTTGTTGAGATTCGGAATTTTGGAGAGAAGAGGAGACTCTGCCGGATCAAGATCTGACTTTTGGCGATAAATGCGAGGCTTTGAAGATCAAGATCTGACTTTGGCGATAAAGGCGTAGGCTTTTGAAGATCAAGATCTAACTTTGGGGAGGCGATCAACTTCGACATCAGATCTACATCATTTCCTCGAGATTAAACCTCGCTTTGATCTCGAAGAGCTTTGATTTCGCTAGTCGATCTCATTTGCTTGGGCTCTTATTTCCTTCGTGAAATAACCCTCTTGATCGTGTAGATCTCGCGACCGATCCGGATTACGGTGGTCCACGGACGAAAAGAAGTCCCCAAGACATGCAAAGACACCCACGCAAGTGAGAATCCGATAAACGGATCTCGCGTTTGTTCAAAAATGAGAAAAAGTTATAATCTTTTTGATTGTTCGTTGTAAAGCCTTATAAAAAGGCGATCTTTTTTCTGAATCTCGTTTGTAATCCCATAAAGGTGTAGCGAATTCAGTCAATGACAATCATCCCGACTTTTCCCGTGAACAAGCTGGCGATCACAGTGGGAGCCAACGGTCTCAAGTCAGAGGCCATCGTGTCGTAGCCGCGGATCCAGATCCCGGTCGAAGAGAAGGTCGAATACGAGTTCGACCAGCAAAAGTTTGAGGAGTACATCTCGTCCTCGTCCCGATCGTCCTCCCATCGTAGATCCAAGAAGATCTTCGCTGCAAGGAGAATCCGATGGTCTTCGGACGTCGAATCTCAAGGTGAGGATTCTGATCCCACCGCTGTCAAAACCGCAGCAAGCAGCATCCCTCCGGCACCCAAGCTAACCGGAGATGAAGATCTCAACTCCTCTGTGCAAGATCCAATTGATGGCGCACCGAAGCTTTCGAAGAGAGCCCACCAACGTCGACGCCAGAGTTTGGCTCGCCGATTTGCTAAGGCATTGGAATCGATGGACGGGATCCGTTACGGGGCGGATCTCAAATCCAGGAGAGGCGGAAAGCCTCAAAAGCAGGCGCACGGCAACTCCTCCAAGCCGTCGATAAATGATTGAATCCGCGTCAAACGGAACCGATCAACACTTGAGGAACGCATCCGAAAGCGCCAAGGCACTCTTGCACGCATCGCCCTAGTTGAAGAGGCCCGGTTAAAGAAGGAGGAAATGGTCAGAAGCCCCCAAGATGCAAGCGCGGAGGCTAAAACCCAACAACGGCAAGGCCAAAGCCAAAGTGTTGGACAAGGATCGGCCTCCCAAGCCGATTCTAAGGTTCGCCATCCCAAGATGGTCTCGCCAAGGAAGTCCGCTTCCACCACCAACTCCACCATCGCCGACTCCACCCAAGTCACCGTCCACCTCAATTCATGCTTCAGGTGACCCCGCCGGTTCATCCCAAAGTAAGAAGACGGTGTTAGAACACCTCGGTCCCGTGCCTGATGATCGAGGCAAGGTTCCACTCAAGGAGCGCTTGGGCCAACGTAGGGGATCGTACCCACCTCAACCATGACAAGAAGGTCAGAGGTCGAAAAATATTTATTGATTGAATGAATGTGTTACAATCAAATTCTCTCGACATGAGGAAGAGAAGATTGATTTGACTTCTTTGTATGGGTTCTGGTGGCGAAGAAGAAGGCTTCACTCAATGCTCACGAGATCCGCTTTCGCTGACGATCGAACAAAGTTGTTGATGATTGATGAAGAACTCGATCCTCTTGGCGCAAGTGTCGGATTTTTCCAAAGTCCCTTGTTCATAGCTATTCACCGCTATTTATAGGGCTTTAAGCATGTAACTATCATGCTAGAATCGGAAAACGTTAGTGAGCATAATCGATGCCCACCACTTAACCCACGGGTTGTTGTGGCTTCGTGGCCTTTGGGTTTGCTACGAGGGCGAAGCTTAGATGACGAAGCGCTTCTTCATTGACTGGCCGAACCTTGATTGAATGACGAAGCCGAGCTTCGAACTTTCGTGTCCGGCAAATTTCATTGCATAACGAGGTCCGCTACTTGGATGAACTTCACTATAAGGACTGGCTTTGCCGCTTGGGCTAACTTCCGAATGCATTTATGCATTTTGTTGATAGCGAGCCACAGTCAGAGGCTAACCTTGTATGAAATGGTTGGATGGTAAGCTTCGCCGGCCAGAGCTAACCATGAAATGGTTGATGGCGAAGCCACAAGGGCTAACCTTAGTTGAATGTCGAGGCTCACCGCCGTAGGCTAACCTCGCTCAATGAAGAGCTTCGCTTGGCTAACCTCGCCCAAGGAAGAGCTACATCGGCTTAACCTCGGCTGGGCTTAACTCCGTTGAGTGAAGAGCTTCGCCGCTTGGCTTAACCTCGTCAATGAAGGGCTTCGCTACTTGGCAACCTCGCTCAATGGAGAGTTTCACGCTGGCAACCTCGCTCGAATGAAGAGCTACGCCGCTTGGCTAACCTCGCTCGAATGGAGAGTTTCACCGCTGGCTAACCTCGTTGAATGTCGAGCCTCACGCTGTGCTAACCTCGCCTCAATGGAGAGCCTCGCAGCCTTGCGACCTTCCTCATATGCTACTTAAGAACAGGTCGTGAACTTTCAAACCGTATGTCGGAATTGGACGAATTATATATGAAAATCGACTATCTCGACGAGACGAGCTAACCAAACCCACCGAAGGGTTCGGTTTGCTCCGGCATTTTGCTAAATTCCTTCCGGTTTGGGAGATATCGACACTTTGTCTATTTTGCAAAGTCAAGCATTCGTGAACTTAACCTTTAGGGCCCGACTTCACTCGATGGACCCTTAAGCTCTTTTGCTCATTCCGAAGTTGTAGTAGGATTAAGGCAATTTTATTGCCTACAAACCCTCCAAAGTTTTCGACTTGAATGTGATTGAATGGAGTCCGAACACTTTGGATATGAAGACTTGTAAAATGGTCGCGCGGCATCGAGCGAGGAACCTTCTAACTAACTCGTAAATTTGAATTCTTCACTGCAGCCTAATGATCGCCTTCTAGGATTTTAGCAAACCCCCACCTATCAACGGATTTGATGTGCCTTTACCGACACCGCTTGAATCGGCCACCATACTTTTACCCTCAAGATGGTGAGTTTGCGAGGAGCTTTTAGGCTTAGTGCTAAAATCTCCCTCTATTCTTAGCCGCTCAAGCTGGATTAAAAGATAAGGGCAAATAGCCCGGTAGGCCATCATGTGGAAATGATCAATCGCTCGACGAAAAGTATAACGATCGCGATCAAAAAGCAATCAAGTTGTTCGCTGACGGAGAGTATAACAACAGTTGATTACGCAACAAAGTCATTTAGGAAATGACTCGTGGTTAGCCGAATGCTCAATGACATGGGAGTATAACGACTATGGTTGAAATAGAGGCACATCGCATGGTAGGCCACTATTCGTGATGGAGTTGATAGGGTATATTGCTTGGTTAACCACTATTTAACCCAAAGTCACTCTGACAAGTGACGATATGGAAATGATCGTGTCGCTCGCTGACATAGAGGTATGACGACCGTGGATCGAAACAATCAAGTTGTTCGACATAGAAGTATAACAACTATGATAGGGTAGTAGATATCGCTTGTGGTAATTTGACAACCGCACAACACTTGGTAGGCCACTACCAAATGACAATGTGGAATTGATCAAATCGCTCAAAGGACACTAAGCATGACACATGTGACCAAGAAGAATCTAGTTGTTCAAGAACTCTAAGTATAACAACTATGATGGGAATAGGGTATGACGACTTGATTGGACAACGCCATTTCGGGAATGACGCGCGGACTATCGAGGTGATTGTTAACATGACAGCTATGTGGGCCCCATCCCCGTTGACAAGGATTGGAAGGGAGTTTGTCAAAGGTGATTGTTAACCCGACAAGAATTTGTTGCATTGGGGCAATTTTGAGGACTCACCATCCCATTGAAGAGGATTAGTAAGTTAATTTGCCGAGGTAAAATGTTAACATGACAAGATTGTGCGATGAGCGACTTTGAGGACTTACCATCCCATTGAAGAGGATTGGTAAGTTGATTTGTTAGAGGTGTAATATTAACATGACAAGAGGGTCCCGCCATCCTATTTGAGAGGATTGACGGAGGAAATCTTGAGGGAACTATCAGAGGTGATTGTTAACATGATAGTTTTGAAAACCCACCATCCTATTGACGAGGATTGGCGGAGGAATTTAGAGAAAATTAGTTATCAGAGGTGATTGTTAACATGACAACTTAGTAGGAGTTTGAAAGAAGACTACGGGTAGTACTTCTTCAAGGATTTGCCGTCGGATGCTGGTCCTCTGGCGATTGATGCGTATAAGCATCAACGATCATCTTTGGCCGATTGTAGCCAAGTCTTCACAATCGGTCCCATAGCTTGTTCCGCTACATGAAGCTCGGAGTGCCATCGTGGGCTTACTTGAAAAGAGTTTTGATGAGGAAGCGGTCGCCACTACCAAGGTATCTTGGTCGTCATCGCCTCGAAATAGCTCTTCAACCTCCATACGCTTGAGCATGCTCTCGACTTGTTCTCCTTGGCGGGTTAAGTCTTTCCACGAGCGAAGCACGACATACCATATATTAGATTAATGTTGATGGAGAGATTATTCCAAGACATCTCGATGAGGGAGGCCTGAATCTGATCACCGCACACATCGATCGGTTCCCGATCTCTTGACAAAGTTGCATACGATTCTTTCCTCGCTTTACAAATGAAAGTGGTTGCCATAGATACTCCGTGTCATCGCCGAAGAATCCGCCATAAAAGCTTTTCCAAATCTCCAAGAGTGAATGGAACCAGCTCCAACCTCCGAACCACTCAAAAGCAACTCCCTTAAGAGTGCTAATGAACAATCGGGTCATGATAGGATCGTACCCATTATATGCCCGGTTTGCTTGGAAATAATAAACATGTTGTGATGGAGAGCTTTTTCCATCAAACCGCATTAGATTGAGTGGCTTGAATTTTGAGGATATGGGACATCATCCCATTCGCAGGTATGGTCTAGTCACCCCTACCCTTAAAACGCCTCTTGAGCTTGAGGGCATCAAGCCGCTTTTGGAAATCATGTAACTTATGATCTCGCTTCTTTTTATGTTGGTTCGACTTCGATGACCCAGTAGACATCCCGGCTTCTTCATAGCCTTCATGCTTTGATTTGAACCCCTCGCCTACTTTCTTCCCGACGAGCTTCTCCATCATTACTTCTAAGCCGCCCGATAGACTCTTGTTGATCAAGAATAAGAGCTTGTTCTTCGATCTTCTTTGCCATCTCTTCCTCTTTATTAGCCATGAGGACGCCGCTTGATCACTTATATCGCTTTTGTTTGTTGAGATGTGGCAATGCCGAGTTCTCTGATTCTTCACGTACCCCTACCAATGGCTATAGTCAAACGGGATTGCCACTCCTGCACGAAGACGGTACTTCGATAGCGCTTTGACTATTGATTATCGCGCCATAACCTCGGGAATACTCGTGGTCGACGATTCAGATCGCTCGTGGGTCTTGCTCCCGCCTCAACCATGTTAATAGTCACCTGTGGAATGACCACCGCTGGCCGCTTGTTTTATGGCTAAACCGCCTTCGCCTAGTTGACGGGTCGATAATCGCCAAATACGTAGGTTGATGTGTCGATGAACACGGGCGCCAAGATCGCAGATATGAATTTCTCACGCCAGCGAACGATTGCATTTGATCGCATCATGCTTTGCGCGAGATAATTACGAGATCGGCGGGTGTACCCCCGCTGATTCAAAACGAGCCTCAGATGAGAGAGGCTCGAAGTCGAAGTTTGGCGAACCTCGGCGAGGTTGCCGCCTTTGGTTCTCGCCAGGTTCATATTGGCGACGAGGTTCACCGCCGAGGTTCGGCCCCGCTTAGAGGAGACCCCATGTTGGCTTAAGTTCGCTTGGACGAGGTTCATCCCTTTAGAGGGGACTCATGTTGTCGGGCGCAGACTCGCCACTCAAACGAGGCTCATCCTTCAAGGGGACCTCGCTGCAGGTGGCCAGGTTCGCCACTTTGACGAGGCTTATCCCATTTTGAGGGGATCTCACGCTGATCGCAGGTTCGCCACTTGGACGAGGTTTACAGCTGGGACGAGGTTCGCACCGGGCTTAATGCCGCCTTGTTTTAAATGAACCCCCGATGATGACGAGGTTCGTTGTTTGAACGAGGTTCATCTTGTTTAGAATGGACCTCATGTTGTTGGGTAGGTTCATAATGACGCAGGTTCGCCATTCTCGACGCTTCCTACGACGCAGATTCGGCCCACCGAGCGAAGCTTCGCCTTGATTTGATGCCACCCCATGTCGAGGTTCATGATGACGCAGGTTCATCACTTTGACGCCATGGCGACGGTTCGTTCATCAGAGCGAGATTCGCCACTGCACGCAGGCTCATCTCTTTCAAGGGGACCTCACATTGTTGGCGCAGGTTCGCCACTGGACGAGGTTCGCCATGTTTCAAGCTGACTTCGTGTCGCTGTCGAGGTTCGCCACTTGGACAAGGCTCCACCCTTTGGAGGGGACTCACATTGACGGGCGCAGGTTCGCCATGTGGACGAGGTTCGCACCGGGCGATGTTCGCCTTGTTTTGAAGGAACCCTTAGATGAAGACGAGGTTCATGACTTGGGGTGCGCGATGACGGGTTCGCGGACGCTCCTCATCGCACAACCTCGCCTGCTTGGCCATCTTTGGACGATAGTGAAGCCCGCCCAACGAGACCAAAGCTCGAGCCCCACGGGCGAAGCTTGGTTCTGCTGCTGACGCCGTTCAAGACGCCAAATTGACCTTGGCATATCCCCGCCTTTCCACCTGCCAGCGAGGTTCGCTCGCAAAGCCAAAGTTTGGCTAATGGCCTCCGAGGTTGGGTCACGCTTAACCACCCACTCTTAGCCTCGTTGGCTAGCTTTTGGAGCCTTGTCGAGAGACATAGGCCGGTTCTCGAGGTTCGCCGAAGATTCAACACGAGCCACGGGACTAAAGTCTCATACGCTGACCGCCGACACTTGCGTCTTCCCCGGCTCGATGCCCTGCAGGAGAGGAACCCTCATACTTACTCGATCAAACTCAAGGACCAAGGTTTGAACCTCTTCCAACCGCAACTTTGTCTCGATTGCGCCACCACCAGCTCATCTAATGAATGGTTACTCCCACCGTGGTCGCCATCTTCCTCAGAGGGTCAAAAAATATTTATTGATTGAATGAATGTGTTACAATCAAATTCTCTCGACATGTGAGGAAGAGAAGATTAATTTGACTTCTTTGTATGGGTTCTTGGTGGCGAAAGAAGGCTTCACTCAATGCTCACGTGAGATCCGCTCGCTGACGACGTAACAAAGTTGTTGATGATTGATGAAGAACTCGATCCTCTCTGGCTAGTGCCGGATTTTTCCAAAGTCCCCCGCTCATAGCTATTCACGCTATTTATAGGGCTTTAAGCATGTAACTATCATGCTAGAATCGTGGAAACGTGGGTTAGTGGGCATAATCGATGCCCACCACTTAACCCACGGGTTGTTGTGGCTTTCGTGGCCTTTGGGTTTGCTACGAGGGCGAAGCTTAGATGACGAAGCCGCTTTCATTGACCGGGTGAACCTTGATTGAATGACGAAGCCGAGCTTCTTCAACTTCGCTGTCCGGGCAAATTTCGATTGCATAACGAGGTCCGCTACTTGGATGAACTTCAGCCTATATGACCGGCTTGCTGCTTGGGCTAACTTCAATCAATGCATTTATGCATTTTGTTGATAGCGAAGCCACGCCGTAGTTTAACCTCATATGAAATGGTTGATGGTAAGCTTCGCTGTAGGCTAACCTTGTATGAAATGGTTGATGGCGAAGCCGCCATGCGGCTAACCTTAGTTGAATGTCGAGGCTCACCGCCGTAGGCGCAACCTCTATGAATGTCGAGGTTCACCGCCGAGGCTAACCTCGCTCAATGAAGAGCTTCGCTTCTGGCTTAACCTCGCCTCAAGGAAGAGCTACACTGCTGGCTTAACCCTGGGCTAACCTCTGGAGTGAAGAGCTTCACGCTGGCTAACCTCGCTCAATGAAGGGCTTACGGCTTAACCTCGCTCGAATGGAGAGTTTCACGCTGGCTAACCTCGCTCAATGAAGAGCTACGCTACGGCAACCTCGCCCAATGGAGAGTTTCACCGCCTTTAACCTCGTTGAATGTCGAGCTCGCTGTGGCTTAACCTCGCCTCAATGGAGAGCCTCAGCCTTTGCGACCTTCCTCATATGCTACTTAAGAACAGTCGTGAATTTCAAACCGTATGTCGGAATTGGACGAATTATATATGAAAATCGACTATCTCGACGAGATGGAGCCAACCAAACCCACCAAGGGTTCGGTTTGTTCTGGTCATTTTGCTAAATTCCTTCCGCTTGGGGAGATATCACACTTTTGTCTATTTTGCAAAGTCAAGCATTCAGTGAACTTAACCTTTAGGCGGCCCGACTTCACTCGATGGACCCTTAAGCTCTTTTGCTCATTCCGAAGTTGTCAGTAGGATTAAGGCAATTTTATTGCCTGGCTCCTACAATCAACCGAACCGCTACGGATTGAAGTCCAAGAGCTTATCGAGCTTCACACTCGCAGCGCACGTCCGGGCGAAGTAACTTTGGAAGTCTTAACAAGGCTATCCTCAGATGGAGACGCTTCGCCTCGATGACGGGATGTTATACCCGAAGTCATGTCAACACTCGATAGATTGCCCTACCATGTCGATAAGTTATACTATCGCGGCCGGGGTACTAATAGATCTCAAAAGAAGATCCCCGGAACACGCATTGCTCGTGGCTCCGCATTGATCAAGGCGGTATTGTCCGAAAAGCATTGTAACAAGATGACCAACAAATTATCGATCTTTGATAGGCTTGACGCCATGATACCCGAACCCAAATCAAGCGCTTCGCAGGAAAGATTGACGCCTCAAGATGACGAAGCTGCTGCCGCCTCCATTAATATGACCAAAGAAAGGGACGCTGCCGCATCCGCTACATCGCAACGATAACTCGCCGGCTATGGTCCGACCATTAGACGCTTCCAACTACGGCAAAGTGCCAAGGAGATCGCCGATGACGGCGTCGACGCCGCCCGGGCAGCCCGGCAATACAAGATCAAGTGAGGGATGACCCCGAAGCACTCATGATTAGTGCAGCAAGTAGCCAAGATGCCGAAGAGGCTTTGGCCAAGCGTAAAGAGAATTTCTAGCTTGAAATGCGATGGTCATGCAACAAATGAGAGAATTTCGTGACAAGTAAATATTGGCGTTGTTGAATCAATTGAAGCAGTCAAGTCATCGTAATCATGATAACCAAACGGATAGTGACGCAGATGGGGATGAAGGCCATAGCTACGATGATACCCCTAATGAACATAACGCCATGGACGATAATCGGTCATTCCTCCTCAAAATCACCGAACAAAGATGTAGGTGAGAATGAGAAGATAAAAGATCCGAGAGTAAAATCAACACTTTACCAAGAGGTGAAGACACCGCATACCGCGGTCCATACCAAGGGATGGGAATTGATCCCGTGATCCGCAAAGTTTAGCCTAATTAACTTCAACGCTCGACGGAAGGGATCCCCTACTCAGACCTTATCTACTTCAAGTCCCACTGGGAGTCATCCCGCAACGAGCCCTTGATGGGTTGGCCATTCGCTGGCACCCTTCGCGAGCCGCCGACAAACGCCGCCTCAAACTCCGAGCGCAATTACCGGATGACATGGAGGCTATGTTCTCGCTAACTTTTTGATGATGATACCGAGATCTCCATCGGTTCGTTGTTGGACGAAAAGCGTATGACTGAGAAACGGTGGATAACTTCATCAAGAGGTTTAGAAATAAGGCAATGAATTGTCGACCCCATAACCGAGGAGTTCATTCTCCAAACGCGTTACAACAACTTGTCATTGGACGGTTGGAAGAATGGGAACAACGCCGCCCAAGACTTGAAGGACTTGAAGGTACGCTGGAAGCAAGCCGAAGCGATTCCCTAAGAGGAAGAAGACTGAAAGAGGTCACCAACCGCTTAACGAAATAAGCAAAAACTTCCACACGGCAGAGGGAAATAAAAAACAGCTTGACGCGAAATCAAACGCTCCACCGCAGCCCCAACAACAAAATGCGAACGACAAGCACCATAAATAGCCACGCCCCAATGGTAACAACGACCTCGTAATCGATCGCCGGAACCAAGGTTCCTGTTTATTCATTCAAGGATGACGGTTCCCAGATTTTCAAATACCTCTTGGAAAATAATAAAATTTAGTTACCACCGACAGAACCAAGAGGAGGCAAAGAAGGTTACGATTCAAGTACTACGCTACCACAGAGCGGTGCATCACCCGACGGTCGTGTTATCATCTCAAGGATAAAATCCGTGCCTTGATTGATGTAGGGTCATTATCCCGGCGCCCAAAGAGAAGAAAGTAGGGCTTAACGCAGCTCCATCGATCGGCGCCTTGGATTGGTTCCAACCGACTTCATTGTGAAAATTGGTATGAAGATTCTGAACCAATTACCCTCACGGTCAAGGTGAAAAGGACTCGCATTATACGCCTCTAACGGGCGAGATCCTTTGGGTTCATCCGACTTACTCAAGATGAGCAAGTATAATCTCTTCGCCTAAAAAGAAGTCAAGGGAAGGGGAAGCTATGTCATGCCACTCATTTCATCTTGGAAAAGGATGATGAGTAGATGATGACTCCAACTCTCTCAAGAAGAATAGAAGTCTTCGCCACCGTGAGTGGATATGAGTATCACTACAAGTACCTCGGCTCCTAATCCAAACGCGAAAGACGTTGATCGAAATCGGGTAGCATGACTCCCCGCACGACACGAAAAGTTATAGCCAGGCCGCTAAACAAGACACTCCAAGCTAAAAGAGAAGCAATCCCAACAACAAGAAGTTCAAGTTCGGGCAGCTCGCTTCAATCGGGCCGATGGAAGAGATAAACCCAAAGTTCAAACTCCTCGCGACGCTTCGACATCATGGCCTAATTAGCCAATATCCCAAAGAAGGATAACACTCTCACGAAGCACAGGGCCGCCGAAAACCGAGAAGCCTCCGCAGAAGCTCGGCCGACTCAAAAGTATTTCTCACCTGATCGAACCAAGTCTTGAGGAACCGAATCTTCGCACGTTAGAGGTAATTCGCCACAAGCACATCCCTTGCATAACTTTTACCAAGGAGGATATGCAAATAAAGAACTCCAAGCATGACAGACTTGATTTCACCGCACATGGTCCAACATGTCAACCGGATCCAAGTCGATCCGGTTCCGCCGGAGATCATGCCCCTTCACCGATGTACACTCGAATACCTCGGCCAAGAGTCGGCATCTACAGCACGTTGATTTACGATTTAACACCGCTGGGTCTCGACCGCTTGGTAAAATTCGATAAAGTGCCAAATGGGTGATTTGAAGTCTGAAGTCACATGCTATATGATTGGTGCAGTAGACTTATAACTTATTATTGGGACGGCCTTGATCCATAATAACGCTATAGTCCCTCCACTCTTCATCGTCCAAATACGCCGACACTAATAATGAAGTCAAGACGGTGGTTGCGGACAAAACAACCGCTTAAGGGATTGAGAACTACTTTAACGGACTCTCCTTTACTCTGCAATGAGTCCGATATCAATCATCGGCCTAAGGCACGACAGGAAGCCGATATCGCCGGGCTTGATTATGAGGGGGTTTTGTTATAAATGACATTGTACCCGCTGTAATCAATCTTGACGATGAAGAATTGCCTGATGAAAGTTGTAATCGCAACCTGTCGATAATGAAATAAATGGTGATTTAGAATACTGTATTTTATTGATGTAATTAAAGGACTATACGATAACTCGAAGTTGCACATGCCGATCCGATCGCCGTGTAAACACACAAAGCAATTCCAAGATTCCTTCGGAACAACGCTTGTCATCCCCGCCAAAACAGGAGGTGAGAAGGATTTAATCTACGGTAGGGGAGAAACATTCCCACCACCAGATCACTTCTTGAAGAGGGATACTGACGATGATAAGCCTAGCTCACATCTATCTAGATATAGTTTAGAAGCACGAGATCTCATGAAAAAGTGAGGGTACGACCTGGCGAGAGGCGAAGGTCTTTGTCTCGGGCGAGGTCCCCGAAGTCGCACCCGAAGTCAAGCAAGATGTCCCAAAGGAAAACCCTTGAATTATTTCGGTTCAAGAGAGGACTAGGATATATATCCTCGTCAAGACTAATGTTGCCGATTCATTGACTAATCGATTATCCGGACGCAGAGATGAACATTCATCTGATTCCTCACCTGGGACTCGGCGTCGCGATCGCGAAATGTTCAAGGGTTAATGTCAAATATGACTACAACCGACTCTGCCACGATGGAGGATGATAAATAGATGTCAACATGGGAAGACCCATGGATCCATCACCTCAACATGCAATACGGAGGCCGATTCGAGTAAAGAGAACCTCCGACCGAAGACATAGTAATCCAGGTCAATATGGGTGACGAAGTCAATCCAAAACCCATATTCATGAGCGCGCTTTTCCCGTAAGAGAAAGAAGAATTAATCGCTCTCGTCCGGGAATATATCGATATTTTCACTTGGAACTACGAAGATATGCCAGGGCTCAACCCAAACGTGGTGACCAACCGCCTCAATATTAAGCCGGATGTCAAACCACCAAACAACAGCCAGCGTAAAATTGCTTATCAAGACTAACAAGACTCTCAGAAACGGGGTTGACAATCGACGATCCGTCCGAATTCTAACTCACGACGACGCCGACATTACGCGAAAACGATAGAGCGAGTCGACAGCACATGAAGTGAGCTCGCGAAGACGCACGAAGCCAATGAAACGACGCGGTCGAAGTTGACTAAACTCAAACGCTGACGACGGAATCAACCGCACTTAGTCCGCCAATGCAAACGGCCGCTTGAGCTCAAAGCTGATCGGCACGGACTCAAACACAACGGTACGACATCACCGAGCAAAACTAAGCCCTAAGACCGAAGAATCGATTAAAAAATGACGAAGACGACTAACGCCAGCGCGACGCCGCACTCCTCGCCAAGTGGTTGGTGGTTCGCCAAGGTTTAGGAGGTCGCCACTTTGCCGAGCCACCCTACCAAGGGCCGAGGGAGCCCGCCACTTTGCCGAGGTGGCTCGCCAACTTGGTCGGCGTCTCGCCGCGGACGCAGCCACTGCCTCAAGCCTCCCTCTCCATTGTATAAATAGGGGGTCTTGAAGCTTGGTGGTGGTTGGATTTTGAGGATTTTGGATTTTGGGAAACTCGAGATTTTCTCAAGAGTTCTCACGAGATCCACGAGCCGTCGACGACCGCTCCAGCACCGCGAACACAAGTCCAATGACGCCGATCTACAAAGCGAGGTAAGCAAACTCGGTCGAACGACAGACCCTCTAGATTAAGCTTCGCCTTTAATCTCGTGGATAGCCCGGATTTCTCCTTGTAGATTCACCCGCCCGCCATCCTCTCCTTCGCAGAGTGATCCCCGCAGCGCATCCTCTCCTTCGAGTGTGATCCTCAGCGCTTCGCTTCCTTCGCGGAACGAGCCCCTCTACGCCTCAGAGTTCCAACCTGCTTACACCGTGATCGAATTGCGCTGCGGTCAACTGACTAACAAAAAGTCCCCAAGACAGTAAAGAACTCGACGCAGCGGTGGATCCCGTGATAATAGAGATCCTCGTGGTTTGTTCAAAAGGATAAAAGTTGTAATTTTCGCTTTCATTGTAAGCCTTAAATAAAAGGCAAATTTTCTTCTTTTGAATCTTGTTGTACAACGGCCGTGAAACAAATTCAACTGGAGCAATGAATAATGTAAGTCTACTTTACCGCTAACAAGCCGGGCGACCACTAGAGCCAACGGCTTCAACAAAGAAGTTGCCGTCGCAACCGCTGGATCCCGATCCCGGCCATCGAGGAGGTCGAAGTTCGAAGTTCGACCGTAATAAGTATGAGGAGTATCTCTCCTCTCGCCCGTGATCCACCCCCGCAAGTCCAAGATGGTCTCCGCAAGGAAGACCCATCGCCTCGTGATGAGGCAGAAAATCCACCACCACCGCTGCTAAGATCCGCAGACGACGGTGGTTCCCCGCCCTAACAACGCCAAATATTTAGAACCCCTATCTTTGCAGTCGATTCCGCCAATGGCGCCGCGGACTCTCCAAGAGAGCCCGCCGAGGCGACGCCGCCACCGCTAAACAATCCAGCCCAGCGAAAGAATCAATGGATGGGATCCGCTATGAGGCGGATCTAAGATCCAAGTTGACTCGCAGACCGGTTCGAGATCGTGAGCCGCATTCCTACAGCCGGGCGATGAACGAATGGGTCCGAAGCAAACGGAACGCTCCACGCCGTGAGCGTATCCGAGCGCCAAGGCCTCACAGCAAGCACGCTTTGCAACAAGCCCGCGAAGTTGAAGAAGGAGGTGGCCAAGAAGTCGTTAACAAATCGCTAGTTTATCCCCAAGTCCGCCGGGCTTCAACTCCGACGAACTCCAAAGATCCAGTTTCCAGTTTCCGCCAAGAAAGCTAACTTCTCGCCCCGCTCAAATCGTAAATTGTGAGCACCTCAACAAAGTGGCGCTGACACCGGTCACCTCCGCTGCTCAGACTCAACTTCCGGCGGTTAATCTCTCGCGATTTACCAGCAAGCATAAGGATCGCCTCGGGTTCAAGTAAAGGAATCGCTGGTCACTCGATATAGGGTCGTAATTCGCAAAGACAAGAGGAATCCTCGCTTTGCTCGCGACCGGGCTTCAAATCGAAGTCCGAGCCCGCCGAAGATTCACACTGGCTACGCAAGGCCGCGGGTGACTTATGAAAGGCCTAGTTGTTCTCGGAAGGAGACGCCTCATCTCACGATGACAACGTTATATTCGAAGTCGCGCCAACACACGATAGGTTCGTATTCATGCCGACGAAGTTGTATTATCGCGCGGGGGTACGTAAATCACTAAAGAGGAACGCCGTAATCAAACATGCCCTACTTGTGCTCGCAAACTCGATCAAGGCGCGTTATCGAGTGCAACCAGCGCTAAAACGACTTCCGAAAGGCGCCGGGTCTTTGATAGGCTCGCGACGCAGAATGCCCGAACTCAAGTCAAGACGCTGCGAAGAAGAGATGGGCCGCATGGCGAATTGCCGAAGTGTTACCATCAATATGACCAGCGAGAGGGACGCCGCCACGCCGCTCCCCGGCATCGCAACGAATGACTCGATTGGTCCGACCGTTAGACTCACCCACTATCGCAAGATGCGGGGATTACCCTCGATGATGAAGTGTCTGGATGCCGCCCGCGATGGCTTCCGGATAATACAATTTCCAAAGATAGGACAACTCGCGAGGCGCTCATGATCGCTATGAACAAGTGTCCCGTGATGCTTGAAGAGGCCCTAACCAAGCAAAGGGACAACTTTAAGCTTGAAATGGAACCGCCATGCCAGATGAGAGCAATGCATGACCAACAGATCCACGCGAATAATGAACCGCCAAGGCGAGCCAAGTCGCCGCAATAATGTCAACTTAACAGATAGCTCATACTGGATAGAGAAGGAGGTCAAACGTAGATGATCATGCCGCTGCAAAACGCTAGCGATAACACCGCCATTCCTCCCCAAGCTTACCCGAACGAGACGAGGGGAAAATGAAAAAATAAAGACCTCGAGAGCAAAATCAATACTTTGATTTCCTCTCAAAAGGTAAAGAAGACGGTATACCATGTCCTTACCGGTGGGGGAATCAATCATTATCAGACAAAATTCAACCTCATCAACTTTACACCGCTTTGATTCGAAGGATCGCTTCACTCAAAGACTTGATCTACTTCAAGTCTCATCTAGGTGTTATTGTAGGTCAGAAAAAATTAATCAAGACGCCCAATATCCGCCAAACACTATCGATGAAGGTTACAAGCCGACGACTTTCACGCATGACAAAGGAGAATCGGTTAATGTCTCCGTGAGTACAAGGATTACAAGTTGACAATCTTGTGAAAAGAGATCACAAGTTTTGATCTCTTCATTCAAAATGGCTCACCGCTTAATTCAAAACGCCGGAGCACATGGCCCGCTCGGCCCCAAACGCGAGCATTACAGCCCGCTGCTCAGTCCGGTTCAAAACGCGGAGCACACGCCCGCTGCTCGGAAGCCCAAAACGCTGAGCACATGGCCCGCTTATTTCAAAATGCGAGCACGTGCGGGTCCGCTGCTTCAACCCAAAACGCAGAGCACACGCGCCTGCCGAAGCCTAAAACGCTGGGCACATGGCTCAAGCTCTCAAGTCAAAACGCCATTACGGCCCGCGTTCGGCTCAAAACGCAGACGCAGGCTTGCTCCGTAACGAACCGCTTTGACTCATTCAAACATGAGTTGAACGGTTCATAAACCGTTTGAGAGATTTAAGGGGGGTGGTTACACCCCACTAAACCCCCATTGAGGAGCAATTCAAGGGGGCAGTTACACCCTTTTAATCCCTATAAATGGGGGGTTTTCACAGCCAAATGAGGGAGGTTGAAAGGTTTTTGGCCGGAGAACTAACAAAGGGGAGAGAACCAGTTTCTCTGCGCAGCTGTGATCGGCGTGACGATCGGACCTTCATCCGTGGTCTGATCGGAGTGAAACTTGGAGGGCAGCCTCAACACTCATCGTTCCTAATTCTGAACGGTGGAGATTGATTTCTACCGGTTGGATTTGGAGATATTGAGGTTTTACCGAAGCCAATTGTGCAGAGAACGGTTTCTTCTGTGCAGCTGTGATCGGCGTGACGATCGGACCTTCATCCGTGGTCTGATCGTGAAACTTGAGGGCAGCCTCAACACTCATCGTTCTTAATTCTGAACGGTGGAGATTGATTTCACCGTTAGATTTGAGATATTGAGGTTTTACCGAAGATCTCCTTTGCTGGCATCAACTCTCCTAGAGAGTTCAACTCGACATAGCTCAAACTTGCACTAAGTTCTTTCTCCGCCATTCTTGGCTAAAAGGATTACTAATCCTTTCTAAAATCAACTCTATCAAAGAGTTCTTAACTCGCCCAGTTCTAAACTTGCTCGAAGTTATTTTTCAACCTCGCCCCACGAGTCAAGACGGTCGGATCGTCAACGGATACAAGATTCAAGCTCCCACCGCTACCGCGGAAGAACCCAGATTAAATAAAGGGAAGGGTCTCCGCTGACCTTTCCTCTTTGTAAATCGGCAACCGATCGAGGAATTTGTAATTTCTTTTATCTAAGTAGGAGAGAGAGATTGCATTCAGAGAGTTGTATTTATTTATTCTTTAAAATCAATGAAGATAATCTTTATTTTACACTTTAAAATTTCCTCAACAAAAGATGGCGACTCACTGGGACAACTTCTTTCACCGATGAAGAGGTGGCTAATCCGACGCCAAGCTCATTGGGACGATCGCTGAAACTCTCAACCGTAGAGTTCGACAAGCCAAGTTCGAGGAGGCACTCTCCTCCCGATCCCTTAGCCCTGCTGCGCAAGATCCACAAAGCCTCTAAGGAGACCAAAGCCCATTCGCTGTCGCGGCTAACCCGACAAGAAGATGGTGATGTCGCCGCAAAAGCCTCAAATCAGCGAAGGGAGCCGCCGGCGAACACATACCCAGATGGCCAATCGACCAACCAACGCTAACTTCGCTTGTGAGCCAAAACGCGATCCCGAAGCCGCTTTTTACGTAACGCAAGCCTCGCTTATGTGCCCACGCAGCCTCGCGAAAATCCGTGCCAACGCGAACCTCAATGGCGCTGCTTTTACAAAAACGCCGTCCCAACCCCGCTCAATTACTCAAACGCGAACCTCGCTCTGCCAGGGTTGCAAGCCACCCTCACGCCTTCAATCCCCAAACGCGGTCTCAACCCCGCCCAAGCATTCAAACGCCAATCTAGCTGCTCCTGCCTAAAACGCTGGTCCGCACTCTCGCGTCAGTGCTCAAACGCTGATTCGCTCCAAATGCCAAATCATCGATATCAACGCCGCCACATATGCCAAGCCGTTTGTTTGACCGATTGACAAATGTCATTTGGTCCATCGAACCACGCATTCTCACAGAAGGAGACTTCGGTCAATACCTTGGAGTCACTTCTAACATGATCGAGTAGGATCATCAATCTCTATCCAATGAGCCGAGGCAAATCGGCCCCCGCTTGAAAGAGGCTTTGAATGACTCGATGGAGTTTACCGACATACTGACTAACAGGGTCATCATATCCCCGCCAACTATCAAAAGTTGGCTAAAGGAATTGAGTCCGATGATGAGCATTCACCATCGCAGAATCAATCCTCTAGTTCTTCGCGGAGCAGCATGTGAGCCGCTCACACTACTGAGAATGTCAAGATTTCAAGAAGAGGCTCAAGAGCATCAGCTATGATGCAAGAAGCCTCGCGATCACAACAAGAGTCCATCGATCAACTTCGAGATATGATAAACCAACTTGTTGCGATAGGGCTCGTTCACATACCGCCTACCACCGAATCATCACGAGGAGGAGAGTCAATCCTCAAAATGGAATGAAAATGAATGAAGCTCCGATCAAGAAGCTCATCACGAGAATCCTCCTCAAGAAAGGGGAGAGGCCAAAACGCAGCAAAGTCCTCAATCGCAAAATGCGAACCGAAGCCCGCCAATGCCATGGTTAATAGGTGCGAGCTCCAAGATCGGGTTGTCGACCGCATCCGCAGAATGGGATACGGTTCCTTATCCTCCAAAATTCAAAGTCCCGACGCTACAACTTTCGACAACACGGATCACCAACCAACATCTACCATTTTAAGTCACAGATCGAATGGATGTCAAACGATGCCATAACATCGCTTGTTCATTGGCACCCTCAAGGGGTTGCCTTTGAATGGTTCATGAAACCGCCGCAGGATGTATCCAAATGGGCGATTTAGAGAGACTCTTCCCGTCACGATTCTTTGAAGATGACACGGAATTATCGCTACTTTCTCCTTGCCCTTAAGCAAAAGGAGGAGAGCCTATCAAAGTCTTCGCCGAACGGCCAAGCATGGCTCTTCGATGCTCGGCATGTATGACATACCGCTTCTCGATTGACACCTTCAAGACAATTTACAAACCAATCTTCTAGCTCGAATGGGGTTGCAAAATGTCGCTCTGAAACAACTAGTCTCCTGTGGCCAATGTGTCAAGTAATTATTGCTAGGATTGAAGTCAAGAAGAGGAGATCGACTCAAGACCGCTATTGATGACCACCTCTAAATCACGAGGTCAATACTCTGCTAGTATCAACCTCGAATAATACGATCGGGTTGATTATTTGTTATTTTCTCGAGTAGAATGATAAATTCCAATATTGTCAAGTTAACAAAACACTTTTGACAATGTATAACTCAAGACCACTAATTAAAATCAACTTATCAATCCTCTCCAATAGGATGATAAGTCTACAAAGTTGCTCAAATCGTAATAATAACTCACAAGTTAACAATGCACTCGACAACCAACTTATCAATCCTCTCCAATAGGATGATAAGCCCACAAAGTTGTTCACATCGCAACGCTAATCCTCACAGTTAAGATTAGTCGCTCTCGCTATTAGCAAGATCTAATTCTTCGATAACAATCAACTTATCGACTTTCTTCAATAGAGCGATAAGTCCTCAAAGTTGTCTCGACGCAATGTATCCTTGTCATGTTAACCTAACACCTCTCGACAATCAACTTATCGACTCTTTTCAATAGAGATATAACTCAAGGTTGTTCAATAACACCACAATCCACGCCACACGTAAAGGGGAATTTTATCCCTAACTAAGTAGTGGGTAAGTCAACGCCAACACACGCTGTCGGTTTAGTCTTCTACCGATCAAAGAAGACACCGTATTCAAGTCCGGGAATTTTATCCCTAAACCTAAGTAGGGATAAGCTCGCGATCTAATACATGTACGGTAGTCTATTCCGCGGAGAAAGACGGCTCACGATTCAACATCGTAGCATTAAGCCTAAAAGAGTTTTATTCTTTAGCACAACGCCACATGCAACGGATTTAGATAATCTGATGCTAGCCCATTCAAACGGTAATCCAGAAAGGCTCATCAAGTCCGCTGATGGTCGGGTTCAATAACCCTAAAGTCAACGCCTAACACGCTGGTTTGCTAGTCTCTTTACCCGTAAAGACGACAAAGTCTACGTATTCAACATCGTAGCACAACGCCACGCAGGCAGGCTTAACTCCTCAAATTTGCTTAAATCGCAATCAACTTATCAATCCTCCTCAATAGGATGATAGGTCCTCAAAGTTGTTCGACGCAACGCATCTTCATCAAGTCAACACTATACCGATGATATAATCAACTTATCAATCCTCCCCAGATAAGTTCCTCAAAATTGTTCAAATCACAACTAAACCCTCATCAATCAACTCATCATTCCTTTCCAATAGAATGATAGATCCACAAAGTTGTTCAAATTACAACACAATCCTATCAAAATCAGACACATCCTCACAGAGTTTGATAACCAACTTATCAATCCCTCCAATAGGATGATAAGTCCACAAAGTTGCTCACATCGCAACACATCCTTGTCATGTTAACCTCACACCTCGACAACTTATCAATCCTCCTCAATAGGATGATAAGCCTAAAGCCTTGTTCAAACCACAGTTCAAAAGCCTTGTTTAAACCACAAACCCAAACTTGTTCAAACCACAAGCCCAAAGCCTTGTTAACACCACAAGCCCAAAGCCTTGTTCAAAACCCACAAGCCCAAAGCCTTGTTCAAACCGCAAGCCCAAAAGCCTTGTTTAAACCACAAGCCCAAAGCCTTGTTCACACCACAAGCCCAAAGCCTTGTTCACACCACAAGCCACGTAAGCCTTGTTCACATCACAGGCCTTAAACCTTGTTCAAATCACAGGTTTCATATTCTATCCCCCGACAAAATCTAAACTTATCGACTCTCATCAATAGAGCGATAGGTCCTCAAAATCTTGTTCAAATCACAAATACTCAACTTTATCAAGTTAACCCCATACCTCTGATAAAATCAACTTATCGACTCTCTTCAATAGAGCGATAAGTCCTCAAAAATCATCATCAAGTTAAAAATTTCACCTCTGATGATAAAACCAATTTATCAACTCTTTACAATAGAGTGATAAGTCCCCAAAAGCTTGTTCAAACAACAAGTATGAAAGGCATGCCAAGTTAACACTATACTTTTGGCACCTTAAAGAAAAGTCTAAAAGACTTAGTTGGAAACGGGGTTCATCCCCACGCTTTACTCATGAAACGCTGGAAGGACCACCCACGCCACAGGGTTGCGCTACGCTTTAAACAAAGAACGCGATGGCCAGCTCCTGTTTCAACCTCAAATCGCGAGGATCGTCTCACGTAGCAAAGTTCAAGACGCTACGGCCACCCCGCATTTCAAAAGGCAAAACGCGAGTTCATCCATGCAAGACGTAATGACTAGCGTGGCAAAAGCAGACACAACTTCGCTTGAAGACGTAATGAGGAGCAATACCTTCTCGTGATCAAACAAAGAAGATATCCAGTATTTCAAAGCTCGCCCCACCAACCGCAAACTTTCAAAACTTTGAGGGGTTCAGAGGGTCGTAAAAAATTATCAAGACGTACCAATATCCGCTAAACACTATCGATGAAGGTTACAAGCGACGACTTTCACGATGACAAAGGAGAATCGGTTAATGTCTCCAGACAAGGATTACAAGTTGACAATCTGTGAAAAGAGATCACAAGTTTTGATCTCTTCATTCAAAATGGCTCACCGCTTCAATTCAAAACGCTGAGCACATGGCCCGCTCAAGCCCCAAACGGGCAATACGGCTCAAGGCTCGCGTCTGAAGCTCCAAAACGCTGGAGCACACGTCACCGCTGGTTTCAAAACGCGAGCACATGGCCCGCTGCTTTCATTTCAAAATGCGGAGCACGGGCCCGCTGCCAACCCAAAACGCAGAGCACACGCCCGCCGAAGCCTAAAACGCCGCACACATGGCCCGCTGCTCGGCTCAAAACGCTGCACATGGCCCGCTGCTCAGCTCAAAACGCAGACGCAGGCTTGCTCCGAACCAACTGCTTTGACTCATTCAAACATGAGTTGAACGGTTCATAAACCGCTTGAGAGATTTAGGGGGTGGTTACACCCCACTAAACCCCATTGAGGAGCAATTCAAGGACAGTTACACCCTTTTAATCCCTATAAATGGGGGGTTTTCACAGCCAAATGAGGGAGGTTGAAAGGTTTTTGGCCGGAGAACTAACAAAGGGGAGAGAACCAGTTTCCTCTGCGCAGCTGTGATCGGCGTGACGATCGGACCTTCATCCGTGGTCTGATCGGAGTGAAACTTGGAGGGCAGCCTCAGCACTCATCGTTCCTAATTCTGAACGGTGGAGATTGATTTCTACCGGTTGGATTTGGAGATATTGAGGTTTTACCGAAGCCAATTGTGCGAGAGAACGGTTTCTTCTGTGCAGCTGTGATCGGCGTGACGATCGGACCTTCATCCGTGGTCTGATCGGGTGAAACTTGGAGGGCAGCCTCAACACTCATCGTTCTTAATTCTGAACGGTGGAGATTGATTTCTACCGGTTAGATTTGGAGCTATTAGGTTTTACCGAAGATCTCCTTTGCTGGCATCAACTCTCTAGAGAGTTCCTTCGATGCAGTTTTCAAACTTGCGGCAAGTTCTTCTCCGCCATTCTTGGCTAAAAGGATTACTAATCCTTTCTAAAATCAACTCTATCAAAGAGTTCTTAACTCGCCCAGAGTTCTAAACTTGCTCCGTGAGTTATTTTTCAACCTCGTCCCGAGTCAAGGCGGTCGGATCGTCAGCGGGATACAAGATTCAAGCTCCTACGCTACCGTGAAGAACCCAGATTAAATAAAGGGAAGGGACTCCGTTGACCTTTCCCTCTTTTGTAAATCGGCAACCGATCGAGAATTTGTAATTTCTTTTATCTAAGTCGAGTTAGAGATTGCATTGAGAGAGTTGTATTTATTCTTTCTTTAAAATCAATTGGAAGGGATAATCTTTATTTTGACTTTAAAATTTCCTCGCGAACAAAAGATGGCGACTCGCTGGGACAACTTCTTTCACCGATGAAGAGGTGGTGAAGCAATCGACGTCAAGCTCATTGGGACGGCTGTTGAAACTCCGACCGTAGAGTTCGATCAAGCAAAGTTCGAGGCACTCTCCTCCGGATCCCTTAGCCCCAGGCTATCGCCAAGATCCACAAAGCCTCTAAGGAGACCAAAGCCCATTCGGTTGTCGTGGCTAACGTCGGTGAAGATGGTGATGTGCGCAAAAGCCTCAAATCGGTGAGGCGGCGATGTCGAAGAACTGACCAGAGATGGCCAATCGACCAATAGCGCGAACCCGGCGTTTGTGAAAAGCAGCGATCACGAGCGGCGTTTCTTTACGAAACGCCAAGCCTGCGTTTATGTGCCCGAACGAGCCTCGCCAAAATCCGGTGACGCCAACCCTCAATGGCGGCGTTTCACGGTCGGCAGCGGGTCCCAACCAGCGTTCAATTACTCAAGCGTGAACCTGGCGTTCGGGGTTACAGCGACCCTCGCGCCTATCTGGCGGGTCTCAGCGGCGTCCAAGCATTCAGCGAATCTGGCGTTCCCGATCTAAGCAGTGCACCTCGCGTTCAAGTGCTCAAAGCGATCTTCGCGTTCAAATGCCAAATCATCGGCATATCAGGCTGCTCACATGCGGCCAAGCCGTCGGTGTTTGACCGATTGACAAATGTCATTTGGTCCATCGAGGCGGCATTCTCACGGGGAAGGAGAAGTCGAATACTTTGGAGTCACTTCTAACATGATGGGATGGCGGATCGTCAATCTCTAGCTCCAATGAGAGCGGCAAATCGGTCCCCGGCTTGAAAGGGGCTTTGAATGACTCCGATGGAGTTTACTGACATACTTCGGACTCGAGCAGGGTCATATCCCGTCAACTATCAAAAGTTGGCTAAAGGAATTGAGTCGATGATGAGCATTCAGCCATCGTAGAATCTCAATCCTCTAGTTCTTTAGTGGAGCATGTGGTATCTACACTCACGAGAATCTTGAAGATTTCAAGAAGAGGCTCGAAGAGCATCGGGCTATGATACAAGAAGCCTGCGATCACAACAAGAGTCCATCGATCAACTTGAGATATGATAAACCAACTTGTTGCGGATGGGGCTCAAGTTCACATGTTAGACTCAGCGCCTCGGTGGAATCATCACGGAGGAGGAGTCAATCCTCAAAATGGAATGAAAAATGAATGAAGCTCCCGATCAAGAAGCTCATCACGTAGAATCCTCCTCAAGAAGGGGAGAGAAGCGAGCAAAGTCCTCAATGCGGCAAAAATCAAGGCTGGAAGCCCGCCTCAATGCCATGGTTAATAGGTGCGAGCTCCAAGACCGGGGGTTGTCAAACCGTATCTGCGAATGGGATACGGTTCCTTATCCTCAAAATTCAAAGTCCCTACGCTACAAACTTCGGCGACGCGGGATCACCCGAACCAACATATCTATCATTTTAAGTCCTGGTGGGAATGGGATGTCAAGCGATGCCATAACATGGCGTTTGTTCATTAGCACCCTCAAGGGGTTGCCTTTGAATGGTTCATGGCTGCGGGATGTATCGAGAAATGGGATTTAGAGACTCTTCTGTCGATTCTTTGAAGATGACCGCGGAAATTCTTGTCACTTCTCTCTTGCCCTTAAGCAAAAGGAGGAGAGCCTATCAAAGTCTTAGTCGAGCGGTTCGAAGCATGGCTCTTGATGCTCGGCAGGTATGACACGATGCGCTTTCGATTGATTGACACTGTGGCACAATTTACAAACCAATCTTCTAGCTTCGATGGGGGTTGCAAAATGTGGTTCACGGAAACAACTAGTCTCCCGAGCGAGCAGGTGAATAATTATTGCTAGGATTGGTGAAGAGAGGAGGCGACTGAAGACACGGCTATTGATGACCCGACTCTAAATCCACGAGGCGAATACTGGGTTAGTATCAACACGGAATAATTACGGTGGGGTTGATTATTTGTTATTTCGAGTAGAATGATAAATTCTAAATATTGTCAAGTTAACAAAACACTTGTGACAATGTAAGCACTTCAGCGTCGCGACACCACCACCAAAATCACTTATCAATCCTCTCGATAGGATGATAAGTCTACAAAGTTGCTCAAATGCGTAACACAATCCCGTCGGGTTAACAATGCACCTCGACAACCAACTTATCAATCCTCTCCAATAGGATGATAAGCCCACAAAGTTGTTCACATCACATGCATAATCCCACAAAGTTAAGATTAGCTCGTCTCGTTATTAGCAAGGCGACCTCTTCGACAATCAACTTATCGACTCTCTTCAATAGGCGATAAGTCCTCAAATTGCTCCGATGCAATGTATCCTTGTCATGTTAACCTAACACCTCGACAATCAACTTATCTCTCTTCAATAGGCGATAAATCCTCAAGGTTGTTCTAATAACACCACAATCCGCCTCACCGTGTGGGGAATTTTATCAATCCTAAGTAGGGTAAGTCAGCGCTAACACCGTTGCGGTTTAGTCTTCTACCGATCAAAGACACCCGAGAATTCAAAGTCAGGGGAATTTTATCCGAAACCTAAGCGGGGATAAGCACGCATCTAATACATGCGGTAGGGTAGTCTATTCAGTGAGAAAGGCGAAGCCTCACATTCAACATCGTGGCATTAAGCCTAAAAGAGTTTTATTAGCACAGTCACATCTTGAGCGTTTAGATAATGCATGCTAGTCGATTCAAGCGGTGTCGGTAAAGGCTCATCAAGTCCGTTGATGGCTGGGGTTGATTGATAACCCTAAAGTCAGCGCTAACCGCGGCGTTGCGGTTAGTCTCTTACGTAAAGGCGACAAAGTCACGTATTCAACATCGTAGCACAGCGTCGTGCGGCCGAACTCCTCAAATTTGATTAAATGCATAATCAACTTATCAATCCTCCTCAATAGGATGATAGGTCCTCAAAGTTGCTCCGATGCATAGCGTATCTTCATCAAGTCAACACTATACCTCGATGATATAATCAACTTATCAATCCTCCCGTGAGATAAGTTCCTCAAAATTGTTCAAATCACCACTAAACCAGTCAATCAACTCATCATTCCTTTCCAATAGAATGATAGATCCACAAAGTTGTTCAAATTACAACACAATCCTATCAAAATCGTACCGTCCTCGTGAGTTTGATAACCAACTATCAATCCTCATTAATAGGATGATAAGTCCAAAAGTTACTCACATGCATAACAATCTTGTCATGTTAACCTCACACTTGACCAGTCAACTTATCAATCCTCCTCAATAGGATGATAAGCCTAAAGCCTTGTTCAAACCAAGCCCAAAGCCTTGTTTAAACCACAAACCCAAATCCTTGTTCAAATCACAAGCCCAAAGCCTTGTTAACACCACAAGCCAAAGCCTTGTTCAAACCGCAAGCCAAAGCCTTGTTCAAACCCATGCCCAAAGCCTTGTTTAAACCACAAGCCCAAAGCCTTGTTCACACCACAAGCCCAAAGCCTTGTTCACACCACAAACCACGTAAGCCTTGTTCACATCCGAGGCCTAAACCTTGTTCAAATCCACGGGTTTCATATTCTATCCCCGACAAAATCTAAACTTATCGACTCTCATCAATAGGCGATAGGTCCTCAAAATCTTGTTCAAATCACAAATACTCAACTTTATCAAGTTAACCCCATACCTCGATAAAATCAACTTATCGACTCTCTTCAATAGGCGATAAGTCCTCAAAAATCATCATCAAGTTAAAAATTTCACCTCGATGATAAAACCAATTTATCAACTCTTTACAATAGAGTGATAAGTCCCCAAAAGCTTGTTCAAACAACAAGTATGAAAGGCATGCCAAGTTAACACTATACTTTTGGCACCTTAAAGAAAAGTCTAAAAGACTTAGTTGGAAGCGTGGGGTTCATCCCCGCGTTTACTCATAAGCAGCGAAGGACCACCAGCGAGGGTTCGCCGCATTTTAAACAAAGAGCGATGGCGACTCAGGTGTTTCAACCTCAAATCGCGAGGATCGGTCTCCGTAGCAAAGTTCAAGGCCTTCACGGTCCTCCTGCATTTCAAAAGGCAAAAGCGAGTTCATCCATGCAAGGCGAATGACTAAGCGTGGGCAAAAGCGACACAACCGTTGAAGACATAATGAGGCAATACCTTCGGGATCAAACAAAGAAGATATCAAAGTATTTGGCTTCGTCCAGTCAACGCAAACTTTCGAAAACTTTGGAGGAACGTAAGAGTAAAAATTGCGAAGGCGACCAATATCATGAAACACTATCGATGAAGGTTACAAGGCTGGCGACTTTCCGCGATGAAAAGGAGAATCGAAGCTAATGTCTCAGATACAAAGGATTACAAGTTGACAATCCTTGTGAAAAGAGATCCAAGTTTTGATCTCTTCAATTCAAAATCGCGGGCTCGGCCCGGCGTTTCAATCAAAGCAGCGAGCACATGGCCAGCGTTGAAGCTAAGCGAAGCACATGGCTGCTTGCTCGTCCGGCGAAAACGCGGGCGGAAATTTAAAGCAGAGCACATGGCCCAGCGTTTCATTTCAAAATCACGAACCGCGTGGCCAGCGTTTCAACCAAGCGAGCACCGCGGCCAGCGTTGAAGCCTAAAGCAGCGGCACATGGCGCGTTGAAGCTCAAAGCGGCGCACATGGCCCGCGTTCGAAGCTCAAAAGCAGGCAGCGAGGCTTGCTCGAGCGAACCGGCGTTTTGACTCATTCAAACATGAGTTGAGCGGTTCATAAACCGTTTGAGATTTAAGGGGTGGTTACACCCCAACCCGATGAGGAGCAATTCAAGGGACAGTTACACCCTTTAATCCTATAAATGGGGGTTTTCACAGCCAAATGAGGGAGGTTGAGGTTTTGGCCGGAGAACTAACAAAGGGGAAGCCAGTTTCCTCTGCGCAGCTGTGATCGGCGTGACGATCGGACCTTCATCCGTGGTCTGATCGGAGTGAAACTTGAGGGCAGCCTCAACACTCATCGTTCCTAATTCTGAACGGTGGAGATTGATTTCTACCGGTTGATTTGGAGATATTGAGTTTTTACCGAAGCCAATTGTGCAGAGAACGGTTTCTTCTGCAGCGGTGGCGATGGACGATCGGACCTTCATCCGTGGTCTGATCGGAGTGAAACTTGAGGGAAGCCTCAACACTCATCGTTCTTAATTCTGAACGGTGGAGATTGATTTCTACCGGTTAGATTTGGAGCTATTAAGGTTTTACCGAAGATCTCCTTTGCTGGCATCAACTCTCCTAGAGAGTTCAACTCGACATAGCTTTCAAACTTGCACAAGTAGTTCTTCTCCGCCATTCTTGGCTAAAAGGATTACTAATCCTTTTCTAAAATCAACTCTATCAAAGAGTTCTTAACTCCGTAGTTCTAAACTTGCTCGGGCGAAGTTATTTTTCAACCTCGCCCCACGAAGTCAAGACGGTCGGATCGCCAACGGATACAAGATTCAAGCTCCTACCGCTACCGCGGAAGAACCCAGATTAAATAAAGGAAGGGACGCTGACCTTTCCTCTTTGTAAATCGGGCAACCGATCGAGGAATTTGTAATTTTTTATCTAAGCCGCTTAGAGAGAGAGATTGCATTCGAGAGTTGTATTTATTCTTCTTTAAAATCAATTGGAAGGGATAATCTTTATTTTACATACCTTTAAAATTTCCTCAACAAGCTATTCCCAAGAACGAGCCCTTGATGGTTCGGTCATTCGCTGGCACCCTTCGTGGAGCCGCCGATTGGTACCGCCTCAAACCGTGGAGCGCAATAGCCGGGATGATATGGAGGCCATGTTTCACCAATTTCTTCGACGATGACACCGAGGTATCCATCGGTTCTTTGTTGACGAAACGTAAAGACGGGAAACAAAGTGGATAACTTCGCCAAGAGGTTCGTAAATAAGGCAATGAATTGCCGAGACCGATAACGAGAAGTTCATTCTCCAAACTTGTCATAGCAACCTGCCATTGGACGGTTGGAAGCAATGGGAACCGCGACCGGCCCGAGACCGGAAAGATTTAAGGATACGCGGAGAGCAAGCCGAAGCATTCCCCAGAAGGAAGAAAGCGGAGAGAGGTCACCTATGGTGGATGCTCACAGCGTAACTTTGTCCCCGCGGCAGGTAAAGCGCCGCAAAGTCTCAGACGCTTAATCAAACGCTCAATCCGAACCACAAAGCAGCCGCAACAACGCACCACAAAGAATCGCAATTTCAATGGCACCAACAAACTCGTAATCGTAAACCATCCGTTCGAGGTTTCCCAAGACTTACCATTCAAGGACGAGGAAGTTCCGCATCTTCAAATACCTTCTCGAAAACAACAAAATCCAGCTTGCCCCAAGTAAACCAAGAGGAGGCAAACAAGGTTACAGATCCTGGCATCAGGTTACCACGTATGTACATCATCCTACAAAGTTCGCTACCATCTCAAGGACAAGATTCGTGCCTTGATCGATGTTGGAGTCATTACTCCAAAACCTCTAAAGAGAAGAAGGTGGGAGCAAATGCGCCTCTATAAGCTTCGATCGGGCCTTCTGATTGGTTCCAACCGACGGCCAGAAGGTAGGAATGAAGATGGTGAATGAAGATCCTCACGGCAACGAAGAAGGGGCTCGATCACACACCCACAAAGAACGAGAAATCCTTTGGGTCCACCCCGACTTGCCGAAGACGCATCAAGGACTACATCCCCTACATAAAGAAGTCCAAGGGAAAAGGTAAGCTATGCCATGCCGCTCAAGAATTCCGAGAAGGATGATGAAAAAGTAGCCACCTTCCAATTTCCTCAAGAGGAGCCTGAAGTCTTCGCTACTAGGAGCTGACACAATATAGTTACAAATATCCTGAGGCTCCAAACCCAAATGCTAAGACACCACGAGTCGGTACCACCTCCCACTCGTGCAGAAAGGACACAGCAGCATACCGCTAAAGAAAACCGGGCGTAAAGGAGAAGCAACCTCGGTCCGTGAAACTAACTCCGGCAGCTCCGGATTCAATCAGCCTGACAGGGAGGGATAGACCGTGAACATCGAAGCTTCCATACCGCTTGATGCATGGCCTTAATTGGCAAACATCCCTAGAATAACTCTCTACGAAGTTGTTCATTGTCAGCACCGGAAGCTTTACAAGAGGCTTGTAGGCATCAAAATTGTCAAGAACCTCAAATATGACTAAATCATGAGAAGATCAAGAACAACGCCGCCGAAATCTCAAGAAGTCAACACATGGAGATTGTGTCTCGCCATGCTACAGACACTTTGTTTGTGTCTCGCCACGAAGCGAGACATTGATGTCTCACGTTAGCGAGATTTTGTGTGTGCCTCGCACGAAGCGAGTTTGATGTGTCTCGCTATTAGCGAGACATTGTGTGCTCTCGACGAAGCAGACACCTTGATGTGTCTCGCCATAGGCAGGTATTTACTTGTGTCTCGCTAACCGGGCGACACCCGTAATACTTGGAACGAGCTCTTGAAGGGTCTAAATCAATGCCGATGGGGCCCACTTGACTTTATCAATGCAAAGAGACGCTCGACATCGCTATAGCTTACATCGCCAAGATACCACTAGGCGTAATTCTAGGCATTTAATCGCGCCTTAAAAGCGTGAAAACCGCTAAGTACTGAAGGATCGCATCGCCGCCATTCGGCCGAGGGCAGCCTTATATCGCCGCCGCCAGTAGGTAAATTGACATCGCCGCCAGTGAGCGAGGTAGTTTAGCGCGAGGCGCTTCGCCGCTTAACCGCAAAATTTCCAAAGACTTATGACACTTGTGGGCACGTTTCCAAAGACTATAAATACCCTCCTACGCCCACTTGGGCGTGGGGTCGGCCATCGAAAGGGAAAAGTCGAACCAAGCTTCCTGAGTTCAAGAACACATCCACGCCGAGATTCCTCGAAGTTTAAGCCTTGACTTATTCTTGAGAAGAGTAGATATCTTACCTTGCTAAGATATTTGCTGAAGTTCTTGTTTTCATAAGCACTAACTAAACTCGCCGATTCGACGATCGCCGCCTATGGTCCACGGATTACGGCCCCCAAGACAGTAAAGTCCCACGAAAACAAGAGATCTACACTTGTAGCCTTTTGTTCGAGTTTGTGAGAGAGTTATTTAATTTTCATTGTAACTGAAAATCAAAGTGTAATTTTCTAGTTTTACAATGGAATCAACTCACCCAAACACGATGGCTTAATTACTGGGGAGCCAACGGCTCGAGCCCGAGATCGTTGTGTCGCAGCCTTGCAAAGATCAGCCGACCTCATGGTTGATGGAATAGACTACTTCGGACAAGCCACCAAGAGTATCTCCTCTTCCACATCAAGTCCTCCTCACCCCGCAAACATCGGAGGATCTCATCCCCTAAGAGGGAGGTTCGCTTCATAGATGTGCAACGATCTTCGCTCAGCTATGCATGCAGGAGATTTCCTCTCAACAAGATCTCAACCGACTCGACGAAGAGAGCTCGCCAAAGACGACGCCAAAAGATGGCTCCGCCACTCCGCCAAGGCTCGAGTCAACGGATGGAGTTCACTCATCGACGCAACTCACATGATCAAAGGCGCCAACAAACTACCAACCCGCCAAGACTCTCCCAAGGAAGAATGGGTTCTCGCCAAAAGGGCCCATTGACAAGGAAGGAACGCTGCCAAAAAACGCCGGCACGCTTTTCGAGCACGCATCGTTGTTCGCAAGGCGCAGAGTCAAAAGCAACTCAAAGAACGGCTCAAAATCGCCAAGTTTGGGTCCCAAGTCAACGCCAAAATTGTTTCATTCCGCCGCCGTAATTCTTCACCGAGATAGCCGAAGCCGCCTCAGCCAGCCGAGAGTTTAAGCCGCTTCGCCAATGGGCGGTAGCAACCGCTCAAGGCCACGACAGTCCAACCGCCGCCAAAAGCGCAGGCAGCCCTCCATGCCTTAGTGAAAATTTGACTTTTCCGCCTTTCTTCCACTTTTCCTACCGAGATATCAACCGTTAAGTCCGAAATCACAACTGGTGTTCAAAGCCTTGGTCCACAATTGAGAACCAAAGTCAAAACACCGGTAATGGAACGCTTGGGTCACCGATCCATAAACAACGACAAGTCAGTGCACTCCAAATTCCAAGTGATGTTCTGAAATGCCGAGCCATCCGACGCAATTCAAACCGAAGAATTTCTCATATGCCTCGCTTGAGCATCCCACAAGGTCCACGGTCCGGCCGAGAAGAAGAAGTTGAGGCAAGTGACTCGCGAAAATCACGAGAGATAACCGCATCTCGTGATTCATACGTATAACTTCTCGATGACGACGCCAATCGATGGAAGTTGTCTCAAATCAAATGGCCGACGCCCCCAAAAGAAGACGGTCTTCCACTAAGGACAACGCTACATTTGGGGTGGAAGTGCAATTGCGGATAAACCACACCAACCATACCATCAGTCAGTGGCAACACACTAAAGAGGACGATCGATGAAATAAATTGTTCTTGCTCGTGCAACAACTAATCAAGACGTTGTTGTCGATGTGCCTCGTTCGGTCAAACGCCAACCACAAAGAGCTTCAAGATTCGAGGCTTTCCCCGCCAAAGAATGGAAGATTTGAAGATCGAGTCAAGCGCACTCGAAGAAAGAGAAGATCCACCATTCGAACGATGAACTTCCCGGTTACTATAACATGGTGAACAAAGGAAAAGGACGGCGATTGATGCATCCTCGACTTCACCCCGAGGAAAGTCACACCGAAGCCCCGCCAGATGTCTCTGCTACATTATGAAGCTACCCAACGCATTGACTATAGAAGGATGCATGAGGGAGAGTCATCTCGATGATGAAGCTCCGACATCAATTCGGCGATAGCTTCCATGACACAATGTCAAGTGTCGTTGTCATCCCAGAAGCTTTTACCATTACTCCCGACGCCCCGCTCAAATGTTACAAGAAGCCTTAGCCAAGCAAAGAGAAGAGCTTAAGGTCAAATGAGAACAGATGGAGCTAGCCATGCAATGATGAGGGAGTTGCAAACCCAAACGGTTGCACAACCTGGTCCGGCAACAAATGAATCCAACAACAAGGTGGAGTAACCCACCATAATGTTGAAGACAGCGATTCGAGATTGATGAACACATTTACGCTGATCAACCTCCAAAGGAAACTGATCTGCCGCTCAAGGTGGAAATGATCCAATTCTTCCTATTGGAAATAATCCAAAACAAGGAGGATGATGGCGAAAGGATGAAAGAGCTTGAAGATAAAATCAATGCTTTGATGTCCACACAGAAGTCAAAAGGACGGTATCCCGTGTCCGATCCGAGAATGGGATTCAATCCCTACCCACCAAATTCAATTTGATCAACTTCACGCCATTTGACGGGAGAGGGTCACCTTCACAACACCCGATTTACTTCAAATCACATTTGGGGTAATCTCGAAACGAGCCTCGATGGTTCTATCATTCATCGGTATTTCATGGAGCAGCCTTCGATTGGTATCAAGACTCAAGGCGGGAGTATTAACTGCTGGGAGGACATGGTTCTTTTCTCAGAACTTCTTCGATGACGACACCGAAGTTTCCATTGAACCTCCTAGACGAAAAGCGTAAAGGTGGGGAGACAATCGACACCTTCGTTAAGCGATTCAATAAAGCTATGAATTGCAGGATCCACCATCAAGAGTTCATATTGAAGACTTGCCACAACAATCTTTCTATAGAATTGCCGAAGTCATGGGGTCGCCCCACCAACTACGGAAAGACCTAAAAATACGAGGAGAACAAGCCTAACGCTTCTAAGGAAGAAAGTCAAAGAGGCTAAAAGATGGTGACCCCTCGTAGTAAATTTTTCCTCTCGTAATAGAGGAAAGGCACTGTGATTGCCGTTGGTCAAGCGCCGCAACAACGGCCGCCAAAAGCTTCTAAATCGAATTCCACAGACATACTATTTCAAGGACTAAGAAGTTCCAATCATCTTCAAACACCTCCTTGATAACAACAAAATCAAGTTGCCTCCAATTACAAATCAAGAGGAGGCTAACAAAACTTCGACCCTAAATACGTGCACTCACGGAGGATCCTCCATCCTACAAAGGATTGCTTAGCTCTCAAGGCCATCATCCAAACCTTGTTAGCGCCTTAACGCCGAAATAAGTCAATCCTCCGACTCCTGTGTATACGAGTATAAACCGCCCTCTCATCTCATTGTATACGAAGTATAAATCGCCCTCCGTGACCGGACAGTATAATGGTATAAACCGCCCCTTTCCTCCGATGAATATAAGAGGTTAAACCGCTTCTTCCTTTTACTCATCCGACAGCCCAATTTTGCAAAGAAAGTCGGGGTGGATAATCCATGAACGAGAGGTCCACTTCCACATTGAGCGATCAAACCTTCCTACGCTAGATTGTTTCAAATAAATATCCCGGTCAAACCTTCCTACGCTTAGGACCACGGCCAAAATCCTCTCGATTCTTTCCATGAACGAGGTCCATTTCAAGATTGAGCGATCAAACCTTCCGACAGCTTAGGATTGTCTCAAAACTCCTATCCCGATCAAACCTTCCTACGCTTAGGATCATTTTTAATTTTCACTCCCACTTGGTCAAACCTTCCTACGCTTAGGACCACGGTCAAAATCCTCTCGATTCTTTTATGAATGAGAGGTCTACTCCTGCAATGTGGTTCGCTACCAAGAGAAAACACACAACAGGTTCGCTTCCAAGAGAAGACACAACGGGTTCGCTTCCCCCAAGAGAAAGCACAAATTCCACGCTTCCACGATTCAATATCGTATAGATGTCATTACCTAATGACACCTAAACTATGCCTTCATGCATAGGATATTATCTCTCCCCTTATCGAGATAAGTCCGCATCTAACACATGCCGTAATCAATTCCTGATAATTGACCTGCCTCACGATTCAATATCGTGAGCATAAAGTCTAAGAGAATTCACTCTTTTAGCACAACGTAACATGTAGAACGGACTCGATAATCTACATGCTAGCCCAACTCAAACGTAGTTGGTAAAGGCTCATCAAACTGATGGATCGAGGGTTTGCCAAAATCCTATATCTATCATACAAGCAATAACTTGAGACAAATGGTTCACTTTTCCCACGGTCAAGCACTTTCTCCTACCATGGTTTTAATACACTTTGTAACTCATTGCTAATGCAAATGTGCCATTACATCGCCCGAAGCTCAAGCATGCTCGACAAATTGGTATGGGTCCTTTTAAGTGGACAATTCCAAATATTACATATAGAAGCTTTCCTCGAATTGATATTCAAAACCGACGACGCTTTTCTCCTCAATGATTCTCAAGACATTTCAATTACAACCCAAGTGGTGACTTTCAAGATGAAGATGATTAGTCCAAAATCGACTTCACATTTCAATCAATCCAAATACAAATGCAAATGTTATTGATCCCAAAGTATGGTCACGACGCCAGAGCCGTGATTCAAGAAACTCAAGCAAAACATGGGCCTCTTCTACAAAGTTCAACGCTGGAACAAGCAAGGCGATCTTATCCAGTATTCCGCACTTCGACAAAATACGAGGAGTCCAAAACTTTGAGGGGTATCTCCAGAGGCATCAAAATTGCCAAGAACCTCAAATATGACTAAATCATGAGAAGATCGAAGAACAACGCCGCCGAAATCTCAAGAAGTCAACACATGGGGAGATTGTGTCTCGCCACGCTATGAGACATTTTGTTTGTGTCTCGCCACGAAGCGACATTTGATGTGTCTCGCCGCTAGCGTGACATTGTGTGTGCTCGCACGACGGTGACATTTGATGTGTCTCGCTATTAGCGGTGATTAGGTGTGCTCGCACGAGCGAGACATTGATGTGTCTCGCTATAGGTAGGTATCTTACTTGTGTCTCGCTAACCGGGCGACACCCGTAATACTTGGAACGAGCTCTTGAAGGGTCTAAATCAATGCCGATGGGGCCCACTTGACTTTATCAATGCAGAGACGCTCGCACATCGCAATAGGCGTTACATTGAAGATACCACTAGGCGTAATTTAGGCATTTAATCGCGCCTTAAAAGCAGAAAACCGCTACAAAGAAATGGAAGGATTTGCGATCGCCGCCATTCAAAGAGGTACCTATACCGCCGCCGCCAGCTGACATCGCCGCCAAGAGCGAGGCAGTTTAGCGAAGGCAGCTCACCGCCGCACTAACCGCAAAATCTCCAAAGACTTATGACACTTGTGGGCACGCTTCCAAAGACTATAAATACCCTCCTACGCCCACTTGGGCGTGGGTCGGCCATCGAAGGGAAAAGTCGAACCAAGCTCGGAGTTCAAGAACACGATCCACGCGAGATTCCTCGAAGCTTAAGCCTTGACTTATTCTTGAGAAGAGTAGATATCTTACCTTGCTAAGATATTTGCCGAAGTTCTGTTTCCTTTTGTAAGCACTAACTAAATCCCGCCGATTCGACGACGCTTCTAAGGGTCCACTGACACGCTGCCCCCAAGACAGTAAAGTCCCACTAAAACAAGAGATCTACACTTGTAGCTTTTGTTCGAAGCTAGAGAGAGTTATTTAATTTTCATTGTAACCGAAAATCAAAGTGTAATTTTCTAGTTTTACAATGGAATCAACTTTCACCCAAACAAGGCTCTAGCCGATTCAAGTGTTCTCACTGCATTAAGCCGAGTCCGTAAGAGTCGGCTCAACAAAGGTAACCGCGGCTAAACACTTCCGCATCACTTTTACAAAGGAGGATATGCATCTAGGGATTCCAAGCACGAGGCCGCTATACTTCACCGGGTATATTGGCTCTAGTGAAGTTAACCGATCCAAGTCGATCCTGTTCCGCCGGAGCATCATGCCCCCGCCATGTATCACCTTGAATCCTCGCAAAGTCAAGCCAACGCACAATGATCTATGGTTTAACACCGGTCTCGCCGCTGGTAAAATCCGATAAAGTGCCAAATGGGGATTAAAGTCCAAGTCACCGCTATGTGATTGACGCAGACTTCCTATAACTTATTGTTGGGTCGACTTTGGATCCACGGTAACGCTATAGTCCCATCTACTTCTTCATGTCTCAAATATGTAGACACTAATAATGAGGTCAAGACGGTGGTCGCGACAAACAAACCGCTTAAGGGGTGGAGAATTATTTTATCGATTCTCCCTACTGTAATGAGTCCTAAATCAATCATCGCCCAAGGCACTACAGGTGAAGAAGCCGATACCGAAGCCCGCTTGATTATAGTGGTGATTTTGTTTTAAATGACATTGTACCCCTTGTAATCAATCTTGACGATGAAGAATCGCCGATGAACATTGTAATTGGCAAATTGCCATGAATCAATAAATGACGATTTAGAGTACCCTTTGTCTTTGAATGATGTAATGACAGTTTATACAACGATCCAGAAGTTGCACTTACCAACTCTGGCCATCTTGCTTTACACAAAAGCAATTCCAAGACTCCTTTGGGACAACACTGGCCATCCCACAAAGATCAAGTAGTGAAAAGACTTGGTTTACTAAAAGGAGATGCAATTCCATAATGAATCATTTCTTAGAAGAAGATGAAGATGACAACGGCCTATCCTCCACATCAGATATAGTCCAGACACACGGGTATCATGAAGAAGTGGGGTACGACGACAAGGAGAAGGTCTATGTTTCGGCAGGTCCTCGAGTCCCTCCTAAAGCATATGTCCCAAAAGGGAAGCCGATAACTACTATGCATTTAGAAGAGGATTGGGATACTAATCCTCCTCTAAGATGAATGCTCGTGGTCGATTGATAATAATCCACCCGAGCGGGAGACTCGACATTCCCTGATTCTTCGATTGGGATTCTCGACGCCACTTCTGAGAAGCTTTCAAGGCTTTGATGTCAAATATGGCTACTGCTGATCCCCGCTACTATGGAGGGTGATGAAGATATGCCAACATGGGAAGACCCATGGATCCATCAACTCGAGAGCTTTGGGGATAAATTCAACAAAGAGAACCCCCACCAAGGACGAGGTAGTCCAGTTAATATGGGTGATGAGGAGCATCCTAAGCTCATAAACAGCAATACTCTTCCTCGAAGAGAAAGAAGAGTTGATCGCCTCTAATCGGAGTATATCGATGTATTCGCTGGAGTTACGAGGACATGCCAGGCTCGATTCTAATGTGGCTTACACATCGCCAACATCAAGATGGATGTCAAACCCGCCAGCAACAAAGAAGACGCTTCGGCCCACAAATATTGCAAACAATCGCTGACGGTAAAGAAACTCATAGAATCGGATTCATCGAGGAAATTCAACATCCGGATTGGGTGGTGAATATAGTCCCGCCATGAAGAAGAATGGTTCGATTAGGATCTGTGGTCGATACAGAGACCTAACGCCGCTGCCCAAAGGATGATTTCTCCGCCAATCACCGACGCCATAGTTGATACAATACATGTGGATTCGAGAGGATGTCCTTTATGGATGGTTTTTCGGGTAAACCAAATCAAGATGCACCCCGATGACGCCAAACACACAGCCGCCGTAACGCATCAGATATTTTGCTACACGGCCATGCCGCTCGGTTAAAGAACGAACGGCAACATACCAAAGCAATGACGGAGATTTTTCAGATCATCTTCGAAAATGGTCGAATGCTACGCCGACGCATTTGGTCGAAAAGCCGCGGACAAAGGAGATCACATCAAAGATCTTAGAACGGTATTCAACTCATGCTAACTCATCAACTAAAGATGAACCCCGCCAAATCCTTCCTCGATGTCTAGTGGCAAGTTCCTGCTTTGTCGTCACAAATAAGGGCATCCACGCGATCCCGACAAAGTGAAGGCATTCAAGAGTTGCAACCTCCGAAATCCGAGAACTCGGGTTACAAGGGCGACATGACATCCCACGTTCATATCGAACCTATCCGAAGTGCCAACCGCTTCTCCGTTGAACAAGAAGAGCGCGGTCGCTTATTTGGGACGACGCCGAAAGCGCTTGAAGAGATCAAATCAGATCTCGCTAAACCTCCCGCTTTGTTGCACCGCAGTCGGAAAACCATTTCGATTTACATCAAGGCAACGGATCACTGCTACGCTTTACTCAAGCAGACGACGACAGCGTCACGTAACAGTGCAAGGTATTACCCGAGTTTAACATTAGTCGCCGAAGTCTCGATATCCAATGGTCGAAGCAGTTGCCTTGCATTAGTGTTCGCGATTCGTAAAATGCGCACTATTTAGTCGACGCACGCATTTATGTTATCTCTAATGTAAACCGTCCGAATATTTATGACCCGCCTCAATGAGTTGGCGCTCGGGCGAAATGGCCTTACTTGTCCCAATATGACTTGCACTTCAAACAACAAGTCACCAAAGGACAAGCGATTTAGATCTCTTGGTCGCCACCGACAACGGACGCAGCTTGAGCTATATGATGATCTCCTGATGAAGTTCGTGAAGTCAACACTACATCGCACCAACAAATATGGCGATTATATTTTGACGAAAGCTCGGCCACTAATGTGGCAAGTACCCCGATGTTCTAAAATCTCCACCGAGTCGGAGTTGTCTTGATTTCCGGAATCATGTCATGCCCTGCTTATTCACTCACCAACCTTGTTCCAATAACGTAGTCAATACAACGCTGCTATTTATCTGACTTAGCTTCGCCAAGGAGACGGGGTCGAATATCTCAAGCATATGGCGATTCACAACCGATAGTCGCGATCCGCGGAGACTACGGGTCGAAATCCGCATCTAATTCCTTATCATCGTAGCAATCGAAATGGCAAACTCGCTCAAGAGTTCTTCATCAATATATCCCGCTTCCAAAACGCTTTACGCAGATGCACCGGGCGGCGTAGCGTGTCGTTAGCACAACCTTCCGAGACCAGCAATTAGTTACGGTCGACTCATCAACTCTTCGCATCAAAGAGGTAAATGTAACCCAAACCAAGTTGGAGCCCCGAGATTGGCGCTTTCCTATCATCGACTACGCCTTGCATGGTATTCTCGCCACAAGACGGAGGAGAGAGAGTCAATCCGCCAAGAGCTCCTGATTCTTTACTAATAACGTAGACCCGTGTTATATCACGGGTATGACGTCTTTACCCGATGCCTTTCAAACAGAGGCGTAAGAGGTCCTTCGAAGCACACGAAGGTGAATGTGGTGCGCACTACCGGTCCCAAGCTCTACGATCGAATCAGAGAATGGGCTACTTTGGCCCACAATGATTAATGACGCAAAAGCACGCCGAAATGCCACGCGGTCAAATTCACGCCAATTATATGCATCACCCCGAGCAGCTGCATCCTTCGCCACATCCTCGCCATTCGAGACATGGAGAATGGACGCTGGGTCCCATTTTTCCTCCGGCCGCTAAAGGAGATCGGTTTATTCTAGCGATCACCGACTACTTCTCCAAGTGGGTCAAGCAATCCCGCTAAAAGAAGTAAAGGCGAAGTACCGCCGCCGATTCATCAAACACCATGTCATCTATCGACATGGTGTCCCGAGACGGATCGCATGACAACGGTCTCCATTTATCGCCATTCCTTCATCAGTTTTGCTAAAAGTTCAAGATACAAGATGTCTCGCCGACATCCTATAATCACAAAGAAATGGATTAGCCGAGGCGCTCAACAAGACGATCATCAAGATTTTGTCAAAGCTTGTGAAGAATAACAAGTTTAGATTGGGACGATAAACTCTGAGAAGCACTCGGGCATATCGCACAACGATACGCACGCCAACAGAGCTACCCCGCACTCTCCGGGTTTACTGCGTGAAGCAATTCTCCGCTGGAAATCCAGATCTCCGCCACTTCGCCGCCTGCAAAGAGATGACGACCAAGAACAATATCAAAACGCCTCAAGAACTTGAGATGTTAGATGAGAAGCTCGAGGCTCAACAATGCATTGAGTTCTATCAAGCTAGAATGTCGAGGGCTTTCAACAAGAAAGTTCGACAGAGAACCTTTAAGGAGGAGATTCGCCGCCAGACGGCCGATAATTCTCAACTCCAAGAAGAAAGGTAAATCAACCCAATGGAAGGATCTTATAATAGACACAGCCTATTCAAACGGTGCATATCGCCTTATCACACGTATCGGCGACCGCAATTAATGCCGATAAATGGGAAGTTCAAAAGTATTATCCTTAGTACATTCGTGATAACCCATTTTGATGGGAAGTTCCTCGAGAATATCTCACTCATATTCATGAGGATAACCCTAAATTATTGTGTTTTCCTCCAAAATTCTCTCACCGATCAAATTCATTGACGGTGGGCCCACTAAAATCTCCTCGTCCAACCACCAAGAAATTCCCTCGATTCCTTCCACTTAACAGAGGTCCACTTTCGATTCCGTTAGCAATCCTACAAAAGCCAAAGCTATCCATACCCTTCCAAGATTCTCAGTGGAGATCCCACTCTTAGTTTCTCATCGGAAATAGAATACATTCTTCCTTTCCCACCTTCACCGGAGATAGGACACATCCTTCCTCTTCGGCAAGAGATAGAATACATTCTTCCTCTCTTGTCTTAGATTCTGAGTGGAGATCCCACTCTTAGTTTCATCTTTCAAGATTCTCAAGATGGAGATCCCATTTTAGCTCTTTCACCGGAAACAGACAAAAATCCTTCCTTTCCAAAGACCCTGAGATAGGAGACAAGATCCTCCTTCCTCTCCATCAATAAGAGATAGGATACAAACCTTCCTCTCTTATTTCAAATTCGGAGCACCTGGAGATAGGACACAAACCTTCCTCTCCACCGGCAAGAGATAAGATACAAAACCTTCTCTCTTGTTCATCCCTTACCCGAGATAGGAGACAAGATCCTCCTTCCTCTCCACCTTCAGAAATAGAATACATTCTTCCTTTCCCACCTCAATCAACCTTATGCCGTTCAACTTTTCTCCGTCAAAGAAGGCGCCAAGATTCATCTTGGGGTTTTTATCCAAGCCTAAGAAGGATGAAGTCGACGCCAACACGCCGTTTAGTCTTTTCTCCGATTGAAGAAGACACCGTAGTTCGACTCGGGTATTTTATCCCAAGCCTAAGAAGGGATGAAGTCGACGCCAACACGCTACGGGCTAGTCTTTTCTCCGATTGAAGAAGACACCTAGTCCATTCGGGGTATATCCCGCCGAAGGGATTAAGCCAACGCCACACGCTAAGCCGGTGGCTCCTGCCCGTAAAGAGCACGGTCATTCAACAACATCGTAGCATTAAGTCTAAGAGAGTTTCATTCTTTAGCACAACGCCACGCGAACGGATCCAGATAATCCGCACGCCAGCCCAATTCAAACGTAGTTGGTAAAGGCTAATCAAACTGCTGAGGGTCAGTTGGCTAATAACCCTAAAGTCGACGCCACACGCCTGTCGGGTTTAGTCTTTTCCGATTGAAGAAGACACTAGAGTCCGATTCGGGTATTTCATCCCGGCCTAAGAAGGGATTAAGCCAACGCTCACACGCTGCTGTCGGGCGATCTTTTGTTCGTAAAAGAGTAGCAAGCCTATGTATTCAATATCATAGCAACAAGTCTAGAAGAGTTTCATTCTTCCAAAGACAACGCCACGCGGCGAACGGATCCGATAATCCGCAGCAGCCCAATTCAAACGGTAGTTGGTAAGGCTAATCAAACCCGCTGACGGCCGAGGGTTTGCCAAAATCCTATAAGTATTATGGTTAATTATTTCGCATAAAATAAAAGAATCATAATAGAGCACAAAAGAGGACGTAAATATGTTTTATCGATAAAAGACCGGTTACACAAGTTTTATAAACCAAATTTGTGACAAAGAAATTTGTCGCTTTAACTCGTGATACTTTATTGAGGAAAGCTTGTTGAAGTTCCTCCTCGCCTACCGAAAAGTCTCGTCGCCATTAAGGGCCTCCGCAGCCTCCTTCTTGATGTCAACCAGCTTCGCTTCGGGGATTTCGCACCACCGCAGAGCTTTTCTTTGTTGGCCTTCGCCGCCTTCAAGATTCCTCGCCGCTGAAGCTCCTTGCTCGAAGCTCTACTATCCTCGCTTCCAAAGAAGCATAACAAGACCAAAATGTCCCACTGAAGATGAAGCTTCAAAGAACAAAGCCTCAATGATGCACCCGCCTCACGATTTGAACTTCGAGTCCCAATAACGCTAGCATCCCGCTGTCCGCGAGCTCGCTCTCTATCTCTATATATGAGGCGAGCCCGCTACTTCAAAATCTTGTAGACTTTGGAGCTTAACCTCTAAATGGTCGAATCATCAATGTGACTCGGGCGACTCAATCTCCCGTGATATTCTCCCAGCCGCCAGCCCTACTCCAAATAGGATTACGAGTATAAACTAGTTCCTAATTTTAACGAAGTTCCCCGAGAATATTACCATATTCTTAAGGATAACTCGATAACCCTCAACTTCCTCCCATCGGAACCTCAAAGAGGGATAAATTGACTAATTCTCGACAAGGCTTATGTTACCGGACGCTGCTCAACCTTGAAAGAATTCCTCCCGCCAGACAATGCCGATTCATGCCGCCACAAGAAGGCCAATCAACAACTGAATTGGGATAAATCCCAAAAAAAATTCCTCCCACCGTGGACAATTGTACCGACAAGGAGTGATACAAGAGCAACGCCAACCAACGCCGCCGCCAAAGGATTCACCACCATCAACGCTCGATCCACGCAAGACCGCGACGACCAACTAAGCCGCCAATTGAAGGCTAAAACCCATGTAGTTCGACGCCATTAACGCTGTCAGCAGTTGAAGGATCCCCGATCAACGGAGGAATCTCGATGGTCAATGGACGACAATTCACCAACACGGGTCGACAAGAAGGAAACTTAATTAGCTACCGAATTCCAACAACCAAGCAATAAATGCAGACCGTAACACCCCGGGTATCCTACAAAGCACCGAGAACCCGAGAGGATGGAGGAATTAAATATCGAGCCAATCCCAAAAGGAATTCATCTATCGACTTCTCGTCAAGATCTCAACAACGGTCGACAAAAAATGCAGCATCAGTAATACCTTCAAAAATCCTACAAAGCACCGAAAGACCAAGGAGAGGAGAGATCAAACGCCAAGGTCATTCATAAGTCCTATCACACCAACTAAAAGGTGAAAGGCTCATCATGTCCAAAGCATCCTGCACTATCAAGAATCGAACCGAGACGCTTTGAGGGGTATTCAGAGGGCTTAAAATTGCTTATCAAGCATTCTAACAAGACTCGTAAACGGGTTGACAACCGACGATCCGTCCGGACACCCGTAACTCACGACGACGCCGACACGCGAAAACGCCGCAGAGCAGGCGACGCAGCACATGAAGTGAGTCGGCAAGACGCACGAGCCAATGAAACGACGCGTCGAAGTTGACTAAACTCAAACGCTGACGACGGAATCAACCGCATTTAGTCCGCCAATGCAAACGCAGCCGCTTGAGCTCAAAGTTGATCGGCACGACTCAAACACAACGGCGACATCACCGAGCAAAACTAAGCCCTAAGACCGAAGAATCGACGAAAAATGACGAAGACGACGGAACGCCGCGACGCCAGCACCTTCGCCAGTGGTTAAGGTGGCTCGCCACTTTGCCGAAGCCACCGCCAATCCTGGGTCGTGTTTCGCCAAGTGGCCGAGCCACTTGGTTCGCTACAAGACTCTCTCCATTGTATAAATAGGGGTCTTGAAGCTTGGTGGTGGTTGATTTTGAGGATTTTGGATTTTGGGAAACTCGGGATTTTCTCAAGAGTTCTCACGAGATCCACGAGCCGCCGACGACCGCTCCGGAAAGCACCTAACACAAGTCCACGACGCCGATCTACAAAGCGCCGGTAAGCAAACTCGGTCGAACTACAGATACCCTCTAGATTAAGCTTCGCCTTAATCTCGTGGATAGCGCCAGGATTTCTCCTTGTAGATCTCACCCGCCCTACGATCCTCTCCTTCGCGGAGGCGATCCTCGCAGCGCATCCTCTCCTTCGCGGAGTGTGATCCCTCAGCGCTTCGCTTCTGCGGAAACGAGCCCCCACGCCTCAGAAGTTCCAACCCGTTTACACCAGATCGAATTGCGGTGGTCAACGACAAACAAAAAGTCCCCTACGTGCAAAGAACTCACGCAAGCCGGTGATCCCGTGATAATAGAGATCCTCGTGTTTGTTCAAAAGGATAAAAGTTATAATTTTCGCTTTCATTGTAAGCCTTAAATAAAAGGCAAATTTTCTTTCTTTTGAATCTTGTTGTAGGCCAACTAAGTCAGAAACAAATTCAACGGAGCAATGAATACATAAGTCTACTTTTACCGCAACAACAAAGAAGACTCGCCATCATCAAGCAGATCATGGAAGCAATTGTAGCGAAGTGAAGAAGCTCATACGCCGGTTTTATTAAGGAAGTATAGCATCCGGATTGGGTATCATTGTTCCTGCTCCAAAAGAACGGGATCGACGAAGACTACAGGATCCGAATGCCGCGATGCCCAAAGATGATTTTCTCTTCCAATCAACGGACGCCATCATTGACAATACGTGGATTCGAGAGAATGTCCTTCATGGATGGCTTTTCGTGTTATAGTCAAATCAAGATGCACCCGATGACGCTAAACACACAACCGCTCAACTCCCCGCCGCCTTTTGCTACACTGAATGCCCTCTTCTCCAAGAATGCGTGAGCCACATACCGCCAGCCATGACGAAGATTTTTCATGAGCATCTTTGGAAGACGGTTGAATGTTACGTCGATGACCTAGTCGTAAAAAGCCGCGACAAGAATGACCACATCAACGACCTGAGGACAGCATTCGATCTTATGCGGAGTCATCGGTTAAAGATGAACCCTACCAAATCCTTTCTCGGGATGTCCAGCGATAAATTTCTCGGATTCGTCGTCACCACTAAGGGTATTCACATCGACCCGGATAAAGTGAAGGCGATAAATGATGGGTAATTTTGAGTGATTACCTTAGTTGCAAGTATACAACCCTTATCAAGTTATAGTATAAAAGATTATCGATCCCACGAGGAACGGGAAAGTAGGGAGAGTTTTGCTCAAGTTTTGGTTCTCAAATTATGTGCGCGACAATTAGGAGTTTATTCAAATAAAACTAAAGTAAGAAAATGGTGAAAGTGGATGTGGAGAGGTAAGAGAGAGTGGATGTGGATTATGTGCAAAGGAGGAGAAAAATAAAGTTGAAAATGTGGTGGTGGTTATATGCACATAATAACAAAACTAGGTTTGAGATTATATGCACATGGAGGGAAAATGAGATTGAGAGAAAATAAGTGCAAAATAAAAGAAAGCAAGATTGAGAGAGAGAGGAGAGAGTAAAGGAAAATCAAAATCAAGAATAAAGGAAAATAACAAACAAATGGAAAACAAGGATAAATGCAAAATCAAGAATGTAAAGTATGGAGGATTAATTAAAGATATGAGGAATCTAGAGTAGATCCACTTAGCTTATCTCAATCTCATGAGAATGAGTTGGATTTGTTAGCTAGTTTCAAACAATCTCTGGGATCCCACCTAATATTGGCTCCACACTTAGAAAAGGGTAATTCCCAAGAGGGTTCTAGCCTCAAGGTGAATTAAAGGAAAGAAAAATCTATTCTAGAAAGTAAATACATTGCATGAAAGTAATTGCAAGGAATTAAATTGCATGAAAGTAAATTGCATGAAATTAAATTGCAAGAAAGTAAATCTAAGCTACAAAGCATTAAATGAACAAGAAAATGAAAAAGAAATAAAATAGAAACCAACAACTCCCGATCTTAATCTAATCCTCCTTTGGTCCTTGGATTAGAAGAAGAGAAAGGAAATTGAAGGGGTGAAAAATTTCATTTATTGTGTAACAAAAGTTACAATTTTGGAAGGTCTCTCAATTAAGAGTGACCTCCTCTCCAAATGGAGTTTTTACAAAATATTTCACACTCAAAACACCTCACCAACCTATTTATAGCCCAACGGAGATGGTGAACCATTGGATCAAACCTAGCCAAAAAGGAAGAGAAATCCACCATTAATCTGGGCTGGAACCGATCGGCTACCGATCTACATAACCGTTAGCCAACCGTTGGTCAACCATTGGTTCCCAACCTAATTTGTCTTTTCTTGATTTTTCTTCACGAATTTCTCTTGGATCAATTTGGTATCTTGGGCCTTGGTTTGTCTTCGATTTGGGCTTCAAATATTGGTAGAAATTCGAATTTGAGTCATTTGGGCTTTTATTCATTATTTCTTTATTAGCCCGCAAAATAAGATAAAAATGATTATTAGTAATATCATTATTCATATAACATAGGTAATAAGGGTATAAAAATATAATTAAAATGTGATAATCAAATACCCCCACATTCCTAAGCTTTTGCTAGTCCTCTAGCAAAGAAAATAAAAGAAAACCTAACTCACTTTCAGAGAATCATGGTTGTATTTAGCACATACAACAAGCCTTTAAACCCCTAGGTTACCCTAGTGGACGAAGTTGTAGTCTCGGAGGGTTTGCAAGGAATATACCCACAAAATTCAGTAACTTGCCAATTTAAAGAAGTTAATAAAATAATTAATTCATTTGATATCTTCAAACATTCCAATTGAAGTTGGTTAATACTCAAGAAAACGCTTTTATCATAACTCCAATGTAATTTTCTTAAGAAAATTTTCATTATAGTTATACAAAACCAAGTTTAACTAAAAATTTAATTTAAAAGTTTTGAAAAGAACAAACCCTTTTTGTTTTAAACAACTTCAAGTCTTTTAATCCATTTTATTTTTCAAGAACATATACAAATATAACTATATATAAAAACATGGTTAGTATGATTTTTTTTTTACTCTTTATTCCTTGGTGGTTTTGTTCTTTTAATCGGCTTTCTAAGTGACCATTTAGCGAAGTTTTGGGCCAATGAATCCCAACCCAATTGGGCTTAGGTCATTAAGCATAGAAATACTCTCTGCTTAATTACTCACCAACTTAGGCTTAGTAAAATAGAACCACCAATGATTTTAAGAGAAATTTTTTCTCATTTATTAAGTTAGTATATATGTGTATATGTATATATATTCTGAACAATATTTGATCAAGACAACTTGAAAAATTATTTTCAACTCTAAGTTAGGCATGCAAAATTTCATTACTTTAATTAAAAATCTAAGTTACAACTTAAGTAAAGTATATTACTTTGAAAATCATTTCTTAAGAAATTTATTTGGAGTTATCATAAAAGGTAAACTTGAGTATAGAACCAACTAAGGATTAGAAGACTTAAATTCTATCAAATTGATCAATTATTAATCAACTCTATTAAGTTGGCAAGTGATTCTTTTTTTTTTATGAAAAGAGGGAAAAATGACATAAAAAGAAAGAAAATGGTAAGAAGAGGAAAAATGACTAAGATAAAGAGCAAAATGACTAATTCCCACCCCACACCTAAATTTTGCATTGTCCTCAATGCAAATTCTATTATGCACAAAGTAAAACAGATAAGCATGGAAGCACTTACATTTGTTCGGTCGACTTCAACAATGATAAAAGTCCAGAATTACCTTTGGTATGAGAAGGTGGAGTCAAAAATTTATTCTTTTTTTGAAAAGAACAAGAAACTCACATGAGAGAAGAATAAATTCTTTTTATTATTATTGTGGGACAAAAATAAAAATGTAGAATAAAAGATAAAACATGAGAAGCTCATATTCTACATTAAATCCTACCTTATTGCTGAAAATTTACCCCTAAATTTAAAGAATTTCAAGATGATATAATCAATGATGTTCTCAAATTCAAAATTCCAAGGTTTGCAATGTGTTTTGCAAAGAAATTAAGGTAGGTCTTATTGGTGTTATGCATTTTGAACTTAGATTTTGATTAATGAAAATTTGACATTTTGGTTGCTCTTTCAAAAATCTAAGCTCATCGAAAAGAGTTCTTCAATGTTGCATTCAAAAGGCATGTATTCAACACAGCTTCCTCATTTTGGAAAAATCAAATCAATTTTTAAGATTTCCAGCCTCATGAAAGATTTCAAAACTAATGTCGATTCATTCATTCTCTACTAAACTTTCTTGGATGTAATTGATTTCAAAGGTCGCTATCAATATTATTTCCTGATTGAAAATATTAAGTTCAGCAATGATTAAAAAGCCTTCATGTGACCGCTTCTACGCGATGAGAGCATTAGAAGTGGCTAAGAACGGTCTTCCTAAGATCACGTATTCGTCCTGGGATTGGAAACGGTTGTGTTTCCGTGACTACTAAATCAACAGAAAAATGAAGTCTCCAACCTTTATCAATACATCTCTATTTCACCCATAGGGACCTTAACAGATCTATTAATCAAGTGTGCATCTAGTTGGCTTGAGTTCCGACACCTAGTTGTTGGTAGATTGAATATGGAAGCAAGTTGACACCGCCCCTAAGTCTAAAAGCCTTATCGATATGAGTATTACCAATGATACATGGATGGTAGGACAACCGATCCTTATGTTTCAATGGTACGTGACTTTGAGAGGACTTCATCGATATTACGGCAAGAAAGACTTTCTTTGAACATTTATTTGCCTCTTTTGGTACATAATTCCTTTAAAAATTTGGCATAAGAAGGAATTTGTTCAATGACATCTAAAAGAGGAATGTTGACCTTAACTCCGCTGAAAGTTCTCCTTTCTCCTCCAGAGGAGTGCTTCCTAGGCCCGAGTCTATCCTGCGAGCAACGGGTTTAAATTGATTAGACTCGGTTCGGGTTCCGTCTCGGGTCATCAAGGGTGTGATTTCTAAGGAGAGAGAATTTGTTCTCGTCTCGGGTTTCACTTAGAGGCATTCTAACCTCGATTATCGACTGCTTACTCGACCGTAGTGAATGGATTGCATTCACTTCACTTGGTAGGTTGAACTTGATCCCGTGTCCTTCTGTTGGGCACGGGCTGACTCGAAAGTTCTTTCTCTCTCACTCATGGCATTAGCTAGTTGACCAAGTGGGTTTCTAACCTAGCTATGGCTTGAGTGTTGGAGGTGAGGATTTGACCGGCTGATTGCATGAAGGAATTCAGCGGTTTGATGTTTGAGTCAATAAGTTCGTGGTCCGTAGAGGTTTTAATCAAAGTATCTAGACCTTTTCCGTAACATTAAGACGCTTATCATGATCCGCAATTTGAGGAGTGTGATTTGCGATTGGTAATGAGGAGACCGGTTTTGAAATGACAGATTTGGTTGTTGAAAATTGAGAGGAACCAGATGTCTCTAGAGAATTGTCGGTTGAAGAGGGAGTGAAATTTTGATTCTGAGTAGTTTCCGTTCCATGCAAAATTTGATGATTTCTCCAACCTCGATTGTAGGTTGGAGAAAATGGATCATTCACCCGGACCGAAATGCAGCGCTTATCCGACCTAGTGGCCTAATCGATCCTAAAAGAGGACATTCCTCCAAATATGATGGAGACAGCCATGACAACCGAGGTAGAAACTTGGTTGATTTGAGTGGAGCTCGTCTTTGACTTCTAAAGCTTCTAACCTACGCATGATTGTCGCCATCTTTGCTTCAGAGGCTATGTTTGTTTCTGGGACGCACCATCGGTTTTGGTTGGGAACCGATGAAACACGATCATCACAATGTTCCCATCGCATGGTTTTCTCAGATAAACTCTAAAAGTCCCAAGCTTCATCGGCATTTTTCTTCATGAAATCCCCTTGACACATTGACTCTAAGGAAGTTTTGAAGAATAATCCAATCCTTCATAAATGATTTGGCATAATCGCCACTTTTCAAGACCATGGTGAGGACATTGGATAAGAAGATCTTTGAATTTGTCAAAATACTTCCAAAAAGGTTCTCCGACAATTTTAAAATTTTGAATGTTGTTTCTAAGCTTGATTGTTTTATGGATAGGAAAGAATTTTTCGAAAAACCGCCACAAATTCACCCCAAGTTGAGATGGAATCATGGGCGTTTATACGCCCATTTTTGGCTTTGTCCTTAAGGGCAAATGGAATAAATCTGAGTTTGATCGCATCTTCGCTAAGTCCCTCATTTTATCATGAGGCAAACTTCTTCAAATTCGAGATAAAGATGTATGCCTTCGGTTTCAACTCCTAAGAATTTGGGAAGCATGTTTATGAAATGCGGTCGGTTCAAATTTGGTTCCATTTACCTCGGGAGTTTTATGCAAGAGGGATTGCATTTCTAGTGGGTAACAAACATCTTGAACAGTGGGTTGGTATTAGCCATTTCGCTTGGTTCAAGAGATGAATCAAAACGAATTAAACGATTAGTATTATCCCTAACCCAAGTTTGCATACCACAATAAAAAAAAAATTTTTTATTTGAAAAAGGATAAGAGAAAAAGTTAAGAAGATGAGAGAAAACTAACTAAAAATAAATCAAGCAATCACTTTTCAATCACCCTAACTCTAGGGTTAAGCCTAAACTTGACTTAGACCAGCTCCTAACCAAGAATTCCCTTAATGAAAAGATCAAAGTTTACTTGGGTAATTAGCCGTAAGGATAGTACTAGAGGGAGATCAAAGATCAATTAAGTACCTCTTTCCTTCGAGCTTTACGCAACCCCTAAACCTTGCCTTAGACACCAATTAATCCAAATAAACTTGGACGGTTCACTTAAGAAATTATTGTTCCTTAATGAGCTCAATCCTTAGGGGCCAACGCCTAATCAAATTTTAAGAGGCTTGGGTATGTGTAGTGAGGAATTAGTGATTTTGGGCTAAGGAAAGGGTGATGAAATCCCTCACCTTATCTTGATTAATGGGTTTTGCCCTTAAGATATTTTCAAGTGTGTGCCAAATCAAGATGCTCAAATCACTTGGTGAATTCCTACTATTATATGAAATGCAACCCTAAGAATTAAAAGCAACTAAAAAGGATGCAAAACAAAAATCTTTTTATTTTTATTATGGTCTATAATAAAAAATGAAGTTTATTAGGGTCCATAAGGAAAAATCCTTTTTTTTTTATTTTATTTTTATTTTTTATCCTAATTGTCTCTAATGTATATGAACTATCTAAAGGGTGGAATTGAAAATACTAGATGGAGAAGTTACCCACGCTAAAAGCAATGCAAAGCCTCGTTGGAGGCAATTCTTCAATCTTGAATCTTCAACTCTTGATCTTCAAGCTCCAAGTTCCTACACAAAAGAAAACACACAAAATAAAACCAAACTTAATGAAAATCCTACTTATGCACTCTAAGAATCCAGGCCAAAAACTTGATGGTAATTTTGAGGATTACCTTAGTTGCAAGTATACAACCCTTATCAAGTTATAGTATAAAAGATTATCGATCCCACGAGGAACGGAAAGTAGGGAGAGTTTTGCTCAAGTTTTGGTTCTCAAATTATGTGCTGACAATTAGGAGTTTATTCAAATAAAACTAAAGTAAGAAAATGGTGAAAGTGGATGGAGAGGTAAGAGAGTGGATGGATTATGTGCAAAGGAGGAGAAAAAAAAGTTGAAAATGTGTGGTTATATGCACATAATAACAAAACTAGGTTTGAGATTATATGCACATGGAGGGAAAATGAGATTGAGAGAAAATAAGTGCAAAATAAAAGAAAGCAAGATTGAGAGAGAGAGAGAGAGTAAAGGAAAATCAAAATCAAGAATAAAGGAAAATAACAAACAAATGGAAAACAAGGATAAATGCAAAATCAAGAATGTAAAGTATGGAGGATTAATTAAAGATATGAGGAATCTAGAGTAGATCCACTTAGCTTATCTCAATCTCATGAGAATGAGTTGGATTTGTTAGCTAGTTTCAAACAATCTCTAGGATCCCACAAATATTGGCTCCACACTTAAAAGGGTAATTCCAAGAGGGTTCTAGCCTCAAGGTGAATTAAAGGAAAGAAAAATCTATTCTAGAAAGTAAATACATTGCATGAAAGTAAATTGCAGGAATTAAATTGCATGAAAGTAAATTGCATGAAATTAAATTGCATGAAAGTAAATCTAAGCTACAAAGCATTAAATGAACAAGAAAGAAAATGAAAAGAAATAAAATAGAAACCAACAACTCCTCGATCTTAATCTAATCCTCCTTTGGTCCTGGATTAGAAGAAGAGAAAGGAAATTGAAGGGGTGAAAAATTTCATTTATTGTGTAACAAAGTTACAATTTTGGAAGGTCTCCTCAATTAAGAGTGACCCTCCTCTCCAAATGGAGTTTTTACAAAATATTTCACACTCAAAACACCTCACCACCCTATTTATAGCCCAACGGAGTTGATGTGAACCATTGGATCAAACCTAGCCAAAAGGAAGAGAAATCCACCATTAATTGAATTGTTGGGAACCGATCGTTGGTCGATCGGTTAGCCAACCGTTAGCCAACCGGTTGGCCAACCGTTGGTCAACCGATTGGTTCCCAACCTAATTTCTTTTCTTGATTTTTCTTCACGAATTCTCTTGGATCAATTTGGTATCTTGGGCCTTGGTTTGTCTTCAGATTTGGGCTTCAAATATTGGTAGAAATTCGAGAATTTGAGTCATTTGGGCTTTTATTCATTATTTCTTTATTAGCCTCAAAATAAGATAAAATGATTATTAGTAATATCGCTATTCATATAACATAGGTAATAAGGGTATAAAAATGTAATTAAAATGTGATAATCAATAAACTAATTACAACCCCCAGAAATCTAAGAGAACTCGTGAGGGTTACGTCTTATTAGCGATATCCCATGGTTCATATCAAACTTCTCCTGAAATGCCACCATTCTCCGTTAAACAAGAAAGGAGTATCATTTATCCGGGACGACGCTTGTCAAAAGGCATTCAAGATATCAAAGTATATCTAGCTAATCCTCCGATTCGCAGTAATCAAGTCGTAAACCGCTCTTGATTTACATCGGCTAAGCACCACTGCTAAGCTTTATCACGCAAGACGATGACAACGGTCACTAACAAAGCAGTATTATCCGAAGCCACAGTGGGTACAACCCGCTATCCAATGATTGAAAAAGAATGCCTTGCATTGGTGTTCGCGTTCATGCTGCACTACTTAGTCGACGATCGATTTATGCGCATTCCGCCAAGAATTACCGATATTCATGACGAACCGCACTTCCATGAATTGGTGTTTGGCAAAATGGGCCTTACTCTTATCCCAATATGATCTCGACTTCAAGCAACGTAAGTCGGTCAAAGGACAGCAATTTAACCTTTAGCCTAATCCAACAAAGGATGCAAACCGAAGCCGTATGACGATTTGCCGATGAGACCCATGAGGTCAACACTACATCGCACCAAAGAAATATGGCGCTTATATTTTGATGGAGCTTCGAGCAAACCAATGGCAAGTACCTGATGTTCCAAAATCTCGCCGAGTTGGAGTTGTCTTAGTTTTCCTGAAAGCACATTATGCCTCGCTTACCTATTGACCGAGCCGCTCCAATAATGTAGCCGAAAGTACAACGCGACTACTCATCGACTCCGCCACAAAGACGGGTAGAATATCTCAAGCCTTTGGAGATTCCCAACTCATCGCCAAACGTGTTCGGGGACTACTAAGTCAAACCCGACTTGGTTCCGCATCAATCGGGTAATCGAGATGATCGGATTCATTTGAAGAATTCTTCATTGAGTACATCCCACTGTAATGCATACGCAGACGCATTAGCTGATTAGCTGTATCGTAAGCCAACCTTCCGAAGTCGGAGCATGATCACCGTGGAGGACTCACCAACTCTTCGCACTAATATATAACAAAGAAGTCGACGACAAAGAGGTGGTCATCAAAGAGGTGCACTCAGAGGCTTATAAAACGCTATCCATTGAGCAAGACTCGTGACGGGTTGACAACCGACGCATCCATTCGACAACCGACACCGAAAACGCGGAAGCAAGTCGACGAACGCGATGTGAGTCGGCGAGGCTACGGTTATGGAATGAATCCAACAAGCAAAGCTTCAGCCAGATCGACGGATTCGAACGCCAACGAGATCGATTTGAACAACGACCGATCGTCACTTGAACCGCTGACGGATGAAACCAATCAAGTGAATCGAAGTTCTGACTTATGACGACAATGACAAGATCGACAAAATGTCGGAAAAGTCCAAAACCAACCAAACGAGGCCAAACGGCGTCTCGTCAAACCCGTGACACGCTTGGTGTCCGCCATTGCCGGACACCATGGTGTCCGCCGCCAAACATACCCCTCTGATTATTTGCCTATAAATAGGCCGAGGGGTCTTCATTTTCAAGAGGTGGGATTTTCTCGATATTTTGAGAGAGCTCGCGAGATCTCATCGATCGACGTTCCGGAAAGCACCGGAAAGCACGAAGTTCACCGACGCCGATCTACGATCGCGAGGTGTTTAACCGGTCGGCTACGAATAGCCAGGATTTCTCCTCAGATTCACCCGCCCCATCCTCTCCTTCGTGGAGGTGATCCCAAGGTGATCCTCTCCTCGCGGAGTGTGATCCTCAGCGCTTCGCTTCCTTCGCGAGCCCCTTCACGCTCAGAAGTTCCGTAACCCGGTTTCCACCGATCGAATTGCGCCGGTCCACGGACGAATAAAAGTCCCCTAAGACAGTAAAGAACCCACGCAAGCCGGTGATCCCTAATAGAGATCCTCGTGTTTGTTCATACAGAAGAAGTTGTAATTTCCGCTTTCATTGTACTTTAAAATAAAAGGCATTTTCTTTGAATTTTGTTGTAGGCCAAAGAAGCAGTAAACTAATTCAAGGACAATGAATAACAAAACAACTTTCCCCGCCAACACACTCAACCCAATTGAATTAGAGCCCCGGATTGGCGATTTCCTATAATCGATTATGTCCTACACTGTATTCTCATTCAAGACGAAAAGAGAGGGAATCAACTCGAGAGCCGAGGTTCTTTATAATGCGTAGACTCGACGCTATATCATCGCTGGTACGACGGTCCCCGCCCTGCCTTTCAACAAAGAAGCGAGGAAGTCCTGTGGAAGCGCGACGGTAGAGAGCGGCGCACTAACCGTCGCAAGCTTTATGATCGCGATCGTAAGAATGGGATATTTCGCCAATGATGGTTAATGATGCAATCGAAGTACGCCGAAAGTGCCACGCGGTCAAATACACGCTAACTACATGCATCGACCCCTGAGCATTTGCATCCTTCAGCCTACTTGACCGCTCGAGACGGGTATGAACATTGTGGGTCCTATTTTCCTTCGCCGCTAAAGGCGATCGTTCATTCTCGCAATCACCCATCACTTCTCCAAGTGGGCTTAAGCAACTCGCTAAAGAAGTGAAGACAAACAACGCCATCAGTTCATCAAGCATCACGCCATCTATGGCACGGCGCGCTGATCATACATGATAATGGTCCTCCATCGCCAATGCATTCGCCGTTTTATGGTCAAGATTCAAGACGCCTCGCCGACGGCCTATTATCCCACGCTAACGGCTTAATGGGTGTTCAACAAGACAATTATTAAGATCTTGTCAAAGCTCGAAGACCAATAAACGTGATTGGGATGATAAACTCTAGAAGTACTCGGGCATATCACCACGATTCGACGCCAACCGGAGCTACTCCATATTCTCGGTATACGGATGTGAAGCGTTTCCATTGAAAATTCAAATTCCATCACTGGATCGCCTCGAATCGAGATGATGACGGAGGAACAACATCGAGACACCTTGAAGAGCTCGAGATGGATGAGAAGTGCCCGAAGCTCAACAACACATTGAGTTTTACCAAGCCGTAATGTCAGAGCTTTCAACAAGAGAGTCCTACGCAGAAGCTTCAAGGAAGGAGACTCGTCCTCGCCGCCGACGATCGATAATTTCGACTCCAAGAAGAAAGATAAATTCAACCCAATGGAAGGACCGCTTGTGATAGACAAGGTCTACTCAAACGGTGTGTGTATCGCCACCATATACAGTAATTAATGCCAAGAAATGGGAAGTTCCCAAAAGTACTATCCTTAGTACATTCGGGACTACCCATTTTAAAGGGAAGTTCCTCGACAAATAATTCACACATCGTTCTCAAGGATAATCCTAAATTTGTCCTCCACCAAATTCCCTCACTGATCAAATTCATCAAGTGAGTCCACAAAAATTTTTCTGGTCCAATCCACCTGTAATCCCTCTGATTCCTGCCACGAACAAGAGGTCCACTTTCAATATTGAAACCCCCTTCTGATAAACAGGAAGATCCCATCATTCCTTTTCACTCACGCCTTCCCATGGTTAGAGCCGAAGTTAGAATTTCCTCTCGATAAATGAGAAAGTCATTTCAAGATCAGGTAGTGAATCCTATAAAAGTAAAGGTATCTCATTCCCCCACTTCGGTCACGCCTTCCCACCTAGGACCGGTTGAATTTCATCTCGATAAACGAATTTTATTTTCGTGATCGATAATAAATTCTATAAAAGTAAAAGTTATCCGATTTTCTTTTCGATTTTCTGAGTGGAGATCCCACTGAAGTTTCAATCACCATGATTCTCAAAGTGGAGATCCCACTTTTAGTTTCTTCCTTCCTAGAGATAGAATATAAAATTCTTCCTCTCTAGGGGCAAGAGATAGGATATAAAATCCTTCCTCTCTTATTTTGGGTTCGTTTTTACCCTAAAAGAAGACATGGAGACTCGGATATAAAATCCTTCCTCACCATCGTCGAGAAACAGAATATAAAATTCTTCCTTTCCCACATCAATTCCATCTTTCGATAGCCGATTTAGTCTTTTATCCGATTAAAGAAGACACTAGAGTTCGATTCTGGGGTATTTTATCCCAAGCCTAAGAAGGATAAGTCTACGCCACAATTGCGGTTGTCGGCTTAGTCTTTTCTCCAATTGAAGAAGACACCGTGAGTTTGATTCCGGGTATTTTATCCCAAGCCTAAGAAGGATAAGTCTACGCCACTGCTGCCGGCTTAGTGTTTGGGTCGAAGTTGATTCCATTTGTAAAACTTGAGAAAATTACACTTTTGGTTCTCGCCACAAAGAAATTAAATAGCTCTTCACAAACTCAACAAAAGACACTACAAGTGTAGATTCTTTATTTTCGGACTTTGCTCGTGCCGGACGCTTAACTGTGGACCACCGAGCAATGATCGCCGAATCGACGGGTTTAGTTGATGCTTCGCAAAGGAAACAAGAACTTCAAAGAAATATCTTAGCAAGGTAAGATATCTACTCTTCTCAAGAATAAGTCAAAGCTTAAACTCGAGGAATTCGTGGTGGATCGTGGTTCTTGAACTCCTAAGCTTGGATCTCTGATTGCCCCTTCGATAGCCGACCTCCCAAGTGGACGAGGAGGGTATTTATAATCTTTGGGAAACGCTCTCCTAAGAAACACAAGTGTCATAAGTGCTCCACATTTGCAGCTAGCGGCACCGAAGTTGCTCATACTAAGCCGCTTCGCTTAACCGGCGAGTAGGTAGGTCGCCTTGCTAGCGCGCGAGGTAAGATGTGGGTCACTGGCCGACGGCGAGGCGTTGTCGCCCCTCCACCGTTGTAACGGTTTCCGCTTTTAGGCATGATTAAATGCTCCTAGAATCACGCTAGTGGGCGATCTTCGCGGTAACCGCGACATTAAAGTATTTGAACGCTCTCATACCGATAAAGTCAAGTGGGCCCCACCAAAGATTGATTTAGACCCTTCAAGAGCTCGCTTCGGTGTCTCGTGGTTCGGCGAGACAGTAAGTGCCTCGCTAGTTGCGAGACATCAAGGGTCTCGCCGCTGGCGAGCATCATCAAGTGTCTCGCTAGTAGCGAGACACATCAAGGTGTCTCGCCATGGCGCAGACATTGACAAGTGTCTCGCTAATCGACATAAGCAAGTGTCTCGCCATGGCGAGGCATTAAACCGTCTCGCGATCAGAAGCAGACACAATCTTCTCATGTGTTGACTTCTTGAGATTTCAACGATGTTGTCCTTCGATCTTCTCATAATTTAGTCATATTTGAGGTTCTTCAAAGAATTTTGATGCCTACAGATACCCCTCCAAAGTTTTCGGACTCCTCGTATTTTATCGAGGGTCCGAATACTTTGATAAGATGCTCTTGCTTCGCTCAACGCTGAACTTTGTAGAAGAGGCCCATGTTTTTTTGCTTCAGCTTGAATCCTCGGCTACGCTGACGTCACGACCATACTTTGGGATCAATAAGCATTTGCATTTGTATTTGAATTGGTTGAAATGTCAAGTCGATTTTGACTAATCATCTTCATCTTGAAAGTCATCGCTAGGTTGTGATTGAATGCCTTGAGAATCATTGAGACTATTGCGGCTTGTTTGTGTTTTCTCGGGTGAAAACGAACCCTATGTGGTCTCGGGGCTTAAAACTAACCCTCGCTGTTTTCTCTCGGGGCTTAAAACAAACCCATTGTTGAGTAGACCTCTCATTCATAAAAGGAATCGAGAGGAGATTTTGACCATGGTCCTAATCAGGAAGGTTTGACCAGATAGGAATTTTGAGACAATCCTAACCGCCTAAGGTTTGATCGCCAATTTGAAGTGGACCTCTCGCTCATGGAAGGAATCGAGAGGATTTTGATCATGGTCCTAACTGTAGGAAGGTTTGACCAGATAGGAATTTTGAGACAATCCTAACCTCAATCCTAACCGCCTAAGGTTTGATAGCTCAATTTAAAGTGGACCTCTCATTCATGGAAGGAATCGAGAGGATTTTGATCATGGTCCTAATCAGAGGAAGGTTTGACCAGATAGGAATTTTGAGACAATCCTAACTGCTGGAAGGTTTGATAGCTCAATTTAAAGTGGACCTCTCGCTCATGGAAGGAATCGAGAGGATTTTGATCATGGTCCTAATCAGAGGAAGGTTTGACCAGATAGGAATTTTGAGACAATCCTAATCAGGAAGGTTTGATCGCCAACTGAAGTGGACCTCTCGCTCATGGATTATCCACCCCAGCCTTTGCAAAACCGGCCGATTCATTTAGAATAGTTTATACTCATATTCCTATTGGAGTAAGAAGGAGGAGCAGCTTTAACCCTTGTACCTCACCTGAGGATAGGGAGCAGCTTTATACTCATATTCCTATTGGAGTAAGAAGGAGGAGCAGCTTTATACTCATATTCCTATTGGAGTAAGAAGGAGGAGCAGCTTTAACCTCTTATACTCATCGGAGGTATCTTCGCATTTAGCTTATTTCGCCGTTAAGACGCCGCCTTCGACCAAGGCTTGGATGATGGCCTTGAGAGCTAAGCAATTCTTAGTAGGATGGAGGATCCTCCCCTGGTAACGCACGTATTTAAGGTCCGAAGTCTTGTCAGCCTCCTCTTGATTTGTAATCGGAGGCAACTTGATTTTGTTGTTATCAAGAAGGTGTTTGAAGATGATTGGAACTTCTTCATCTTTGAAAGAGTATGTCCTGTGGAATTCTGATTTAGAAGCTTTTGGCGATCGCGGGTTGCGACGCTTGACTATCGCAAATACGCTGCTTTCCTCTATTACGAGGAAAATTTACTGAGGGGTCACCGCCATTTTACCTCTTTCAGCCTTTCTTCCTTCCGAGGAAACGCTCGGCTTGTTCTCCTCAGATTTTCGATCTTTCCATGTAGTCATGATCTAATCCCCATGACTTCCAACAGATCAATGGAGAGATTATTGTGGCACGTCCGCAATATGAATTCCTGATTGATCTTTGCGCTTATGGCCTTATTATGAAACGCTTAACTAAAGTGTCAATTGTCTCCCATTCTTCGCTTTTCATCCAAGAGGGTTCCAATCGAGACCTCGTCGCCATCGAAGAAGTTGCCGAGGAACAAGCTTTCCATATCATTCCAACAGCTTGATGCTACCGCCTTGAGTCTTCGATACCAATCAAGGCAGCCCGCCAAGGGTTCCAACTAATGACCGAATCATCAAAGGCTCATTTCCCAGATCACCCCCAAATGTGATTTGAAGTAAATCGTGTTGTGTAGGTGACCCTCTCCGCCAAATGGCGGAAGTTGATCAAATTAAATTTCAAGGTAAGGGATTGAGTCCCACTCTTCTGGATAATGACACGGATGCCGCCCTTTGACTTCCTCGTGGACATCAAAGCATTGATTTTATCTTCAAGCTCTTTCATCCTTTCGCCATCATCCTCCCCTGCTTTTGATTACTTCCAATAGGAAGAATTGGACCATTTCCACCTTGAGCACCGTGATGCCTTTCTTTGGAGGTTGATCAACAGAAATGTGTTCATCAATCTCAATCACTGCCTTCGACATTATGGGCTATGGTGGGTAGCTCCACCTTGTTGATCGATTCAGTTGTGCAACCGTATGGGTTTGCAACTCCCTCATCTGTTACATGGCTAGCTCCATCTCGCTTCATTTCGCCTTAAGCTCTTCTTTGCTTGGCTAAGGCTTCTTGTAACATTTGAGCCGTGACATCGGAAGTAATTGTAAAGATTCTCTCGATGACGCACCAACACTTGACATTGTGTCATCGAAGCTATCGCCGAATTGTTGTCGGAAGCTTCATCTTCGATGACTCTCCTCATGCATCCTTCTATAGTCGATGCTGGTAGCTCGCAATTGTAACCGACATTCTTTGAGAAATCGAGATCCGACCTTCCTCCGTGAGTGAAGTCGATCTCAGATCCGTCGCCGGTCCTTTCCCTTTGTTTACCATGTTGATAGTCACTTCGAAACTCATCAAATTGATAGATGATCTCTTTCTTCTTCGATGTCGCCTTGACTGTGGCTTCAGATCTTCGCTAACAGGAAAGCCGCTCAATACCGAAACTCTTGTGGGTGAGCGCTCACTCGTAACGTGCACATCCCGATAATAACGCCTTAATCAATTTTGCACATGAGCAAGAACAATCTATTTCGCCGATCGCCCTCTTTCAGGTGTTGCTACCCCAACCCGATGACACAGCTTGATGTGGGTTATTACAAATTGCACTTCCACCCCAAGTGTAACGTTGTCCTTAATGGAGGACACGCCTTCTTTGGGGACGCCGACTATTTGACTTGAGAGACAACTTCGCCGCTGGCTTCGCTATCCGGTTGCTTCAGATGAGTCACGAGGGTCCGGTCATCTCGTGATTTTGCGAAGTCACTTGCCTCAACTTCTTCTTTCTCGCCAGACTCGTGGACCCCTTGTGGGATGCTCAAACGAGACGCAATGTAAATTCTTTCAGCTTGAGTTGCATCGATGGCTCGCACATTTCTCAACATCACTTGAATTTGGGTACGCCCCCAACCTCGCCGTTGTTTATGGATCGGGTGACCCAAACGCTCCATTACCGGTGTTTTGACTTTATTTCCTCGGCCGTGGACCAAGACGACTAAACACCGTTGTCGGATTTCCAAAATTAACGCTGATACCTCACCGAGAAGTGGAAGAAAGGGCGAAAGCCCATTTTCTCGCTAAGAGGGTCGTCAGCCGCTGGCAGGCGCTCATGCCGCCTCGCCGCACGAGATGCTTACACCGCCTCGCCGTTGGCGAGGTAGCTTAGATCGCTCACGGGCGCTGAGATTGCCATTAATCGCCGGGCGAAAATTTTAGCCGCTTAGCCAGGCAGCTCGAGTCGCCTCTACCGAAGAATGTTGCCGAGGCGTAGTCTTGAGCCGATTTTGATGTTGCCTCGATCCATGCTTGGCGATTTTGAGCCGCTTGTCGGGTTGATTTTGACTTCGCGCTTTGCGAACAACAAAGACGCGTTTCCAAAGCGCTGCACGCTTTTGAGCTCCTTGTCAATCGAAGTCCTTTTGACAAGAACCCATTCTTCCTTGTCGAGGCCGACGGATTGAGAGATTGCGCTTGTTGATGCCTTTGATCACGCGGAGTTCTCGATAGTGAACTCCATCCGCCGACTCCGAGCCTTGGCGAACCGACGGCCATCTTTTGACGCCGCTTTGGCGAGCCCTCTTCGCCGACATCGCTTGAGATCTTGTTGAATGAATCCTTCTTTGAAAGGAATCAACTTGAGCGTAACTCCCGCTTTGAAATCCACCGAGTGTTGTTGAGAGGGAATCGTCACGCAGTTTAAATAGAACGAACCTCCTCTTAAGAGATGATACCCTCCGATGTTTGCGGGTGAGGAGGACTTCGATGTGGAAGAGGAGAGATATTCTTCAATTTGGCTTGATCGAAGAAGTAATCTAGTCCATCAACCATGAGGTCGGCCTCGATCGCCGCAAGCGATAATAAACGATCTCGACTGAGACCGCTGGCTCCCACCGGTCGCCATCGTTTGGGTCGAAAGTTGATTCCATTTGTAAAACTTGAGAAAATTACACTTTTGGTTCTCGCTACAAAGAAATTAAATAACTCTTCACAAACTCAACAAAAGACACTACAAGTGTAGATCTCTTGTTTTCGCGGGACTGCCGGGATGCAATCCGTGGATCACCGAAAGCAACATCGTCGAATCGACGAGGTTTAGTTGATGCTTCGCAAAGGAAACAAGAACTTCAAAGAAATATCTTAGCAAGGTAAGATATCTACTCTTCTCAAGAATAAGTCAAAGCTTAAACTCGAGGAATCTCCGTGTGGATCGTGGTTCTTGAACTCCGAAGTTTCGACTGACCCTTCGATAGCCGCCAAGTGGACGAGGAGGGTATTTATAATCTTGGGAAACGTGCTCTCTCAAGAAACACAAGTGTCATAAGTGCTCCACATTTGTAAAGCAGCTGCGTACCAGCCGCCGCGCTAAGCCGCCGCTAATCGGGCGAGGTATAGGCCGCCGCTAGCCAGCGAGGCAGATGGGCCGCCACGATCGGCGAGGCAGGTCGCCCCTCCACCGTTGTAACGGTTTCCCTCGCTTTTAGGCACGATTAAATGCCCTAGAATCACGCTTAGTGGGCGATCTTCGCCGTAACCGCGACATTAAAGTATTTGAACGCCTTCTGCCGATAAAGTCAAGTGGGCCCCACCAAAGATTGATTTAGACCCTTCAAGAGCTCGCTTGCATTCGGGTGTCTCGTGTTTGGCGAGACAAGTAAGTGCCTCGCTAGTTGCGAGACACATCAAGGTGTCTCGCCATGGCGACACACACAAGTGTCTCGCTAACGGCCAGACATAAGCAAGTGTCTCGCCATGGCGCAGACATTACGCGTCTCGCTAACGGCCAGACATAAGCAAGTGTCTCGCCATGGCGAGACACACACGCGTCTCGCTAACGGCCAGACATAAGCAAGTGTCTCGCCATGGCGAGATTAAAACTGTCTCGCGATCAGAAGCAGACACAATCTTCTCATGTGTTGACTTCTTGAGATTTCGACGATGTTGTCCTTCGATCTTCTCATAATTTAGTCATATTTGAGGTTCTTCAGCAATTTTTGATGCCTACATTTAGTCTTTTCTCCGATTGAAGAAGACACCAGAGTTCGATTCTGGGGTATTTTATCCCGAAGCCTAAGTAGGGATAAACCTGCATGTAATATGTGTAGCCGGGTAGTCTATCCCCATGAAAAAGACGAAGTCTATGTATTCAACATCATAGCAATAAGTCTAAGAGAGTTTCATTCTCTTAGTGCAACGCTACGCATGAACGGGTTTAGATAATCCAGATGCTAGCCCGACTCAAACGGTAGCTCCAGAAGGCTAATCAAACCGCTGATGGTCGGGGCCAATAACCCTAAAGCCACTTAACACGCCACCTGTTATTCTCTTCGTAAAAGACTATAAAGTCTATGTATTCAACTTCATAGTAATAAGTCTAAGAGAATTTCATTCTTTTAGCACAACGCCACGCATGGAATGGGTTTAGATAATCCGCGACGCCAGCCCGATTCAAACCAGTAGCCTCAGAAGGCTTATCAAACTGCTAATGACCGAGGGTTTGCCAAAAATCCTATAAGCATGGTGGTTAAATATTTCAAATGAAGTGAGAGATCACAATGAACAGCGATAAAAGGAAGATAGAGGTTTATTCAACTAATGAAGAATCAAGTCTTTCAAACTCTGACCATTCAAACATTAAGTTTATGACACAAGATTTGTTGTTCCAAATGGGACAACTCATTGTTATAAGCTTGATGGAGCTCCTCTTGTAACTCAGCCTTGAAAGACTCCTCATTCGCGATTCGCCTCCCATAGCCGTTCTACTCAACTTCACCAACTTTTATTTTGAAAGCTCCAGCTTCGATAAGACGGTTCGAGCTTCTTCTTCGCTGACCCTAGTCACCCAAAATGCCTAAGGTCTCTTCCTTCGCTTGAAGTTCCTGCTTGTTGCGCTTATCTCTCACCGGCTGTATAAGAGAATCAATGTTGCTCGAGATGTTGATTTCTTGGCAAAGACAATTTTAACCGATCTACCCTACCACAGATTCAACCTCAAGTTCGAGAGCTCGAGCACCGCCATGCTTCTAGATGAGCCTCCGATCGATCAGCCACATATGAAGAAGCACTCGCCGCAACTCCCCGTGAACTTTGGAGATTGAGTCCCAAGCGATAAAGATTGTAAGTAATAGCATTGGCAAGCTCGATAACCAAAGATCCCTTATGAAAGCTATTTTACGCCAAGAGCCTACCAATCGACAAAGGAAACCCACTATTGAGGAGCTTGTCGATCATCGCATTCATGAAGGAAAAGAATGATTGACTTCCATACGATGATAATCCGATTCGATCGCCATTTGACACCGCGTCTCGCCATATCATGGAGATGAGAGGTGAGCCCCGCAAGAGAATGAGAGGATGAATATTTTAAAACCAAGTCAAAGGTCTGTAAATGCCTGTGAGTCAATAACCCATCGCTCCATCGGCATGGCCTCATGGGTTATCTGCCCATCGGAAGAGGGACCGCTATTGATGCACCAACCGCCGCAGCTTGGTCTTGTGGCATGTTCGCCGTGAAGCCACCATCATGGTGCCCAACCGAGGGGCATCGAATGAGGAATCGAAACCGAGCCTCAAGAAGAGTCCCTACCAACAACAAAATGAATTCCCACGCCGACAAATTGCGCTTGTATTAGTCAAATAGCTAGTCCTATAATTAATGGGAGAAGGAACCCATACCCTTAGGGATCTCTCGCTCGTGATATATCATCGTGAGATGATCATTCCGAAGAATCATATATCAAGTCACACGGGTGTCCATGTGTAGACCGTCGTCATCAAAGTCCTCCAAAGGAAAAATCTGATACAAGAGATAAAGATGAGGAAAATGAAATCAAGAACCTCAGAATCCGCAAAGATGGCTTACCTCCTATAGGGGATTCGCCTCTTTAACCCCAGATTCTTATTTGCTTCCTGTAATTTCTCTAAAAGAACAAGGAGCATAGAGGTAATTAGGGGAGGCACGGGTTCCGAGTCATTTAACTCCTCGTGACTCGCCATCTAAATGGAGTATTACCAATGATAGATGTATCTAGATTTATTGAATCAGTCCTACATCGGTAGTCCCATTAATCCTAATGAATTCCGCAGTTCTTCTACCATGGACTCATGCATTTGTTGGGTGAAGTCGGGTTCCTCAAAGAGGTAAAATCATGTTGAGGAAGATCGAAATGGGTCTCGTGATTCACCGCACAAAAGGTGGAGGAATATGAGTCTTAAGCTCGAGGAATTAAGTCATCAAAATTTATTGCTGCTACCTCCTCCATCGACAAAGTCGCCACCGCTAAGTCCGCCACAAAGGCTCGCGATGTACGCGGAGTTTTGTGGACTAGCTTCTTTCGCTTAATGGCTTGAGTTCCGTACCGAGGTGCGGTTCCTCTTCCTCGCGGACATACCTAAAGCGCCAAAATAGTGTCGTCCAAGAAAGAAGAAGGAGAGGAGATGTTGACAAACCTTGCCCAACATCCTCCTCGTCAGCATGGTCTTCTCCTGAGCGGTCGCCGGCAGAGCTGGAAATCTCTTCTTTTCCATCATCCGCTTGACGAGTCTTGCACCGTTTCCTATGTGACCGAGCTGCTTCCTGAATCATCCGAGTATTAGCCCTGGAAGCCTCTTCGGCCACTAATGCTGCGATACGTCTCACAGGAACAGATTCATCAGCCGCTAATAACCATGTGCAATATAAGAATGTCACCTCAAGTGGACGACAAGACTTGAAGGTCAACCTAGCTGCACCCCGTCACACTCCAGAACCAGGCTCGGACGCCGTCTACTAATCCACCACGAGTCTAAAGTTGTCGACGTGGATTTTCAACATGAAGTTGGTCATAGCCAAACTGACGGTAAATCGACAAGGCAGATACAGTTCTATAAAACAATGATTCCTCACCCGGAATGTTAAGTAGCCTGACCTAATGTTCACAAGCCAACTAAAGCAGCCGATATCAAGAGAGGTCCGACTCGCCCTCGGCCTCTCTTCATATATTAAGGACTTGCCGTACTGGCTAGAAAATCGGGGGAAGCACCTGGAGAAAATCTAGCCCTTATGAATCTGCAATTGTTTTCTTATCTCTGGAAATGCTCGCCCCTTCCATTTGTAATTTTCTAATAATTATAACAAGGGGATGGATGGATCTGTGGTACTCGGCGTCGTCATCATATCAGGACGGTTAAGGACAAACCAAGCCATCAGGTAAGTGTAGGGAAGCTCCACTTTTACAAGAGGGATCCGAGCCGACGGCCCACCCTCTACCTGAGTAGAGGTATTAACTATCTGCCGAAGTCCGTGATGGATGTTAGCCACCATCACCGGGAGAAGAGAAAGCTCCTTCTTGTGAGTAAATTAAACTGCAGGATAACGCACCTCCAAAGGTAAAGCCGGCGACCGATACGGCAACACACACACTTTTCAAAGATCGCGAGATAACCGGGCTAAGAGAGTCGCCTTCTAATCGGCTTCATGGCATGCCACGTAAATGTCCCGAACTTAGTCCTCAAGGAAAGCCACCATAGGTGCCGCTAGTGGTATAAGAGCGAAGCCAGACTTCGGATCGGGCTTTATTGATTTCCGAAGGAGAGAGTGGTGCCAATTCACAAATCGCCACCGAATCGCCTCCGCATTCTTGAACAAGTAATCTACAAATTGCTTTAGACTCACTTGTGTCTTGGCCTTCTTTGCTAATGGCTCATTCTCGCCAAGGCAATATGATAATGATAAGTGAGATCCCATAAGGTATCGTGGCGGTTAGGCATGCAATCTTTCACCGCACCCACTTCGCGATTCGAAGGGAAATACTCACGGTATAGCATCTTCCCCATCTGGCAGTCGAGACTGATGCATTTCATGAAGAGCTAACCCCAGCCTCCTGGTCAAAAAGGTATTTGAATCCGGATCATAGAGCTCTAACAACAAGAAAGAAATGATGGTAGTTGGTCAAGAACCCATACATGGTGGCACTAATGGTCAGATATAAACCGCATGCATGTAACTCTTCACTCCATCTACCGAGTAATGAAGTTTGTCATTTGAGCCCACCAAGATTTGTCCAAGAATAGAGCCACCAGAAACCTATGGCCATGCGCAGCATTTTCACCCCAGCCAGCGAGACGATTCTTCAATGTATGAGCGGCGGTAAATATATCGCCACGGGGTGGTGTGTCCAATCCCAGCATACAGGTCGTATCCGACAACACGACTCTATCCAACCCGAGTCGCTGGTAGGTGATATACCCACAATGGATGCCATCACGCTCTCCGCCAAGCACCGCGATATCTCTTGTGACACTACCGATTTCTCAACTCAACTAACGAAATATGGCGAGGTATCACGGAGATATAAAAGCCTAACTTCATCTTTATGCATCGCTCTCAATAAAGCCGATCCGGATCTTCAACTCAATCTCCAACAAGTAATCCCCTTCTTCGTGAGGTCGAGTGGAATGTATCCTCACGAGTGGCGGTCGCTGATCAACAAGCGAAGCACATGAGGACTTCCTTCTTGTATCACTTGAATAGTCTCCAGATGTGTCTAAGCGAATCGAGGAGTAACCGAACAAGCGAGGGAATATCCGGCGGCATAATGTCAGCCACTGGCCCATCAATCGCATGAGAAGGGAACGCCCGAGGGATACTTAATCAAAATGAGCAAATAAGAATTCATTAAATCCAGCCATGAAAGATATTGCAAAAAAAAATAACGTAAGGCGTAGAACTCATCTCGTAAACCTGCGGGATAGAGTCACTGCCTTATAGCGGATGAGACAATTCCGGCCGCATTATGCACTCATAGGACAACATATAATATCGCACAAATGAAAGCGACAATATACCCCATCTGGCGTAGCATAATACGGTATGGAATCGCCCCCGTAAGATAGGAGTTGACTAAGCAAAGCCTATCTTTTAAGCGACGACCCTCACGAAGGAGAATCGCGGTTTTTTCCAGTTTGTCTCACAAAGAAAAATAAAGTGGGGATACAGTACACCATATGTGAGTTTTGGGATGCACTGAGAGGTGGAAAAGCTCACCAGAAAGTGATGAAGGCGCTGGCCAGAGGTAATCGAGTAATGGGTTATTCCTGAGCGCGGATCTCCGTGGATGACATCTCGACCGCAAAGAGGAATCATACAGGTCAGAGTCCGAAATATAAAGGGGAACTATGAATTCAGATCCAAAATCCTAAGAAAGTATATGGGATTTCTTGGTCGAATTCGAATTGAACATACAAGGGGCATATGCGCCAATGACGGGTTTAGTTCCCAATTGAAAACCTCGCCCAATAAGATTTGGCCGAATACCCCTAAAACTAGGTTTAAATTTCGGCCATCCAAGCCCCTTTCAAGTCCAAAATTTCAGCCACACAAATAACCCCTGAATTTCAGTCTTTGAACCTCAGATTTCAGTCAGCTTTTGCATATAAACCCCTCAAATTTTAGCTCTCTTTTCGCAACCAAAACCCTTCAAACTTTATGCAATTTCACCCTCAAAAACCCTAATTTCAGGTGTGCGATCAAAACCCTAATTCCTTGCACATCTACCCCTGATTTGCATGATGGAATAAAGATCAAATATGCAAGAGTTATAAGGGTTTACCTGAAAAAAAACTCGAGCTTGAATCTGAAAGAGAGTGCTCAAAAGGCTTGAAGGGGCTCAAAAAGTACGAAGAGTTGGAGGAATCCTTGAGTCCGACACGTAGAGGAGGCTTTGATCTCTGATGTTCTTAGGGTCTAAAGGGGATGAGATGAAGAGATGAAGCAAAAGAAGAAAAAGAGAGAGGCAGGGGGTTCGGTCGAACCTAGAGAGAGAGGGAGGCCGAAATTCTGAAGAAAAAAAAGAGAGAAAGAAAAAGAGGGGGAGCCGGTCCTATTTATAGGGGGAGAGGATTTTATTTGAGCCCAAACCCAATAGAAGGAGGAAAAGAAAAAGAGAAAAAAAGGGGAAACCTAGTTGGAGACAGATTTGACCAAACCAAGTCAAAGGTGGATTTGACCAAATCTAATCAAAGGGGGTTTGGAATCCTAATCAATGGAGGATTTGGCTAAACCAAATCAAGGGTGAATTTGGCTAAACCTAATCAAAGGGGGGTTTGGAATCCTAGTCACAGTAGGATTCGGCCAATCCTAGTCACAGTAGGATTCGGCCAAGTCTAGTCAAAAGAGGACTTAGCTAATTCCAGTCAAAATAGGATTCGGCCAATTCTAGTCACAGCAGGATTCGGCCAATCCTAGTCAAAGTAGAATTCAACCAAACTCGAATCCCCATCCACTTACCTCATCATTTTTCTCTCTCCCACACGAGGTCATCACCCATCAAGGGTCAATTCTCATATGGTTCGAATTATGCGAACCTCAATCTTACTCCAACTAGGTGTATGAGTATAAACTGTTTCCTAATTTTTGGCGAGAAGTTCCTAGAGAATAGTTTTATATTCTTAAGGATAACTCGTCAACCCCCAATTTTCTCCCACCGGGATACTCCAATAAGGTATACGAGTATAAACTATTTTCTATTTTGGCGAGAAGTTCCTGGAAAATATCTTAAGGATAACTCGACCACCTCCGAATAGGTATATGAGGATAAACTAATTTCTAAATTCTAGTGAACACATGAGTATAAACTTTGTTGACGCCGCCAACGCATCGTAATAAAAAATCATCGATTGGAGGTTGAATGTCAAGAGAAAATTTCTAACGCCGGTCAACGCGTCAAATCTCAAGAAAATGCCTCCCGATGTGGTCAGTCCTGCAACGAGCATCAAAACGGAGAGTCCACTGATTAAAGGACGAACCCCCAATCTCCTCCCACTGTGGTTAGTCCTACACCGAGCCACGCAATGGAGAATTCGTCGATTCAAGGTTAAGTCTTAAGGAATTGAATGGTTAGTTCAACGACAACTCACCAACACGAAGCAAAGTAAAAAGTCATTCAATGTTCCGGTCAGATTTCGCCGGTCGACAATAAATGCAAAGACCGATACTTTCACCATCCTACAAAGCACTGGATGGTTCGAAAGAATTGGAGAGATCAAGACTCGGAGCCATTTTCAGGTCCTAATGTCCTATTATACCGACTCAAGGTTTGGGTTTATCATATCCAAAGTATTTCGCTTTTTCTATAAAAGAAGACCAAACACTTTGGAGGGGTATCCAGGCGTTGAAAATTACCTATAAGCTCGAACACGCTTTGTGATAAGAAGTTGACGATCGGCGAGCCATCCGACGACATAACGGCGAACCGTCGATGATGCAACAACAAGTCACCGCGACGCTAACGATAAAGCGAAGTCGACGGGCACATAAAGCAAGTCGACGGCGTCCAAGTCAATAAACCGAGTCGACGGCTTATAAAGCAAGTCGACAAAACGTACAAGGCTAATGAAGCGACAAACCGCACGCGAGCAAAGGGATAAACCTAACTTTAAAGCTCCGGATTAGCAAAGTGTTGAATGGATCAATCAAATCAGACTCAGAACACCGGAAGACGGTGAAAACGACCGGAAAACAAGCCGCTGGCTGCTCAACAAAGCCGAAGCATTTCTCGCGGTTTCGCAAAGCCGAAGCCACTTGCAAGTGACTCGGCCAAAGCCGAGCCACTTGCAAGTGGCTAGGCGGGCTTCGGGCCCAGTTCTGACCAGCATCCGTATTGAAGGCTATAAATATGAGGGTAGAGAATCATTTGTTGAGATCCGGAATTTTGGAGAGAAGAGGAGACTCTGCCGGATCAATATCTGACTTTTGGCGATAAAGGCGAGGCTTTTAAAGATCAAGATCTGACTTTTGGCGATAAAGGCGAGGCTTTTAAAGATCAAGATCTAACTTTTGGGGAGGCGATCAACTTCGACATCAGATCTACATCATTTCCTCGAGATTAAACCTCGTTTTGATCTCGAGAAGAGCTTTGATTTTGCTTAGTCGATCTCATTTGCTTGGGCTCTTGTTTCCTTCATGAAATAACCCTCTTGATCGTAGATCTCGCGACCGATCCGATTACGCGGTGGTCCACTGACGAAAAAGAAGTCCCCAGACAGTAAAGACACTCAACAAGCTGAGGATCCGATAAACGGATCCCGCGTTTGTTCAAAAAGGAGAAAAAGTTATAATCTTTTTGATTGTTCGTTGTAAAGCCTTATAAAAAGGCGATCTTTTTTCTGAATCTCGCTTGTAATCCCATAAAGGTGTAACGAATTCAGTCAATGACAATCATCCCGACTTTTCCCGCGAACACCTGTTGAGAATGAAACAGGCAGAAAGAAGAGCTTCACCCCAGAGATATTTAGGTGTTCCTGAACTGAGTAACATACAGTTTACCATGTCCATAAGGGTTCTGTTCTTTCGTTCAGCTACCCAGTTAGACTGTGGTGTATAGGGAGCAATTACCTCATGAATAATACCGTGTTCTTGGCAATACTCAGTCATTCCATTTGAGGTATACTTCCCCCCACGATCAGATCTTAGGATCTTGATCTCCCTATCAAGTTGGTTCTCAGATTCAGCTTTATACACCTTAAATCTATCTAAGACTTTATCTTTAGTTTTGAGAAGATAAGTGTAACAATATCTGGAGTGGTCATCTATAAATGTCACAATATATCTCCTACCCCCTCGAGTGAGAACTCGGTTCGAGTCACACACATCACTATGAATTAATTCGATGGGTTCGGAGTTTCTAGTTATAGACTTGAAGGATTTTTTAGTGTGTTCCCCTTGAACACAAATCTCACACTTAGATGAGGGATCATGAGAAGATTTTGGGATAAGATTTAATTTAATCATTCTCTGCAAGGTTTGAAAATTTACATGTCCAAGTCGTCCATGCCAAACATCACAAGACTCAACAATTTGTGCAACAGAAGATTCAAGAATTTCAGGAATTTCATTAGAACTAAAATTGGTTACATTGAGTTTAAACAGGCCATTACAGATAAAACCTTTCCCTATGAATACATTACTCTTTGTAAACCTTTCCCTATGAATACATTACTCTTTGTAATCACAAACTTATTCGATTCTTTTATAATCCTATATCCAGCTCTAAGAAGAAGAGATTCACTAATGAGATTCCGTCGAAGAGAGGGAACATGATGAACGCCTTGCATGTTTAGAGCTTTCCCAGAAGTCATGGTGAGCTCTATACGTCCACTTCCCATTATTTGTTTAGTGGAGTCATCTGCTAGGCTTATGTTTCCTCTACGTGATTCCTGGTAATTTGAAAACCAAGAGCTTATCATTACAAACATGAATGTTAGCTCTAATCCAAGTACCAATCATCATGAGGTAAGGGAATTTACAAGGAAGGAAGAAGAGGCTAACCTGAAGGAATTTGGATTTTCTTCAATCATGATAACTGATCCATTTTCCTTTGGGGCAGGTTTGATAGGCTCCTTCTTCCGATGAAAGCAGTTTGGAGCCAGGTGGTTGGTTCTACCACAGACATAGCAGAACTTTCCATCAGACTTATGGCCAGAAGTACTAGGATTGGATTTGGAAGATGATTTGTGGAATGATTGCTGATTTTTCTTGAATTTCTTCCCTTTGGGTTTGAAATTCTTAGACCTAGACCTATCCTCTACCAAGTTCACTTTGGCTTTCATTTCTGACTTGGTTTTGGAATTTTGTCTATGCTGGTCTTCAACACGAATAGCTTTAAGGGCTTCAGTTAAGGTTAGATCTCCTTGTTTGTGTCGAAGATCTCCAAAGAAATCTAGACCACGAAGGAGGGAGTTTGTCAATCAAACAGGAAACTTTATAGTCATCAGTAAAAGTGTTTCCTTTTGATTGGAGGTGACGGAGGAAATCTTGAAATTCATGAATTTGTTCATTAACAGGTGTGTCATCGACCATTGTGAACTTATTGAAGGATGAGGAAGTGAAGCGCAGAATTACGGCATCATCATAGCCATATTCTGCTTCAAGGGCATTCCATAGGTCCTTAGCACTTTTGAACTCATAGTATATGTCATAAATGTTGTCCGCAAGTGCACTAAGAATTCTATGGTAACAATGATAGCTGATTTCTTCTAGTTTCATAGAGCTAGAAAAGGAGCTAGCACCAGAACCAGAAGTGGAAGGATAAGGTTCAGGTTGAGGACCATAAACAGGAGAGTTGGAGGGTTGAAATCCACTAGATGAAGGTTCAGGAGTGTCTATAGCAGATATGAGACCTAAGGTAGTGAGCCAGTATTTCATCTGATTAGCCCACCGTTTATAGTTAACACCGGTGAACTTCTCAGGTTTGACACTTTTGGAATGGTCGGAGTTTGCCATAAGTCCGATTTAAGTTTACTGGTCTATGTATTGAGATCTGATTGGGTAAAGAGTTTTGTCAATTTCAATGAAATATTTTGTAACTATAATTAACAATTATAGTTATTTAACAGAGACAATAATAGGTTAAAGTAACAGTTAATTATAAAATTAAAGTAAATGAATATATTTTGGATGAACAGTAACTTTCTTAAATGAACAGGAAAAATATTGTTTTTAAATGAACATTAATGGATTTAATTAATGAACAGTAGCTACGAAAACTGATAGTAACTGTTTTAATTAATGAACAGTAATTTTAATTAATGAACAGTGCCGTTTTTAATAAACAGAAAATTATGTATTAATTAAAATCAATTAATTTCATATTTAAATTAACAGCAATACTATAATTCTATCTTCTAGATTGCTCACAAAATTAAAAAAATAATTAACATAAATCTGAAATTAAAAGGTTAGAATTCCAGGCCTGATTAGGTGCAGTCGTGATATCACTGCCCTAGAAGATAGAGGACCTGGCTATCACCTGGCCTGATCGATCCTCTCCCCTAGCAAGAAGGCCCCTGAGGATGGCCACCAGACCGGGTGAGAGTCCGTGAGCTTCGCCGATGAAGAAGGTCACCAAATAATAACAAAATTATAAACCAGAATAACTTTTAAAACCAGAGGGGAGAAGGGGAAGAAGAGTTTTTCTTTTTTCTTTTTCTTTCTTCTCGTGTCATTCCCGAATGGAGTGAAGGTGTATATGTAGTGTTGAGAAAGAGCCGTTACAAATCTCCGTAATAAATTCGCAGCAGTTACAAATCTCCGTAATAAATTCGCAGCCGTTATAAATCTCCATAATAAACTTCGTGACCGTTACACACGTTTTCCATGTGTAAAACGTGCAAAAGAAGGTATGGAAAACAAAACGGCGCGGGCAGGGCGGGGCGGGGCGTGCGCGTGTGTGATAGTCAAAGCCCAAACAAGATGGAGGCCCAAAGCACTCAAACCCATAATAGGAAGAGAATCAATTTAAACCACTTACTATTCATTTCACTAGGCAATGTGGGACTATTCACAAGACAATGTGGGACTATTCACAAGGTCAAATATTGCCTTTTCATGAACAACATATCCAACATTTGAGTCACACCATAACAATTTTGAATAAAATATGCATGTTCGCTTGTCCTCATATATGTTTCTTTAAGTACAATATCTTTACATAATATCGTTACGTACTCTTAAGACAAAAAATATCTTTATATATCTTTAGTACAAAACAATATCTTTACGTTTTTAAATGAATATCTTTACATATCTTTATGTTTTTAAAAAATAATTACAGAGCAACTCACCCAACTGAGAATAAAAGTGACGTGGCACTTGTATATTTGAACTATTTTATTACTAGTTACATTTCTTAAATTCCAAAAAATATTATTTCTTTCTTTAATCCGAGATGTCATATGGAAATCACTTGAACTGAACAAATTATAAATACCCTCTAAATTGAGGGAGGAAATGTGACATCATTTGAATTTAAGGAGTTATGTTCTAATAAAATAATTTAGAGTATATAAGTGACAATACCCCATTAGTAACACTTTGGATCAAAAATTGTTCAAGATCGTGAACACGCTATTTGATCCCTTACTATAATGCATTATTTGTTAGATCTGAAGGATCTTAAACATGATTAATCCAAAGAGATAAACATCATAAGTGCGGAAGCAATACCTGAATCCATGATTTGGATCTTGTGTGGATTGATGGATCTTCTAATCTTAGGGTTCTTCTCTTCCTTAGATCTCTTTTAGATGGGGTAAAAGAGATGAGAATTCTTATGTTAACCCTAGATTAGGGACCATAACCCCATATATATAGGTGTTGCACTTTTACAATTTGGTCCCTCATCAAATTGTAATTACAACTGGTATCGCACATTTAGCCCATAATTTATTTAAATACCCATTAACCCAACTTGATTGATCACTTTAGTGGGTTAGCCTCGAGAGATAGCACTACACATTAATGTAACATATGTGCCCACAAATAGATTTAATTAGATTTAAATCTAACAATCTCCCACTTGGGCACCATATATTTCCTTAAATGTGTATAACCTTATGAGCTCAAAATTGCTATCACTAATAAGGGTATTTCCAAACAATCTCGCCCATCAACTATATCAATATAGGATCAAAGCGGTCGCCGCCACATTTATCGTGACTAAACCCATCAATGGTCACAAATACTAATCTGATCAAATGACATAGATCAATCATGGATGTGCGGCATGAAAATTACATGCAATGTGATGCGTGCATGTCTATTTTCAACTGGTCCTACCTTAAACTTTAGTGAGGTCATCCTCAACCATAATGTAGCAGAGTGTATAATCCTAATACTTTATTCTCGACGTAAAATAACCAAACATAAATTTATCGAAATTCTCATAAAGCAATAAAATCACAACTCCCACTAAAACATGATATCCTCAAATATTACAACACCCATATGAGAAGTGTGCTCATGAAAGACCTTGGGTGGTAATCCTTTAGTAAGAGGATCGGCTATCATGGAGTTTGTCCCAATATGCTTTATGGATATCTGACTCCTTTTTCTTTCACAACTAGGAACTTAATGTCAATATGTTTTGACTTAGTTGAGCTCCCTGTTATTGGAATACATTATCACGATTTATTGTCACAAAATAACTTTAGTGGTCTTTCAATATTTTCGAGATGTGCGATCCGGTGACAAAATTTCGCGAACCATATTCCATGATTGATGCCTCATAGCAAGCTACAAATTCTGCGCCATAGTGGAGGAAGCTACAAGTGTCCGTTTGACACTTTTCCATGATATAGCTCCTCCCGCTAACATATAAATGTAGCCCGATGTAGACTTTACGCTATCTTGGCATCCGGCAAAATCGAATCGAGTACCCAATGACCTCCAACCGATCGATTTCACGTATGTGAGCATATAATCTTTTGTTTTCTCAAGATACCGCATAACCCTTTTGATCGCTATCCAATGATCCATACCGTGGTTGCTTAAGTATCGCCTAATACACCAACAATAATGCGCAATATCCGGACGGCGTACATACACGAGCATACATTAGACTCCCTACGGTGAAGCATAGAGAATCTTATGCATTTCACGAATTTCAAGATTACTTTTAGGGCGATTGAGACTGAATTTATCTCCTTTAGCAGGGGTTTCACAGTGCGCAATCTTGCATGCCAAACCTTTTGAGTACTTTATCGATATAGCTCTTTTGAGATAATCCAAGTATACCTCGAGAACGATCTCGATGTATCTCGATTCCTAATATAAAGAAGGCCCCAAGATCTTTCATCTCAAAATTCTTTGATAGAAATCTCTTGGTTTCGTGCAACAAGCCTATATCATTAGTGGCAAGCAAAATGTCATCCACATACGAACGAGAAAAATATACTTACTCCCACTAAATTTTGATATACACAATCATCAACAATATTCATCTCAAAACCAAACGAGATAATTATTTGTTGAAACTTGTGGTACCATTGACGAGGAGCTTGCTTGAGTCCATAAATGGATTTCCTTAGTTTACAAACCATATTCTTTGGGTCTCCCCGACACAAAGTTTTCTCGTTGTACCATATAGATCATCTCATCAATGTCTCCATTGAGAAATGCGCTTAACATCCATTTGATGTAACTCAAGATTGAAATGAGCAACAAGTGCCATGATAGTCCCGAAGAGTCTTTCGATGAAACCGAGAGAAAGTCTCAGATAGTCAATGCCTTCCTTCCGAGTATAGCCTTTAGCTACAAGACGTGCTTTATACTTTTCCACATTACCATTTGCATCCGGCTTGGTTTTAAATATCCATTTACAACCAATTGGTTTTGCACCTTCCGCAATGGAACAAGTTCCCAAACCTTATTGTCTTGCATAGACTTGTACTCTTCATTCATGGCATCAATCCACTTTTGAGAGTTAGAACTTTTCATGGCCTCAAGGAAGTTGATTGGATCATCTTCCATCATTCCATTACTTCCTCATGTTCTTGAAGAAATACAATATAATCATCCGAATAGCATTTCTCCTTTCTCGTGGATCTCCTTAATGGCACCGGTTCTTGAGGTTGTTGAGTTTGTTCTTCCGAACAGGAGTTGTTCAATATTGCCTTCTTGAGGTTCCAATTCATTTCTTGAACAATAATGTATAGGTACTTGAATATTGTCGAGAAATGGTATGGATTGGATTTAAAGCCAATTCCTCCTCAAAGGCAATGTGTATAACCTTATGAGCTCAAAAATTGCTATCACTAATAAGGGTATTTCCAAACAATCTCGCCCATCAACTATATCAATATAGGATCAAAGCGTCGCCGCCACATTTATCGTGACTAAACCCATCAATGGTCACAAATACTAATACCAAATGACATAGATCAATCATGGATGTGCAAAGATGAAAATTACATGCAATGTGATCCGTGCATGTCTATTTTCAACTGGTCCTACCTTAAACTTTAGTGAGGTCATCCTCAACCATAATGTAGCAGAGTGTATAATCCGAATACTTTATTCTCGACGTAAAATAACCAAACATAAATTTATTCGAAATTCTCATAAAGCAATAAAATCACAACTCCCACTAAAACATGATATCCTCAAATATTACAACACCCATATGAGCAGTGTGCTCATGAAAGACCTTGGGTGGTAATCCTTTAGTAAGAGGATCGGCTATCATGGAGTTTGTCCCAATATGCTTTATGGATATCCGACCACTCAGACTTTCTTTCACAACTAGGAACTTAATGTCAATATGTTTTGACTTAGTTGAGCCCCGTTGTTATTGGAATACATTATTGCTGATTTATTGTCACAAAATAACTTTAGTGGTCTTTCAATATTTTCCAGAATGTGCAGTCCAGTGACAAAATTTCGCAACCATATTCCATGATTGGATGCCTCATAGCAAGCTACAAATTCTCACGCCATAGTGGAGGAAGCTACAAGTGTCTGCTTTGACACTTTTCCATGATATAGCTCCTCCCGCTAACATATAAATGTAGCCCGATGTAGACTTTCGCTATCTTGGCATCCAAAGAAAATCGAATCGAGTACCCAATGACCTCCAACCGATCCGATTTCAGATGTGAGCATATAATCTTTTGTTTTCTCAAGATACCGCGATAACCCTTTTGATCGCTATCCAATGATCCATACCGTGGTTGCTTAAGTATCCGCCTAACATACCAACAATGTAATGCAATATCCGGACGCCAGACATACCGAGCATACATTAGACTCCCTACAACAAGCATAGAGAATCTTATGCATTTCCTGAATTTCAAGATTACTTTTAGGGCACTGATTGAGACTGAATTTATCTCCTTTAGCAACAGGGGTTTCACCTGGTCTGCAATCTTGCATGCCAAACCTTTTGAGTACTTTATCGATATAGCTCTTTTGAGATAATCCAAGTATACCTCGAGAACGATCTCGATGTATCTGGATTCCTAATATAAAAGAGGCGTCCCCAAGATCTTTCATCTCAAAATTCTTTGATAGAAATCTCTTGGTTTCGTGCAACAAGCCTATATCATTAGTGGCAAGCAAAATGTCATCCACATACAGAACCAGAAAAATATACTTACTCCCACTAAATTTTTGATATACACAATCATCAACAATATTCATCTCAAAACCAAACGAGATAATTATTTGTTGAAACTTGTGGTACCATTGACGAGGAGCTTGCTTGAGTCCATAAATGGATTTCCTTAGTTTACAAACCATATTCTTTGGGTCTCCTGACACAAAGTTTTCTGGTTGTACCATATAGATCATCTCATCAATGTCTCCATTGAGAAATGCAGTCTTAACATCCATTTGATGTAACTCAAGATTGAAATGAGCAACAAGTGCCATGATAGTCCTGAAAGAGTCTTTCGATGAAACCGGAGAGAAAGTCTCTGATAGTCAATGCCTTCCTTCTTGAGTATAGCCTTTAGCTACAAGACGTGCTTTATACTTTTCCACATTACCATTTGCATCCAGCTTGGTTTTAAATATCCATTTACAACCAATTGGTTTTGCACCTTCTGGCAATGGAACAAGTTCCCAAACCTTATTGTCTTGCATAGACTTGTACTCTTCATTCATGGCATCAATCCACTTTTGAGAGTTAGAACTTTTCATGGCCTGAAGGAAGTTGATTGGATCATCTTCCATCATTCCATTACTTCCTCATGTTCTTGAAGAAATACAATATAATCATCCGGAATAGCATTTCTCCTTTCTCTCGTGGATCTCCTTAATGGCACTGGTTCTTGAGGTTGTTGAGTTTGTTCTTCCGAACAGGGAGTTGTTCAATATTGCCTTCTTGAGGTTCCGAATTCATTTCTTGAACAATAACAGGTATAGGTACTTGAATATTGTCAGAAATGACTGTATGGATTGGATTTAAAGCCAATTCCTCCTCAAAGGCAATGTCTCTAACCTTATTTCTCCCCCCAAACTCAACATCCTCAAAGAATGTTGCTGTTCCCGTCTCAAAAATATTCCTGAGTGTGGGATCATAAAACTTATAGCCCCTGGATCATTTAGAATACCCAATAAAGTAGCTGCTAACTGTTTTGGAGTCCAATTTCTTTTCATTTGGCCTATAAGGCCTTGCCTCAGCTGGACATCCCCAAATATGTAAGTGCTTTAGACTGGCTTTCACCACCCAAAGCTCATAAGGTGTTTTAGCAACCGCTTTACTTGGTACTGCTAAGAATGTAAGCCGCAGCCTTTAGTGCTTCTCCCAGAGTGACTCGTAAAGAAGAATGAGCAATCATACTTCTTACCATATCCTTAAGAGTCATGTTTCGTCTTTCAGCTACACCATTCATGCTAGGTGATCCTGGCATGGTGTACTGTGGGACGATACCGAATTCCTCTAGGTATCTAGCAAATGGTCCTGGACGTTGTTCACCTGAACCATCATATCGCCGTAGTACTCACCACCACGATCGATCTAACGGTTTTAATCTTTTATTGAGTTGGTTCTCAACTTCACCTTAAAAGCTTTGAATACGCTCGAGACTCGATTTTTCTTTAATGAGATATAGGTACCCATAACGTGAGTAATCGTCTATGAATGATATAAAATATTGTTGACCATTCCGTGATGCCGTAGGGAATGGCCCACAAATATCTGTATGTATCAATTCTAAGACGCCCAAGATCTGTTGGAACCTAATCTCTTAACTTTAGTCTGCTTTTCCCTTGATACCAATGCATACATCAAAGTCTCAGAAATCAAGGGAATCCAAAATACCATCGACACAAGACGCCAACTCTACCTTTTGAGATATGACCCAAGCTTGTGCCATAATGATGCTGAATTTTCCTTATTTAATTTACGCTTAGTACCACGTGATTCCACATTCGTGGTTTCATTATAAGAAGCAATCAGATCAAGCAAATATAGGTTATCAAAGTACTCAAGAAACCAGTTCCCACAATATTTGAATTTAAAGATAAGCTAGCCTCGGTTATTTCCAAATGAACAATAATAACCCGATTTGTCCAATAAAGGAATAGAAACCAAATTCGCCTAAAAGACGGGACTACAAAAGTATCTTTCAAATCCAAATAGGAACCAGCTCCTAACAATAACCTAAAGTGCCCAATTGCTTCCACATCTACCGATTGTCCATCGCCCACAAAGATGTGTCTTTCACCATCACTTGGCTTTCTGTAGCTCAGCAACCCCGCATAGAAACACTTATGTGAGTAGTAGAAGCCGAATCTAACCACCAAGTGTTTCTAGGTATCGAGACTAAATTAACCTCGCATCGCACCAAAGTAAGGAACGCACTTTTGACACGCCAGCGTGATATTTGGTACAATCCTTCTTTACGTGTCCGATTTGTTGCAAAAGAAACAACCCCGATCATCCTTATGTTGTTTCTTCGAACCGACCCTTAGCGCCTTCTTTATCATCCTTTCTTTTCTTGCCCTTATCCTTAGGGGCATAAGCCAAATGAACACTTTCAGCCTTATCTTGCTTCAATCTGTCTTCTTCTTGCACACAAGATGAAATGAGCTCATTCAGAGTCCATTTCTCCTTTGACAGCTTATAACTGACCTTAAATTGATTAAATTGTGCAGAAGAGACAAGAATCAGATGCACTAGTAACTCGTCACAAAGATCGAAGTTTTAGTGCCTTAAGTTTTGAAGCAATATGAGACATTTCCATAATGTACTCCCGGATATTTCCTTTGCCCTTATACTTCATTGAAATCAAGCGAGCTAAAAGCGTGCTTGTTTCTACCTTATCGTTTTTAGCAAAACGCTTCTCAATTTCGGCAAGGAAATTTTTGGCTTTAGTAATCCCTTCGGATTCTGTGCCCCTAAAGGCTTCCGGAATGCCGCGCTTGATGATCATGAGACTCATGCGATTTGAACGCTCCCACCTCTCATACTCCTTCTTTGCATCAGGAGTGCTTTCCGCAGTGAGAGATTGAGGTTGTTCAGTTCTTAATGCAAGGTCTAGATCCATGCAGCCAAGAACAATTAAAATGTTCTCTTTCCAAACCTTAAAATTTGTCCCATTTAGCATGGGAATTGAGTTGATGTTAGCAGAAATTGATGCAGCAGATGCATTAGCTGAAATAAACAAAAGATTTCACATTAATAACTATAATTAGTAATCAATAAAATTCAAATAATGACATATCCCCATCCAAGATATCTTGTACAACATTAATATCAAGTCTTTGGACAGTAATATTAACCTAGTGATATCTTGTTGCAATGATCAAACATCGACAATAACACATGTCAAACAACAAACCCATCTTTGGATTGATTTGTTATCCACATGTAAACCTTATAATTGTCACGCGTTTATCATCGCAGATGCGTATACAGTCTAAATAAATATTAATCTTCCTTTGGGCCGATTAAATATCTACTCGGAAAAAGTATACACACAACCATCTAACATCCTTCATGAACAATCTACACAAGAGAGGTTACTTTGGCAACATCTTGCTTCAATTAATCATTTAGAATGAGAGACCAACTTAATTCCTTAGTGTCATAATACTTGAATGAAATAATTGATTAACACCGAATTTAATTGAGTTCGAATCTGAGGTTCGACTTGAGTTCGAACGCAGGTTCGACTTGAGTTCGAACGCGAGGTTCGACTTGAGTTCGAATCATGAGGTTCGACTTGAGTTCGAATCGCGAGGTTCGACTTGAGTTCGAACGCGAGGTTCGACTTGAGTTCGAACGCGAGGTTCGACTTGAGTTCGAACGAGGTTCGACTTGAGTTCGAACGACAAGGTTCGACTTGGCGAGGTTCGACTTGAGTTCGAACGGCAGGTTCGACTTGAGTTCAACGGCGAGGTTCGACTTGGCGAGGTTCGACTTGAGTTCGAACCACAGGTTCGACTTGAGTTCGAACCGCGAGGTTCGACTTGAGTTCGAACCACAGGTTCGACTTGAGTTCGAACGGCGAGGTTCGACTTGAGTTCGAACGGCAGGTTCGACTTGAGCGAATCGGTTCACCGGAATTGAACTGAAGTTCGACAGAAGCAAACACGAGGTTCACTAAAATATGAGGTTCGCCAAGTGAACACAAGGTTCCACTGAATGAACACGAGGTTCGCCAAAGTGCGAGGTTCGCCAAAAGGCGAGGTTCGCCAAAAGTGCGAAGTTCGCCAGAAGGCGAGGTTCGCCAAAAGGCGAGGTTCACCAAAAGTGCGAAGTTCGCCAAAAGACGAGGTTCGCCAAAAATAACCGAGGTTCGCCAAAAGACGAGATTCGCCAAAAGACGAGGTTCGCCAAAATGAACCTCGATCCTCGTCTGAACTACAGGAACCCCTTAGGGTTTAGATCTGAACCGTCAAAGCCGCTTAGGCTTTTGAACCCATTAGGGTTTATTCGTGATGGCTGCCGCCGTCACAAAACCAATTTTTTTTTTTTTTTATTTTAAAAACTCAATCCAGATCCAAACCTTATATTAATTTTCTAAAATCATAGAAAATTTAACCAAAAATCTAAAAAGTTACTGTTCACTTACTAAAAAATTTTCGCTCATCACGGATTATTTAATTTGTCGTTAATCCAACATAAATTACTGTTCATCCAAGATCAAACCTTTACTGTTCATCCAAAAGAAAAACTTTACCGCTCATCGGCCAAAACATTTATCGCTCATCCAACCCAAAAATCCAAAAAGATTTGATCTTTATTCATAAATCCACCAAAAATCATAGAAACTCAAAATATCTCTAAGAGTTAATAACTAATTTGGCTCGATACCACTTGTTAGATTCAAGGATCTTAAACATGATTAATCCAAAGAGATAAACATCATAAGTGCGAAGCAATACCGAATCCATGATTTGGATCTTGTGTGGATTGATGGATCTTCTAATCTTAGGGTTCTTCTCTTCCTTAGATCTCTTTTAGATGGGGTAAAAGAGATGAGAATTCTTATGTTAACCCTAGATTAGGACCATAACCCCATATATATAGGTGTTGCACTTTTACAATTTGGCCCCTCATCAAATTGTAATTACAACCTGGTATCTGCACATTTAGCCCATAATTTATTTAAATACCCATTAACCCAACTTGATTGATCACTTTAGTGGGTTAGCCTGAGAGATAGCACTACACATTAATGTAACATATGTGCCCACAAATAGATTTAATTAGATTTAAATCTAACATTATTCTGTAATTATTCAAGCAGGAAACTACCCATTTGACCTAAACCAGAGCATTTCTAACAATATTCTTCGAATTTCAACCTCATATCTTTAAGCTAAGTCCTCTCCTCTTTGGTTAGAAGAATGTTACCTTTTTTCCCCCTTCACTTTTGAAATTCCATGTAACTCATTCTCATTGCGCGACTCACATGAAGTTGCACTCTCATTTTCTTGCGAGTAAGAAGAACCTCCACCACCCAAAGTTATTGCTAGTAACTATCCATCAATTATCTTCCGTTAACAGAAGACCATACTCAAGGCAATTATACAAAATATTAAATGGAACTTTAACGAAATAAACAGGAGAAAACCATTAGTCATTTTTTAAAGTCTAGAGTCAACAGTCCAAGCCCCAAATGTTTTGTTAATGAAGTCTCAGTACACCTTCTACTTCAATTTCCTCCCAAAAAGGGAGCCCTACTCCTTATTCCTACACTTGTGAGACTCTATATATACCCATCCCTCCTTTCATTTCATTGCATATATCCCATATTCCAAATTTGTGGCATACCTTGCATCCTAGCTTGCAACGTTAATCCTTTCCCAAATTCTCTAAGCCCAATACTACTAGTGATGGACACTCTACCAAAATGTGAGGCAAACTTTGCTCCTCTGAGCCCCGTCACCTTCTTGCAGAGGGCGGCGGCGGTTTACTCGGACCGCCCATCGGTGATCTACGGTCGTACTCTGTTCACTTGGAGGCAGACTTACGATCGCTGTCGTCGCCTCGCCTCGTCGCTTCAGTCTCTATTGAACATATCAAAAAATGACGTGGTAAGTATTTTATACACGTGTCGGTAGCATAAATATTATTCATAATTCGACTCTACTTATTGAAATTCATTATTATAGCAAAATGACGTTTTTGTTTATTTTGATTTGTAGGTATCGGTCCTTGCTCCTAATATCCCCGCTCTATACGAGATGCACTTCGCTGTGCCGATGGCCGGCACGGTGCTCAACGCCATCAACACCCGGCTCGACGCCAAGAACATCGCGACCATCCTCGCCCACGCGGAAGCCAAAGTCTTCTTCATCGACTACCAATTCATCCGAGTCGCCAGTGATGCCCTCAAGCATCTCATCGACGTTAACATCCCCCTCCCTCTCGTCGTCATGATCGACGATGTCGACTCCCCTACCGGCGCTCGACTTGGCGAGCTCGAGTACGAGGCCCTGATTACCGCGGGCAATCCATCACACGAGCCCCACCGTGTGGAGGACGAGTGGGATGCTATCGCCCTCAATTACACGTCCGGCACAACTTCGGCCCCGAAAGGAGTCGTCTACAGCCACCGCGGCGCGTATCTGAGCACGCTGAGCCTATTGCTTCAGTGGAATGTCGGAAACGAACCGGTGTACTTGTGGTCCCTTCCAATGTTCCACTGCAGCGGCTGGACCTTCACATGGGGCATGGCGGCACGCGGCGGCACCAATGTCTGCATCCGCACCACCTCCGCAGCAGCGATGTACGCCGCCATCGCCAACCATAAGGTCACCCACATGTGCTGCGCACCGACGGTGTTCAAGATCCTGCTCGATGCGGGCCCCGCCATCCGTCAACCGCTGGCATCCAAAGTCGAGATCCTCATCGGTGGTGCCCCGCCACCGGCCGCCCTCCTCGAAAAGATCGAGGAATTGGGCTTCCACGTGACGCACGTCTACGGCAGCACGGAAGCCACAGGGCCGGCTCTGGTGTGCGAGTGGCAAGCGGAGTGGAACCGCCGCTCGCCAGCCGAGAAGGCGAGGCTCAAGGCCCGTCAAGGGATCAGCGTGCTGACGCTGGCGGACGTCGACGTCAAGAACGAGAAAACGATGAGCAGCGTCCCTCGAGACGGGAAAACGATGGGGGAGATCGTGATGAGAGGGAGCAGCATCATGAAGGGGTACTTCAAGAACCCAAAAGACACCAACGAGTCGTTCAAAAACGGGTGGTTCTTTACGGGAGACGTCGCAGTGGTTCACCCAGATGGATACATCGAGATCAAGGATCGGTCGAAGGACGTCATAATCTCCGGCGGCGAGAACATCAGCAGTGTGGAGATCGAGACCGTGCTGTACAAGCACCCGCTGGTGTCGGAGGCTGCGGTGGTGGCGATGTCCCACCCGCATTGGGGCGAGACGCCGTGCGCGTTCGTGGTGATCAAGAAGGAGTTCAAAAGGGAAGAAGCGGCGGTGAAGGAGGAGGATATCATCGCGTACTGCAGAGCGAACATGTCGGGATTTATGGTGCCGAAAAAAGTGGTGTTTGTCGATGAGATACCGAGGAATTCGAACGGAAAGCCGTCGAAGAACTTGATGAGGGAAAAGGCAAAGGGGTTATCAAGATTACTGTTGGTGAGCAGAGGGTGAAGAATAACGGTAATAACAGAAATAACCGTAAATATTTGGGGAAGGAGCAGCAGCGGCAGGTGGCGGCTTTGTCTCGGCTCTGATGACTTGTTTGGATTAGTGCTTTTTTTTTTTTTTAATCACGCAAAGCAATTGAAAAGATACTGTGATCAGTTGATAATGTGTACTGTAATACTGTACTTGATTCTTGTTAAAAGTTACGGAATAAATTTGTTTTGGTTTACTTGGACTTGGACTTGTCTTGATTTGGGCTCGGATGAACAATCAACAACAAGCATGCTTATTTTCGATAGAGAAGAGGAAACAAATGCCATATGGAAGAGAGATTTTTATAAGAGTAATTTTGAATTTTTAGTAAAAATTTTAACTGAAATACTTTCAAAATGGTTTATATATAAATTGAAACTGAAATATGATTTCTATATAATTAATCCATTTTAAGGTGGTTTATAGGGAAAAAACACCCTGATAGATACTGCAGGGGTAACACCATATATTATTATATGAAGCCTATCAATCCAGGACTACCACTGTAAATGGGTATTTAAGTCTCACCGATCAGAGAACAATGAAAATGGACATATCATTACTATATCAATATCATCAACAAAAGACACTACAACGAGGCTAGTAATTATGATACAAAAGGCAAAAGTTTATGAAGCTCTATTCCGGTAGAGAACAAGGCTAGACAAAAAATTATACAAAAGCATATGCCCATATTTTCTTTGTTTTTATTAAAAAAGATAATTATCTCAACAAAGATGGACTTATTTATTTGCTTCGGTATAAACAATTATTTCCTAAGTAAAATAGACTGAGCATCAATCAAAAAGATAACACTGAAAAATAATCCTTGCGGTCACCTTCTTTTACTTTGATTTGCAAGTTTGCAGCACGCTATATCTAGTCTCTTCGAACAAGATCAGGGTCTTTACATTCTTGATTGTAGTGAATTTTATATTGGTCACTTGGATTAATAACATCGGTTTGTTTAGTGCGTCCAACAATTAAAAGATTTATTTATACATTTCATGTAAAAAATATCATTCCTGAGTCTATTATAAAATGAAAAGATGTTATTGATTTATGGCAGGATTTCTCGACAACCAAGTATGGGTGTAGAGCATATCTCTGATGCACGTTGAGATACCCGGCCGGCCGATGGATTGAGGCGGCATCATCTACCTACGAATTCATCTGTGATTGCTCGGACTTCAATTGAAGAGGGCACGCACAAGCATGTGATTCATGTCACAACAAATATCTCCTTCAAAGGACCCATATGCTTTGTTATCTCATGATTTCCTCAAATTCTCAATTGATATCAATTTCCATACATTTCAAGTCCTCAGTTATCTTGGGCTTTCTTTATTAAGGATATGAACAACTGGGATTCATTAAATGGGCTACATTACAAATTGGAAATAAAAAATGTAAAATAGTAGAAAGAAAATTAAAACATTCTATCAAGTATTACCATCGTAGTTTCTAATTTAGAACGAGAAATTGGATTATAGAGCGTTTCATGGTCACATTGACTTTTCTTTTCTTTTTTTGGAATGAAATTTCTGTGTGTGCTCACATTGACTGTTATTCAAATAAGGGGCTGTTTGGTTGGTCAAAAAACAGCAGAAAAAGCTCACTAGAAAACTGACACGGAAAATTTTTTGTGTTTTCCTCCACAATTGGCTGTTTGGTTCGTCAAAAACAAAAAAGAAAGTGGGGGAAAATTACGCTGCCAGGTAGGATTTTCAGGCCGAAAATTTTCCGCCCTTGGTTGCCCGATTACGGAGAAAAACTCCTCCTTTCTTTCTCCCGTACACAAGCGCTCAGAAAAAAGGGTAAAGTACGGTTTGGTTTTGCTCTCGTTCCCAGCCCCAAACGAGATCTCGTCACCACTCTTCCCCTCCAAACAACAACGTCAACCGCCAGCAGCAGCAGCACCGCCACAAGCTCGACGTATTCAACGAGGTCCTCCGCCGCCTCAAAGACTCTGGCTTGCCGGAGGCGCAGCCGCCGTCGTTCGATGACGACCTCTGGGCCCACTTCAATCGCCTTCCCGCAAGGTTAGTATCGCCCTCTTGATCTCAAGTTTTTTTGGAGGATTTTTGCATTAATTGATTGTTCTTGATTGTTTAGATATGCGATGGATGTGAACGTAGAGAGAGCGGAGGATGTGCTCACGCACAAGAGATTGCAGGAGGTGGGATTTGGGTCAAATTGTCAAATTAAGGATTTGGGGAAAGCAAGAAACAAAGTTAGAGATTTGGGTCAAACTGTAAATGGACCCCTAAATGTTTTACAAATATACCCTAAAATTTTTATAAACAGCCCGTGAAGTTCTTAAAAAAACACAAATAATTTTTGGGGTGTTATTTGTAATTTTAAAAATTTAGTCACTCAATTTGATAAACATTTTTAAATTCCTACCTCAAGTGGTATTATTTCGGAAATTTTTTAAACCCTCAAACGGTGGGTATTCTCACCCCAAGCACACCATGGTGACCACACTCCACTTTCCTTTATTTTTTAGTTTGAACCAAACACAATAAAATGAGGGAATCAAGTCACATATCAACTATTTTCTTGTCTTTTCAATTTGAACCAAACTAAAAAAAGTGATGGAAAATCCACTTTTCCCCATTTTCTTTACGAAACAAACATAAAAAACACTCTCCCAAGAAAGTAACGGAAACACCAAAAAGTGAAGGAAAGTGAGTTTTGGAAAGTGGAGGAAAGTAACCAAACAGCCCCTAAAAAGAAAAGAACTAAAAGTGAAAAACCATGCAAAATCTATAAAACATGTAGAGTTTTGTTTCATCGCTTCTGAAGTATTTTGTTTAATCAAGCCCAATATTTTATGGAGCCAAAGATATAAAAGCCCATTCGTTAATGGCATAACGAGCTGAGAAAGACTACACGGAGAGAACAGGAAAATCTGTACATTGCGGTGTTTGCCACTTTGTCGGTGCGGTTGGTGTCATGTGGGAGGCATATGAGTTTAAGAAAAGGATTGCATATTTATAATTCAAAATTTTATTCTCGTTCATCTTCAAACCCACTCATTTTCCAAATCGTTCCTGAACCCAAAATAAATATACCAGTTTGTTTACTTTTACGTTTATCATTGTCATATGAGAGGATTTTTTTAATATAGCAATGATATGGCTTAATCTCCATCAAGTGAATAAATAAGGAGAGAGAAAGTTCATAACAATACTCTATTGAGATTGCGCCACATCATTGTATATGAGTGTATTCCTTCATACAACATACGATACCATTAACCTCAATTTTAAACTTAATTTATGTTTCAATAAAAATGTTTTGGGTCTAATTTGCTACATTGGTATATTAATAGCACCATTTGGGTGTAATTTTGATGTATTTGGTGTATCAATGGTTGTATTTGGGTTTAAGATGGCGTGCTTCGATTTGAATATAATTAATTTATGACTATTTTGGATTCAAGTATTATTTTGGGATTGAGTAAGCCTGAAAATAAATAGGGATAAAGCTTTTTATCTATAAATATAAAATATGAAAAAACCTTAGGATATCGAGATGAAGACAAAGAAAACAACTAAAGCTATTCGATGTTGGGGGAGTTGATGATCCCCGATTTCAACCTCCACAATCCGAAGATCAACCATAAGTTCACAAGATAGAAAACAACACAAGCAATAAAGAACATTGAGATTTATGTGATTCAATCGACCAAGTTCAACCTACACCACGATGCAACAATATGAGAATCACTATGTGTGAGAGTGAACGCTATAAGAGATAGTTCTCTCACATTCTGCCAATCTCTCAACCTCACATACATCTCTCATATTCTCTCCCAAGCTCTCAAATCTCATCTCAAATCTCTCTCGCACGAGCGATGCTTATACAGTGCTAAATCAAAATCCCTAACTTGGCCCAAAGGCCCACTATGGTTAACACTCATAAGATACAAATTAGATATGAGACATGTTCACCTCACCAAAAGTTGCACGAATTTAAAAAATTATATCTACATGTACATCTTAGAAATTATAGATGCCTTTAGAGCTTTACGTGTCATCAGTTAAATGCTTCACGTATGGTTTGGGTCATGACATGCATGTAGTATACAACTAAACATAAAATTCTATGTTTTTGAGTTCGATATGTAAAATCGACCTCCTATATGAGATTCTACGCAAATCTATGTGTTTGGCTGAGCCACAACTCTTTTTATTTCTTTCTTCTTCTTCTTCTTGTTTATTTTGTTTTGTTTTGTTTGGTTGTTGTTGTGTTGTTGATGATGATGATGGACACAACTCTCTATTTCATGGAAAAGTGATTCTCTCCGTAAATAGAAGCTCTAATTAACTCATTCCTTTGTATTGCTGTAATCCTACATATCCCCTTCTCAGTTATCAGCAGCCCATAGAAGGCAAATTGATTTGGTCATTTCATTTCATCTACTATTTAACTATAAGCAAACGATTATTTTTAACTCAATATACATTGATTCCACATTAAAAAACAATTTGTAGAGAATACTAAGATAATGCTTTGAGCAAAGTAATACATTTTATTCTTAAATTTCTTTACTAAAGTTTTTCAATATTAATCTAATACTAATTAGTTTTTAAAATGAGAAAAATGTAGGAACTTGGTACCAAGCATAAATTTTATGCTTAATAGTGAGGTGTCTCATTCTCATCTATTCTTCAACGAGAAATTCTTAGGTGCTCATGGAGCACCTAAGTGCCTACACCCCTCTAATAGGAGGGGGGCATGTATCACTAGAGGGGAGAATGTGATGTCACTTTCTCCCCTCTAGTGCCACAGGCCCCATTCCTATTGGAGAGGTGTAGGCATCTTGCCTACTGCATGAGTAGACAAGAATTTCTCCTCTTGAACCTATGTGAATGCAGTTTCACATTTGAACGAGTGGATGTGAATGAGCGACATCACTATCAAACACAAAAAATTGTGCTTAGTACAAAGTTCCTCCATATTGCTCTTTTAAAATATAAAATAATTAGACCTAACTACAACGCGCTATCACACTAAAGAAAATTGATTGGCGACATGATGACATAAACATCCGAACATCAAAATTGAGATCGATTGAGATTGTTTCAGAAGAAAAGATGCTAGTCTCCGCTTCATTCATAGTTTTAGAACTTGGTCAACGAGACATCATATACAAGCTTGAGTAGACAAAACCTATGTGAATTGCATGAATGAAAGGACATCTATACATGAAGTATTTTAGTGTTCATGGATTTTTCAAGTTGTCCGAATAAACGGATAAATAGTTAAGTATGTATTTTTTTTCTATTATGATTATATATTTTTGGTAGTTCTATTATGATTATTTTAAATGACATTTCATATATATATATATATTTCAATTGTTCTTTCATCCTCACACGCTTGGAAAATTTTAAAAGGACAAATTTTTGATTTAGACCCTTTTGGATTTTATTTTTAAAAACGACCCCATTGAGTTTTATTTGTCATTTCGGCCAGTCCTACAAACTGGCCGAATGGCAAAAACTTCACGAATTCATTTCTCGTGAAATTTTGAGTTAAAACTTCACGGAATTCATTTCGTGAAATTTTGAGCTTAAAACTTCACGGAATTCATTTCCGTGAAGTTTTGATCTTTCTTTAATTTCGACTAGCTGCCACTTGGTAAACTGTAGAAATTTGTAAATAAATACGAAATAGGTCGAAATTTAAAAATAAATTCTTAAAAGGGTCTAAATCGAAAATTTGTCCTTTTAAAAAAGTCTAACAAACTATCCATTCCCTTGACAAGTTCAACTATAACGCTATTCTTAAAAGGGTATTCTCACCCCACTCAAGATTCAAAAATATTTTGTCCTATTTGAGTGGTAAGCATGCCATGGTGACCACACTCCACTTTCCTTTAATTTTTAATTTGTACCAAACACAAGAAAATGAGGGAATCAAGTCACACATCAACTATTTTCTTGTCTTTTCAATTTGAACCAAACTAAAGAAAGTGATGGAAAACCCACTTTTCCCCATTTTCTTTACGAAACAAACACAAAAAACACTCTCCCAAGAAAGTGACGGAAAGACCAAAAAGTGAAGGAAAATGGGGTTTGGAAAGTGGAGGAAAGTAACCAAACACCCCCTAAGGTATTGGAAACAAAAGAATAAAAAGAAACAAAATCCAAAAAAGCCCAAACACCAAAACAAAATTCAGAGGTAATTAGATACATTTTGTTCACAATCATATGAACGTGTCAGTAGCTAGCCCATAAACTTAATTAGCTAACCCCCAACAACCCAAAACCCCTACTTTGGTAGGTATCATTCCCTATTTGGCCCATTAATAACATGGGGCCTACAGTCCATCTAACGAAAAGGACCGTATCGATTCGGGTCGGATGCCAAACCGGTTAACCCGTTAGTTTATCCCTGGCATCATGCGTGTGGATTTTGGCAGGACATTACATCGTTTTGTGGGGATAACCGCGACCCATCCTCTTGATTCCTGACGCGGGCCGGCTCCTCGAAAGTCCTCCTTTCTTTCTCCCCTCTCTCTTCTCAACAAAAATAATCGAAAAAACCCCCGAATCTCTGCGATCTCGACTCAAGAATCGCGCAATTGCTCTCAGCTGAGGTTAGATTCCTCATCGCCCTTCTATTTTCGATTTCCTGGTTTAATTTGCATCGATTTTGCTCTTTGCTGTCGATTCCTGCTTGATGTGTGATCAGATTGTTTTAGCCCTAATGTGCGGTGAAACCCTAAAAATTGATTTTTGGGAGCTGCTTTGAGTTATTGAGATGGATCATGTTTGATTTCAGCTTGTTAGGATGATTGAATTTTTTATTTTGCTTGTGGAAGTGGATCTGTAGTTGTAATTTTTGGGTGATGTTTTAATTTTGATTTTTTGAGTTTTGAGGAGACTGTGACGTGCAAGTTACTGAGTTGGGGAGACGTTTGGGATAAAGCTTGATACTGGATTCATGATTAGTTAGTTGGGATGCTTATGATATGGAATTAGGTTAAATTGTTGGGAATACTTTTCAGTGCCTTGCTGTGGGATGGTGGACGGGAACTTAATACCTGTTAGCCTGTTACCCTCAGTCCTGGCAATCTAAACCACTTGAGAATCCATGTCTGAGTATATGTCAATTTTGGGTTATGAAGATAAAAAGAACTTAAATATAATGCTCATTTACATTGACCTGGCACCTCCGTCCTAGGATCATTCGTACCTATTATATTTTTTTATTTCATGTGCATGTGTGCATGCACACTTGTGGTTGCATATGTGTGGTCGTGTACATGCCGGGAGATGGGTGGGTTTAGTGTCATGCATGAATGGTGTAGTTTTCCCCCCTCATTATCCTTTGATTTCAACATTTGATGCCAGATAAACATTTTTGATGACTATGAAGGCTGGTATTGTCATTTTGTGTGTGCTGGGTGGGCGGTTTTTTTTTGGTGGGGGGGGGGGAGGATGGACATTGTGATCGAGAGTAACTACTCTCTTGACGACAAAGCTCTCGAACAGACTACTCACCTTTTAATCGATCATTCATTTTACATGTGTGAATGTGTTTCCTAAACACACAAACTTGGTACAAAGTAATAACACTGTTGCATACTATTTAACTCAGAATTTCAGTGATATAAATGTTCTACAATCTCTTAATAGTGGTAAGATAGTACTTTTTTAACGATTAACGAAAAAGACTACCTAAGCATTTGCCTAGCCCAAAAAGCAATTGGTTTCTGTCTAAGGAATAGGAGGAGGAACCGGAAGCTGCTGCCTTGAGCCTTATTGTTCTTTAGAAAGAGGTAATCGAAGAGTGGAGGAATAAAGAGAGAAACATAATGTTTAACCACTTCAGTTTTAGTAAATCAGATGTTTAATAGTTTCACATCCCACACACACATTCATGCACATATGTTGAAATATACATGATGACATACAAAAATATATATTCATATATACATGCGCATATACATTATGCACAGACATAAATACATATGCCTATTACTATATTAATATTATTAGGACGAGAAAGACAAATAGCTAACATAAGTTTTATATTTTAAATGAAAAATGTATTTTTTCAGTGTGTACACAACGTGTCATGTAATGATTATTATTCTTTTCGAAAGCACTAACTATATTAGATAGAAGTTGGAAGCTACATGAATCTAGCGTAATACTCCCTTACCATTTTGAATGACAAGAAACTAACATATTGAAAATGGTGCAAAGTGCCCATTCGTTCTAGTTAGAGCAAAAAATCAATGGCAACAGGAAATTCAGAGGAAAGGCTCTTGAACCTGAGTTTATCTTTCTATCCCTTATTTGAATGGAGGTTATTCTTTTGGAAAACACCATTGGATAATGGGAGTTAAGGCAATCCTCGGATATCTTCATTAGATAATTAATAGAGGTTAGAGAAATCACTCTGGGCCACCATTTACTATCCATCTCGTTCAAATTTAAGGTTTCCATAGAGAAATATTGTTTTCTATTCCTAACACATTTGACTTGATGGAAAATTAATATGACCACAACTATGAACCAAATTTAAAATATATTACATAATGACTGCACACCAACTGGTGCATCGTATTTGCAAGGAAGAGTTTTGGAAATTTGTATTGGTGCTGGACATTGTTTTGGAAAAGGTCAATGCTTTCTAAATCATATTGGCTTCAAGTACCGTGATTATGTGCTTCTTGATATGTCAAATATATCATGTAGATAATATTGATAGTATTAAAGCTATGAGAGGTTTAGAAACTCCTCTAGCTCGGGTAAAGCTTCATATAGTGTTATGTAGTTAAGCTTTTTGGAGTGATCATCATAGCTCAGTGCCTTGAAAATGATTTTTAATTGGCTATAAGGATCAAATTGGGAAACCATTTAGAAAAGAGATGTCATGTCATAAGATCTTATGTGGTCATATTCTGGGGTTCAGTGCGGTCAATCAATAAGAACTCACATGCATTCAGTACATCTCAAGTCACACCCTTAAGATTATCAATTTTTATCATATATCTAAACAATATATTTAGGATTAACCTCTATTCTGGTGCAATATATCAACAACCATGCTCTCTTATCAATGATGGTAGATCTAAACCTTTCATATATACACCATCAAATTAGTTGATATCCCCATGTCTGCCTTATGCCAATGTAGTCTCACCGTAATGTGTTCCATCACACTTGTAATTCAACCCAAAAAGTTCAAGTCCATATTTGTAAACACATATATTCACATAAAATATTAATTTGTAAGAATGGAGACATGTTGAACAGTAATCTAGCACCTTGCCTCTCAAAATCTTTATCTTCCTACTGTACCCTATTCATAATCTTCTAATCACTCTGAACATCAATGGTGTTTGCACGAGAACACCATGAAATAACTCATACAACGCTTAAGAGTACAAGTTAGAACCAACTATCGTCTTGTATAGGTATAGAAATCTAATGTAACAAGTAACTTTTGCTGGGTCTTGCTAAAATTAGTATAAACATTGTTAAGAAATATTCTTTAATAAATTCAAGTAGACAACCAAAAATCTGTAAAATTGCTAAATCAAATAATAAATCAATAACTATATAAAATGACACCTATTTAGCATGCAATTAGTCTGGTTATATTATTATTCAGTAGTAAAACTTTATCAGTTTTCATAGAAAATATTTTATACCATCAGCAAATCATGATAGGCCAGTTAAAGATCGTTATAATAAACAACATAGTGAAAATACTATCATAAAGTAAACTGTTAACTTCATGTACAAATCTATAATTTTCACATAAAATTAAAATTTATCCAGGCAAAGATCTTATAATTTTGTTGAGTTTTACCGAAACAGCTCCAATGGAACAGAGTAATTGCTGGATTGTTCTTTTTCATATCTATTTCACTTGTTTACTAGACTCATATGTTTAAACAACTAAACACTGATGTACCTTATTGGGTTATCTGAATAGGTCAATTATAGTAAGTAATCTTTACCAGATGAAATTTGAGTATATCCCCTGAGTCCAATAAATCTCCCCGAATGTTTCTACTGGAATTCCATAAAACCACTCAAACATCTCTGAGACCAATATATTCCGTATAGAGTCTTGCATCAAACAGGAATAGGCTTAAACATTTAAAGTCCTAAAATGAAAACGTCTTGTTTCCGAGAAAATCTCAGATTCAGGAATTCAAAAGAGGAGAAACATCGGCACAAACATGAGCTCTTAGTTTTCTTTAAAAGCACCTATGAAAATACTAGCCTCCTAAAATTTAATAATAGAAAGTTTAGGTTTAAGGCTTCTAACAATTCACTGGATTTTAGAATTTAGAGGATGGTAGGCGAACTTCCAAGAGTCTCCTTATCTTTTTTCCTTTCCTTTTTGCCTTCAGTCAAATGGTGAATGAATATGGGAGAAGCTTTGTTGGCATTTCTTAAGCCATGTCTGTAATGGTTGAAATAATTTTTCCAGTCCCTAAGTTGTCTCAGATTTAGTTTCAGGTTCTTGTGTAGAACATACTTTTGCATAAGTGTAATATCATTTAAGTAAGCATCATGTTTGAATTTTGGTTAAGATGTTTCATGCAAATAAGCTAATGCCCTTATTATATTTCACTAAAAATTTTGGAAACTTTCAGTTCTTTATGAATGAAAACGATCTTTGTACTTTAGTAGAAAATAAAGATTGTTGGGATTCACTACAATTTTAACTCCAATTGGTAAAGTCTTTAGGAAACTTTATAATAAATATTCTAATTTACTATTTGATTAAAAGAATAGATCGCATGTAGAATATCCTTTGACTTTTCTTAACATCCTTATAAGGTGAAGCTTTAAGCTTTAGTAACTGATTTGTCAATCCATACTAATATCACATAAATGAGTTGACTACTAGATGGCCCTGACTATCACAGTAACAAGTTCCACTGCTATTAAAGTGAAAGTTCAATTTTGGCATGAGGCCATTCTCCTCATAGGTTCCATCTTTAACTTAAGGTGTGAGCTCGTCCTTACAGATCCAAAGAGACTTTATTATAGTTGTTGTCTGCTCTTCTATATAGATGTTTTTCGTTGGAATTTTTGGATGTGTCTGTAATTATCAAGGATTAAACTTTAAGCTTATTCGCTCACATTTCATCTTTTCTAACTTTTAGTTACTCTATAATCACAGAAATCCATGGTTCCTTATGTTGGTCTTGGAAAATGTATCAGATTGATGGTTTCTAATTGATCCATTGTCACCTTATGTTGTGATGTAACTGATAATCTTTTGATGTCATTCAAGGATCACCTTGTTATATGATGTTTCTTAGATTTGTAACTTATTTATTTTTTATTTTATTCAATATTGTATTAATGTAGTCTTTTAATCTTCTGTATTTACAGGCCGGACTTAGCTTGGCCATGAGAGTTAGTATTCCTTTTCGTAATAGTGAAGAAATGTACATCACTGATTGATATTTTATTGGGGGAGAACATATTTAAGGAATGCCTTCTCTTCAGTTATTGCCACTGACGGAGCATGGGCGAAATATATTTGCCTCCAGAAGGTAGAACATCTTTCCTTTACATTTGCTTGTCTGCATTGTATTTCTAGCACCACATCATTCATATAGGAAGGACTAATTAAAGTAATAATTTTATGAAAAATAAAGGTTACTTGAACTTGATTAGCTCTATAGTCAATCATCAAGACACGTAAAGCAATATGTAGATGCTATTAACTGGCCAACATTGGAAATCACCTAGAATCAAATTTGTCCTGTCAAATATGATTCCTGACATCCTGTGATATTTAATAATGTGATTTGGTAGAAGTTTCTGACATGCAAGTGATCCTTTTGTGGAGGTGATATCTGTCTGGATTCGTGCCTGTTTGCGGGTGGGCTCTTGGGGAAGTACTCAAAGGTAAGCTTGGCCAGGACCCACAGCTTTGAGTGATATGATTGTGGAGCATGCAAAAACAAACAAAGGGCAATTGGTGTCTCATTTTCTGTGTTCCTTATATGGTAATTTATATAGGCTTTTGTAGTGGTTCCAGCAAGAGTGCATGCGGAAGCATGCTACTTATATGGTGTTCTGGTTATTTTGGTCGCACTGCAAGGACATGATGGTTTTTTTAGCCTTGTTTTGTGGCTAGCATCAGTGGTCCTTGAAGACATTTAACTCTGCATAATTGACGATGCATGAGTGCCTAATATTTTTTAACACAGTCTTCTGGAATTGACCTAGTTGGGCCTTATTCGTTATTTGGGAGTATTTGGGAGGATCATTCATGAGATTAGAGCATGATATTATTTTTTCGTTCAAGGCTAGGAAAGCCAACCTGCTTCCCCTTGCTTTGGCTGCAGGGGTGGTTGGGGACGGGAAGGACCTTCTTCCCTTATCGCTAGTCCTGAAGGCTTATGACCACTTCTTTCTTACCCAATCATTTTTTGTAACTTGCTTCCAGCTTGGGTGGCAATGGGGGCTGATAACCTGATAGCGTGATTCTATGATTCAAGCCCAAATGGTTTATTGGATCTAGATACATATTTTAGAAACAGACCCTTTTCCTCATTAGATCTAGAATTGCTTCTCAAAAATTTAAGCCCGACAACCAGAGAAGTTTATTAGATTAGTTAACTTGCTTCCAACTAAAATACATCTTTCCTACCTAAACATTCTCTGCCTTCGTTTGTGTAATCATACTTAAATATGAATGATGTTGTTATAAATAGAAATAAAAATAACAATGTGAACAAAAGAATTACAAGTTTCTATCTGATTCTTGATCAAATTTGATATATTCATGAAGATAAGTATTGGATAATGGACAATTTAAATCAAAATCTTTGGATCCTCTGGTGGATAATAAATTTCTTAGTGGATCTGGATTTGCAACTTAATCTTATGAGATGTGATCCAAATCTGACCTGTTGCAATCCCAACAGGTTTTGCGGGTTGTCAAATTTGAGATAGCTGAATATATTATATATTTATACCATGGAAGTTTGGAACACGGAAATTAAAAAATCAAACTATCGATATGATTGAAGCTAGGTTTTTCACTTTTGGAAAAAAAAATGGAAAAAGGGATGATTATTGATTTCAGTGTGTAGCTAGATAAACCATAGGAAACGGCTAGAAATTTCTGTTTAAAGCATGCTCAACTTGCTATGACCTTGAATGTTTAAAAAGAAGGAAGTACATGCATTCCAAATGATTGGATATATCACCAGCCATAACGGATGTTGGGAGCGTGGGATACTATAGCAAACCACAACCCGGGTTCAATTGTCCTGGAACGCGGTACACTAGCGAATTTGGTCGTGTTCCAACGCGACCCAGTTTGCTAACTCCGACGACCCGATTTAGAATTCAAATTAGTGAATTTTTTGCAAAAAAACAACGATTTCCGAAATAATAAACAACAAAAAGAGCGTACTTCAATCGCAACTTAAGAATTCTTTTACCATTACTGAACCTTCAATTTGACTCTTGTAGAAAATTGTACATTAAGAAACTCATATTCCTATACTTAAAAACCGGACCTAAAGCGTACCATGTTCCCTAACGTACCATATAAGCTACCCCATCGTACTTGATTCTAAATAAGTGGCGTACCACACTCCCGTTCCGTCTCGTGAATTGGAACAAACTTCGTTCCATGCAAGGTTTGGTTTGGAGTCAATATTGCAGGTTGATAGATTTACATTGGAGCAAGGTTTGGTTAGTTACAGTTGAACTAATATTGTTTATATGAACTTAGATTCAAGTTTCACTTTATCCAATTGTGGGTAAACTCTGGTTAATAATTATTTTAGCATTTATTTTTGTATATGTTTCGATTCCTTTTGTTAATAAAACTAGAACCATAACAGACAGGAAAGTTTGAAACTTGCAACAAGCAAACTCAGATTTTTGGTGGGACCAAACTCTGTTCTAAAGGTCATGTAAATATTGTAAATTACATTCTGTGAAGTAGGGCAATTGTGTTGTGAATCTACATCATGTCTGAACCATGTTGAACAGGACTCAACCTGCCATGCGAATTGTGATTACTGGCTTATCACACTCTGTTCTAAAGGTCATGTAAATATTGTAAATTACATTCTGTGAAGTACGGGCAATTGTGTTGTGAATCTACATCATGTCTGAACCATGTTGAAAAGGACTCAACCTGCTATGCGAATTGCGATTACTGGCTTATCATACACTTTATAGAATTTGTTGACATTATTGTGCTGGTGTGTTATGTAGCGTCAAGTCTGTATCAGTGTATCTATATTGGGTTCTCTTAGGTTAAGTGAGCATCAATTTTAGAGGATGTGGGAATTCCGGATTTTTAATACAGTTTTAAACGACTTGTTATGACTAAACCTTGATCTGCAGTTTCAAGATGCATCAATAAAAATACTAAATTCTAAATTTCCTATGAATAATGCATGTTGTGATTTGTTATTGATACCACTAAATTTTCTGAGTTTCTCAACTTGTAACACGTTCATACACACATCCACCTATTGATCAAGTCGCTTTAGATCACCAATATAAGGTTTAACCGAATGAGAAAAATTAAGATGCGCGTTAAATACCAGGAAATCTGTGCTGGTGCAGTTTTATCTGAGGGATTGACAGATCCTGAAGAATGATTCATAAGAAAATAAATGGATAATGCTGAAATGATTTTGAAAAAGAGTCAACTAATAGAGTAGTTAGACCAATGATACAAGTAGGTGATGAAACAACTGTCTATTTATGTGACTGGTCTTGAAATTTTTTTCTATTTATGGGGGATGTAAACCAATGATGGATTACATGGAGAAAAAATCTGCCGAAAATATGTGTAAAAGGTTTGTTTTGGTTATTGTCTTGGTAAATGTTATACACTTATCCTTAATAGATCTGTGGTTGTTCAATCCTCAGGGTATGTGGAACTATTTTGTGCAAGCATTTTGTTCCTATATTAATTTTGTTTGTCGCGCCATTGAATTTGTCTAACCGTTAATTTCCTACAGGAGAACACTTGTTACGGTCACAGGTGCTCTAGTTGCTGGTGGAACCATTGCATACTTGAGGTCTAGGCACCAGAACAGGTTGATCAGACCTGACTCTTCTGCTTCTGATGTTGCATCTGAGTCCGGGAAAGCAAAATTGAGTCAGAATGGTGTTGATGACAAGTCCATCAGAAAGTCAAGAAGGAAAAGGAGTGGATTAAAATCTCTACATGTTTTAGCTGCTATCCTCCTTTCCCAGATGGGAAGAAATGGCATGCGCAATCTCATGGCTTTAGTTGCTACAGTGGTTAGTTAATTACTAATGGCGTTTAGTTTCTATCTTGCCTTTGCAAGGAAGCTGATTCATAAATTCAATATAATAATTACATTCTGCTGATGGTTAATGATACCGCATATTTATGTCATAAATATATTCGTGTTACAGGTTATGAGAACTGCCTTGAGTAATAGACTGGCAAAAGTGCAAGGGTTCTTGTTTCGAGCTGCTTTTCTACGGCGTGTACCGACTTTCTTACGCCTAATCATAGAAAATCTTCTCTTATGTTTTCTCCAGTCGACATTATTTTCCACTTCAAAATATTTGACAGGGGCCTTAGGTTTGCGGTTCAGAAAAATATTGACGGATCTCATACATGCTGATTATTTTGAGGTAAATTTACCTTTTCTTTTCCTTACAAATGAATCCATTGGAACATGTTTGTTTTATTTTCTTCATTTAATGATTGCTTTTTATGCTAAATGCTTTCCTTGAGTAATGCTTCTTAAATTGGTATTTATCCATAAATTTCTCCTATGATGATGTGTGCACCTTTTGGTTTCTAGCACGATCCATATTCTCAGCTTTTGTGGTTTCTGAGCTCCATTCACCTTCCAAATTACTTCTGCCATTTTGAACACTTTACTTTATGAGGACAGTCTTCTGAATTTCTTTCATACATATTGGTGCGCTCCAAATGTCTACTGCTTTCATTTAAAGCCCCAAGGAAAATGTATTATCACATTTTCTTCAGTGAAATTCATGTAGTTTTGCATGCCAAAACATTATCTGTGCACTGCTTGCCTCTCCAAATTTGCACTTTTCTATTCCTACAGGAAACAAACAGTATGGTTTTCCTAATATGTAATGCCCTAAAGCATTATTTATTGGTTCGACCTGCAAACCATGGGTTAATAATTGGACTTGGACCCAGCTTGTTCCTATTTTGGTTGGTGCTGCTCTAGGCTAGTTCTTGCCATGAAGACTTTGACCCAAAATGTTATTGATCACTGGGTATGAATCACGTCCAAGTTGGATGTTTGGAGCCCTGCTGCAGTTCCATGTAAAATGCTTGCATCCTCTTAATGCAGCGTGTTCAATTTTTCGTAAGGTTCACATTAGTTTTGTTAAATGTGAGTATTTTTACTCATCAACAATTGTCTTTGGTTGAGGCCGCAGTTCAGAACTTCTGGTAATCAAATTACCTGGCGATGTTTAGATTTATGATATAGCATGATGCATACTAGTGCTGGGGTGGATATGTCTGAAAGGGACCTGGATATCCCCATGTAGCTCCTTGTAAATAATATGATAAATATCATAAATGTCTAGAACTAAGAATTTTATCAAGTGTCAGATGTTTAAGTATGGTCCCCTTAGGTCTATAGCGGATCCATGGATTTGCTCTCATTTGAATTTTCAACTCATTACTAGTCCCCAGTTTTTTTCTGCTGGATCACTGTTCGGACCTGATCAGCAGTAAACTACCTGTAGATATTTATGTGTACGAATATTTGTGTATAATAACTAATTTGCATCTACCTATGAATATTTCATTCTGCCTACCTGAGATATGAGTAATGCAAGCTCTGTTGGTTTTTTCCACTGCCTATGTCTGAGAAACAAAATTATCTTTGATGATTTATTCTATATGGAGACAACTGCTCTAATAATCTTTCTGTTGATAGTGACAAGTTACAGTGTAAGTACCATGGATGTCAGTAGAGAAAATAGCCAGCTTTGAACTACTTGAATTGAATTGACGAATGCTATACTATAATTTACAATTCTATGGTCTCAGTTCTAACTTCTGAGGACTCACATAGAATATGTAGAAATAATGTATAGGAATTCAAGAAACTACAAGGCCTTAATATTAGCAATATTAGTATGAACTATATATTCCTGAAATATAGTTGCTGATAATATAACTAATTATCCAATATATTTTATCTATTACAATTATAACTAATAGGACTAAACAAGTTCTTACTTGATGTGTCTTTACACTAACCAAAGAGTCAAAGACTTTTATGAATGTTCCTCTACATTATGCTTTTTGCATAAGTTATTTCTAGAGTTTTATAATTTAGACTAAAATCAGCTATGTGTTTACGTTTAGCAATTCTATGTTATTGGCATGTATGTTCTTGTCCGTTTATATAATTAAACAGTACCTATAGTGGTTATACTGTCATACAGGCCTGATGCTCTATGCTATTCACCCTTTTAATTTTAAAATCTATTTGTATCTAAATCAAAGCTGTTTAAGTTTCTTGTTACATTCCATTGCATTTGCCAGAATGCTATTTTCTGTAGAAACAAAATAAAGGCCTTTGCTAAAAAACTTATTCACATAAAGACATTTTTTTTTCTTTTCTTGTAGCAGAAAATAATATTGTCTTGAATATATTTTGCAGTCATACTGGGAATGAAAACACTCATCACAAAATAAATTATAACTGAATTACGTGGAGCTCTTATTGGAGATAAGTCTGGGATCTCAGTTTTGACATCCACCTGCCTGTATGGCTGATAGTTCAATTATGCCCTCACTGGCTGACTCCCATTGCAAAAAAGAAAAGGAAAGAACTAAACAAGAAAAAAGAGGAAAAACTGATGATCAAGAAAATTTGGCTTCTTGCATAGTTGAAAACATTTTCTCGGAGGACAGAGTGATGGTCTGGTCCATGAAAATGCTCTTTTCTTGCATAATTGAAAACATTTTCTCACAGGGCAGGGTGATGGTCTTTTTGGTCCATGAAAATGCTCTTTCTTTCATCTATTTTTCCTGATTTTTTTGGATAACAAAAGAAGTCAGTTCTTTATTATTGCTGCATGGACAAATTTTTGACTTCTGCTTTTCTACGAGCTCCCTGTATAGTGTCTTAGTTCTCGACTGCTAGTGATTCATGGATAGTGTTTCTATCACTATATTTTTGTTATTGTTCTTGAATTTATTGACTATTTAATTTGTTTCTACAATGATGCAGAATATGGCGTACTATAAAATATCACATGTAGATGACCGAATCACCAACCCAGAGCAGCGCATTGCGAGTGATATACCAAAATTTTGTTCAGAATTGAGTGATCTTGTACAGGAGGATCTCACTGCAGTCACAGATGGGCTGCTCTATACCTGGCGCCTCTGTTCTTATGCAAGTCCAAAATATGTGCTCTGGATACTGGTATAATGTGCCTTTCTTTTGCAAATAAACTGGGTAGTTATTTTCCGTGCAGTTCTGTTATTGATTCGGTTTCCTTAATGTGTTTTTTGGTCTTGTATCGCAACACATGTAAGCATGCTTTATAGTCTTGTCCCTATAACACACCACCATTTCTGCACACTTATTGCATATAGCCACGAGTCAATTAGTAACTGCTTCATACTTTTCTATAATATATTCCCATAAAATGTTTTTGTATTAGAATAAAATGCTTATATTTTCCTTTTGTGGTTGTATTTTTTGTTATCAGTTATGATAAGGTCTACCTTCACAACAGAACATTCTTGTTGCTTTCAGGCATATGTAATAGGGGCAGGGTCCGTGATTAGGAACTTCTCCCCTGCATTCGGGAAATTGATGTCCAAGGAGCAGCAGTTAGAAGGGGAATATCGGCAGCTTCACTCACGGCTAAGGACCCATGCTGAAAGTGTTGCATTTTACGGGGGAGAGAATAGAGAATCTTCCTACATCAAGAAGAAATTCAAAACTCTTATCAAGCACTTGAATCTCGTTCTTCATGACCATTGGTGGTTTGGAATGATTCAAGATTTCTTATTGAAATATCTCGGTGCCACAGTGGGAGTTGTCCTGATCATCGAACCATTTTTCGGTGGCAATCTACGATCTGATTCTTCAACAATAGGAAGAGCAGAGATGTTGAGCAATCTCCGTTATCATACAAGTGTTATAATTTCCCTTTTTCAGTCTCTTGGGACTCTCTCTATCAGTTCCAGACGGTTAAATAGACTCAGGTTATTACATCATTTCTTGAACTTGGACTGTCTAACTTCTTTAGCATATTGCTTATTTGAGCAATATTCGAGTGGATCACTGATCTTCTTGTTCTTACATATATTATGTCAATATTTAGAGTTATACTTTTTAATATGCGTCACATTACTGGTTTCAGATTATTCGACTGCTGTGTTGTTTAAAGTGTTGCAAATATTTTTCCTTTTCATTTTAAAGTGTCCAGCAATATTAGGAAATCTATGTGATTTTAAGGCGGGTGGCAGTATTATATTGAGTACGTGACTTGCTTTGCCACATAATTGTGCCTTAATATATTCAGGCTAGGAGTTCCATGGACGATCATCCTCCTTATTTAGTATCTTTATTTATCTTCAGCATGTAGATACACATGCGTGCATGCACGTACACACATGCATCCATCTGCACATGCACATGTATGTTGGTGGCACTTTATATTTTTCTGGAAACAAACTAAAAGTTTATTCCTGCTCATCAAACTACAATGATTGACCACCCCAATGGATAATCCATTCCATTCATCTTGATGTATACATCACAATGTACATGGATAAAAGTATGTGCTTTGAAAATATCTACCTGTCCTGTTGATAAAACGTTATGTCTTATGTGCTTTGAATATCTCTAATCCATCTGTCCAGGTATTGCAAAATGTAAGGTTGTTTAATGCAGAAAGAAATCACCCATTTGGATGTCAAAAAAGCTTTCAAAATGCATACATAAGAAGAATATGAACAAGGTGGACTATTCATTTGAGTAACTCGTGTAGCTTGGCAGGTGCCTGAGGTCCTACAAATCACTACCCTGATACAATGCATAAACTTAACTGTCAGCTTTAATTGCATTAGTTCTTTCTTACATATAACCACTGCAACTATTAGCATGTGATACAGTCTGCAAACATCATCACTTAACTTTAGTAGAAAAGTCTGATCCCTAGTTTGTTTATTCTGATCTAGAACATTGTCACTGTTTTGATGTTCTGTAATATGACAATTTCTGATGCCAAGCTTCTTTCCTGGAAACTTTTCCGACTGATTTTTTTCTTGTTTCAGTGGTTATGCTGACCGTATTCATGAGCTAATGCTTGTTTCAAGAGAATTATCTGAGGTGCATGAAAAAACATCAATTCAGAAGAACTCAAGCAGGAATTATATTAGTGAAGCAAATTATATCGAGTTTGCAGGTGTCAAGGTATTATAAATCCTCTAGAACATCATTCATTTTATTTAAAAAATTTTAGCTTTTGTTCGTGATCCCCTATTACTGCTTATAAATTTCTGCAGGTAGTAACACCGACAGAAAATGTATTAGTGGACAACTTGACTCTTAGGGTGGAATCTGGTTCTAATCTTTTGATCACCGGTAAGTTACAGATTTTTTTTTGTTATGTTATATAGTTTATGCGTGGTACCGACTCTTTTCTATTATGTGGTCTTCAATTGAAATATACACCGGATTCCCTAGATTCTTCTAGCAATGTTTGTCTTTAACTGAGAAATTTTAGAAGCGGTTCTCTTTTTGACATTTTATTTGTCTTAAATGGAATTGCTTGAGTTTACTGCTAAAGTGTTACCTTTTGAGGTTTTTGAATGTCACAGACTTGGCAAGAAGGGAAACTTTTCAGAAGTAAATATAATAAGAAAACTTTTCATGCTTGAAATTTTAACCATTACTACCTTCTTTCACTGGCATCTTAGCTTAGAAATCATTGCGCACCAATTTTATTTTCTATTTGACTGTATGTTAGCTGTATATAATTATTTGGGTAGTAATTGCTATTGTTTTAAATTAATTAGCGATATCTTGTGCTTCTTATTCAAATTAAGTTTGTTGACATTTAAGAAATGGCTCTACATCTTTTTTTTTTAGATGGAAGGAATCTAAAATAGAACCGTGTAGCTCTTTCCTTGAGTAGGTGTACAATAAATCTGACATTAATCTGCGTTTGCGCGCGCACACACACAAGATCCTCTCTGGAAGGATTCGTAAGCAAATCCTTCCTATTCAAATCCAATGATAGGCAATGCAAATTAAATTTGATGGTTCAATCTGAAATATCTTATTTAAAGTGCTAAAAAGCAATCAAATCACCATGCGTCAAATAGCCACCATAGATGGTTGAAATATAGCTAGTTGATTTGATATTCAGACTCATATTTATGGCACAAAACTGAAAATCCAAGCTTTTGATCATCTACATCTTTTAAAGCGTCTGCCCCGTATTTTTTGTTGGGATTCAAACCCTGCTTGATCTGAACAAAGATTTGAAATCTTCGAATCGTGGCTGATATATCGGTATTGCCAATTTTGGAAGTTCGGTGGTTTTGGTTTGTCAAGATCAAACTCTTTAGTAATTTTTAAGACCGCTAAAGTTTAGACTGAATACATGAAATCTTGTATCAAGAGATAATTTGATGCATTATTAGTTTGCAAAATGATTTAACTAAATTAATAATCTATTTTAGTATGCAAATAGAGAAATTAATTTTTTGATGATATGAAATTTAGCAAGCCTAAGTAACACTTATATAAAACTATTTTCATTTATATTAGTTATCAACAAATTTTGCTGTTTTAGGATTATTCATAGATTTTTAATCAACTTCTAATATCAAAACTTGATGTTACAATATTTCAGCTTTATTCTTATCCATATGAAATAGTAGTAACTTGTTTGATTGTAATCGCCCTTTGATATTTTTTGCTTCTTTTGAATTATATATTTTACACGCATGTATGGTTAGTCATTTGTCAACTTTCCTCGATAATTGTTCTGTACAAATTTTTAATGATCTAATCATTGTTTTTAATTTGTTGTTCAATATAATTCATTACTTTTAGATTTTTAGGTGATAATTTCTAGGTAATTCACGACTTTGCTGTTTCTTGTATTTGGCTTTTATCAGAGGTCATTTAAGTTGAATCCAACTTTAATTAATGCTTATTTTACTTTGGTGGAACAAGTGGTGTTTTGTTATCTATATACTACACTTTATGTTCATATTTTTTATGATTTATATATTAACATTTAATAATGTCCCCAAAAGAACTATCATGTACCATCAAAATGTTTGATTGATATGTAGCATGCATGGAAATTTATTTTGGAAAACACACTTTTAAATAGGCAACTGTTCCCATTTTGTTCAAGCATTTATTTCTATCTAAAGCTTCTCTTATCTTTTTGTTTCTTGTTCAGGACCTAATGGAAGCGGGAAAAGCTCCCTTTTCCGAGTTCTTGGAGGCCTCTGGCCATTGGTGTCTGGCCACATAGTGAAACCTGGGATTGGTTCTGATCTCAATAAGGAAATATTTTATGTGCCACAACGCCCATATACAGCTTTTGGAACACTCCGTGACCAGCTAATTTATCCTCTTACAGCAGATCAAGAGACTGAACCACTTACCCATGAAGGGATGGTTGAGCTGTTGAAAAATGTAAGGCCATTCATATACTTTTGTTACCTGAGCAACTCCCTATCTTTTCCCCATTCAGTCACATATACAGTTTGTTTCTTCTTTTCTTTGAGTCATATACAGTGTAAGTTGCTTGCATGAAGTAAGAGGTTACTATCCATTTCAATTGTCAGGTTGACCTTGAGTACTTGCTGGAACGTTATCCTTTGGATAAGGAAATAAACTGGGGTGACGAACTTTCTCTGGGCGAGCAACAGAGGCTGGGAATGGCCAGGCTATTTTATCATAAGCCGAAGTTTGCTATTCTGGATGAGTGTACAAGTGCTGTTACAACTGATATGGAGGAAAGGTTCTGTTCTAAGGTTCGGGCAATGGGCACATCATGCATTACTATATCACACCGCCCTGCACTAGTTGCATTTCATGACATGGTTTTGTCATTAGATGGAGAAGGAGGATGGAGTGTTCAGTCTAAGAGGTTAAGATCAATGGTTGTTTGTTTCTTTCGGTTCTATTTGAATCACTAATTAATCATGGACATTTCAAGTTGTTATGAATTTTGCAGGGATGATTTACAATATCCCAGTGAAGGGGATCCTAATTTGTTAAAATCATCAGAAACTGATCGTCAAAGTGATGCTCTAGCTGTTCAGAGAGCTTTTACTACCGCCGGAAAGGTTGGAGCTTTTATATGTTCACAGTCCAAGGCATGTTTTATGTCGTTATATTCTGCATATTTTATTTGTCTTTTGCTAATGTCCTCAATCTTGCAGGTAAATACCTTTCCTAATTCCAAAGAGCTTTCTTATTCAACGGGGCTGATAGCATCATCTCCTATCCTAGAGCACAAAGCTTCGTTGCCCATTGTTCCACAACTTAAAAATACTCCAAGGGCATTGCCTTTAAGAGTTTCTGCAATGTTTAAAGTGCTGGTAAGCATTTAAAACCTGGAGGGGTTCATTCTACTTTAGGTTGACATCCTAGATGATTACTTGTGTCCTCGATCTCTTTTAGTTGTATATACTTTTGTTGAGGAGTTGTCCTGTTTAGTTCAAGTAAATATTGAATATTGACATTCTCAGTTTATTTTAACAATCTGTTTACCATTTTCTTAAAAAGATGATTTGGGGCCCAGAAGGGAGTTTGTAACTTGCATAAGAATGAGCTTTTTTGCTTTGTTCTCTTATGTTGTCTGCTTCAAATCTAGGTGCCGAGGCTGCTGGATAAACAGGGTGCACAGTTGTTTTCAGTTGCCTTACTTGTAGTATCCAGGACATGGATCTCAGATCGCATAGCTTCTTTGAATGGTATGCTTAGAATTCGTTACAGAAAAATTGGTGGTAGATGCTTCACACTTTTTCTTATGTTTTACAGGTACCAGCGTTAAATTTGTGTTGGAACAAGATAAGGCTGCATTTGTTAGATTAACGGGTATAAGTGTTCTTCAAAGTGCTGCAAACTCCATTGTTGCACCTTCTCTGAGGTATGGTGGTCATTTATTGAGGAGTTAACTAGGCAGTAAAATGTTTAACTAGACTGTAGGTTGGGTACCTTTATTGGAGTATTGCTTGTTGATGCAATTTTATCAAAAGTAAAACTGGTGTTATCTTTTCACAAGTCATTTGGTTTCTCTCCTTTTTATGTGTGCCTTGGTTTTCGAGATGTACAAGTGTTGCAAGATTTATCCACACATAGATGTGTGTATTCATGTATTCAGGTACTACCAATTGGCTAATATTATGCAAAATATTGTTGATATATTGTTTTAGTGCTGCTTTTATAAAATGAGTTTATGTGCATATGTAGTTTAAACAACAACAAAGCCTTTATCCCAAATTTTTGGAGTTGGCTACACGAATCTTATTCTTCCATTCAGTTTTGTTAAATGTTTTCTCCTCCATTAAGTTAACCATGAAAATAAACTTCTTAATTGCTTCCAACCAAGTTAACCATTGATCTTAACCTCTAGTCCTTTCCCCATTAAATATAATCTTATGACTTCTCTTAACTGGTGCATTTAGTTGCATTCATTACACATGGACAAACCATCTCAATCGATTCTCTCCTTTTATCCTCCATAGGAGCAACCTTGAACTCATGTCGTATCCTGTCTCTTAGTGTGTATTCATTTCAGTTAGACTCATTTCTTCACACATGCCATTTCTTAATTGCTGAATATAACCATAAGATATTGTTAGTATATAGTTGTCCTGTAGAATTTTCTCTTTAATTCATAGGTATTCTAATATGTTGTACTGAAACGGGTACGGGTGCGAGTATGGGTGCGGGTACGGATATGGGTATGGGACACACCAAATTTGTAAAAGGTAGGGTATTGGGACACGGCTCATTTTCGAAGTGGATACTCAAATGACCTTTAAAATCATAGTTTTCACTGGGTATGCGCTGAAACAAACCTAATCCATGTCCACAAGTTTCAAGAAGTGGATGGGAAGCGTAGGATATACGTCCAAGAAGAGTATGACGGGTGTTTTAAACTATAACATGTATTATATAATAGAGTACATGTGTGAATAAATGTATGCATATATTCAAGGATTGTTCGTGTCCCATACGTGTTGGGATTCATGATGGAAGTAACCATGTAAATACGTATTCTATGATCACATAGAACTCTAGAGGCACTCCATTTCAAGCATTCAGATTAATTCTATAGAGTACATCATTCTTGATTTTACTATCTTGACGAGTGACTGATATTAAATACCGAAGGTGTACTCCTAGGTATTTCTTGAATGTCAATATGTGCTATATTTTAAAAACAGTGGCTGCTGCCTGCTTACATCATGCAGACAAGCAACCCCAGAAGTTGCGAATGTTCTGCTCACTTTCAATTCAGTGTTACTTCGTATCAGAAATGTCTTGTGTATTAAGTTTACGTGTTTGTTTGTGTGATCTTTATATTTAGTTGTTGTAGCAAAATATATAATTGCATTCTTATTGGATTCTTGAATTATAGTGTATACTTGTCCTTCTGGCTTCTGGTGCAACATGTTTTTAGGACCCTTTAATAATATGTACTCCATGTGACGCATGATGTGCTCTAGGATGCTCTCGTGACATAGATGTGATCTCTATGAACCCTGAACCAGCAAGTTTTTCAGAGTTTTCCCGAACTGGTGACATCTGATGATATGTTTGCCGATCATTTTTGACTGACACATTGACTCAAGAGATATTAGATCTCTCATTGGTAGCCTTTTGAAGAATACTTTGTGATTGCAGATAATGGTTTTAAAATCATAAAAGTTTTTTAAAAGTTAAAACCATACCTCACAGATCAGGTTGGGAAATAATAGTTTTTTGAAGAATATTCTATGATTGCATTAGTTTTTTATGCGTCCACAGCAAATATCCCTAACCCTACCTAATGTGTAACCTTAACTCAACTATATACTCTGCCCTAATGCTAATCACAACTCTACTCCAACCCAAATCCCAGCTGAAAAACTGCTCGTCTTTACCCTTAACTATTTTCAAACTCAAAACATAAAGGATAAAGCTTGAACCTATTTAACTGTAACACTAACCTTAGAACAGAACTCCAGTCCTATCCCTGTTTCACCACAGAGCTGATCCCCACACATAAGTTTCTTAAAGGAACTTAGATGGTTTAATATATGCTAGCGCTCTTTTGCTCATTCTAATTGTAAAGTTGTGTAAATAAAATTTGGAATTATTAGTTCATTTATTCAGTGAAGCCTAATATATCCCTTAGTTTATTTACAGGTATTTGACATCAAGGCTCGCACTTGGGTGGCGAATTCGTTTGACTCATCATCTACTTGAGAATTATTTGAAAAATAATTCTTTTTATAAGGTATACACTGGATTCTCTTATCTACTTGAGCATCATTAAGTTCATTCAGAACCATTCTATATTAGCATGTATTACTTGCTTCACTATTCTTTCACTTCAGGCATGCTATTCTCTTGCTCTATCTCATCTCTCTGTATGTGTGTGTACACACACACATATGCACACCCACCCACACCCACCCACCCACCCACGCGTGTGCGCGTGCACACACATATATAAGAAAAATGAGTATCCGTGGTGCCAAGGACAAAATTGGCCCTTGGTAATAAGGTGACCAGTTCTCATCCACACATTTAAAGGTGCCTCATTCGAAAATGGTCCCCACTTGATTAATCACCTAGTAGATGAGTGGATGAGAAGTGATCACCTCACTATCAAGAACCAAATTTAGTTATTGGTATGAAGGATACATATATTCCTCTATCTATATATGTGTTTGTATAGAGAGAGTAAAACTAGACTAAACTTAAGTAGATAGGAGCTCTTATCCACCAACTTATTATTCCTTGATTTTGCTTTGAGATTTTTGCTGCTCATCAATATTATTTTTGAGATGCGTGCCTTGACGTATAGCACATTCTAGTATGAATCTCAAAACAAAATCAATGGCTAAGAAAATTGATGGACAAGAGCTCATATCCGCGTAAGTTTACAAGAGCTTTACCATATATATATATATATATATATATATATATATATATATATATATATATATATATATATATATATATATATATATGAGAGAAATGAGTGTCTTTAGTACCAGGAAAAATTGGTTCTTGATAGTGAAGTGGCCACTTCTCATCCACTCATCTAATACGTGCATAATCAAATGGAGATCATTTTTAAGTGGGCAATTTTAAATGTGTGTGTATATTTCTAAGGAGCCACCTTAGATTGAACCTAAGGATGCACCTCTCAATGCACGGATTATGCTATTCCAATGGACGATCCGCTCCATTCTTCATGATCAAAATGTCTCAAAACATCTATAAAATAAAAATCATGATGTTTCAATACTTTTAACACAATCATTGTCTATTTAGTTGTACTATCGTAAAACTGTTAATTTTACAATTGCTTGATGCATGAGTAACTATAACCCAATATGTGCCTAATTTTTTTACTTATATACCATCCAAAATATATAGATTGAAAAAATTGGTTGTATATAACGTAGTTTTGAAGGTGTATTTTTAGATTGAATCTAAGATGCCTCCTTAGTATATATATATATATATATATATATATATATATATATATATATATATATATATATATATATATTGTTAGGGTTTTGGAGAAGTTTGGGAAGAGGAGAGAGTTGGTGGCTGAGACACAATCTTTGGGGAGAAACTCAAATTCTATTTCTCTCATAGGGTTTAGATATTACATACTACAAAATAAAGATAAAAGGCCCATAGGCCCAATAAGCAATTTGGGTCACAATATAACAATCTCCACCTTGAGACAAATTGCGCCCAAACAAACTAAGCATAAAACTAACTTAAACAAAAGCAAATAAACATAAAGCTACACCTAGCATAAGCTAGCAACAAAGCAATACCGAACTTGAACAAAATTTAAACTTTGCAATTGGAAGAGGCTTAGTGAGCATATAGGCGAGATTAGACTCGGTACCAATCTTCTTCACGACAACCTTCCCTTCCGAGATCACATCTCGAACAAAATGATACCGAATGTCAATGTGCTTGGTCCTCTCATGGTACATGCGATCCTTCGTCAAATGAACGGCACTTTGGTTGTCACAATATATCTCAATAGGACCCTCAAATGACGACATCTCACCAACAAAAGCCTTGAGCCAAATAGCCTCCTTAATAGTCTCGAATTGCCATATACTCGGCCGGTGCTTGAGAGTGCAACGGTTGATTGAAGTTGAGACTTCCAACTAATTGCACATCCTCCAAAAGTAAACACATAACCGGTCAAAGACCGTCTCTTATCAAGATCACCCGCAAAATCCGCATCCACATAACCCGTTAGGTTATCATTGCTCCTTCCAAACTCCAAATGAGCATCAATGGTACCCTTCAAATAGCGGAAAATCCACTTCACCGCTTCCCAATGCCCTTTTAGGGACAAGAGAGGTACCTACTTACCACACTAACGGCTTGAGCTATGTCGGCCGAGTACACACCATCAAGTACATAAGACTCCGACAAAGACTTGAATATGAAACTTTCTCCATATAGCTCTTCTCATGATCGGATTGGCTCATATCGGCGCTAAGCTTGAAATGCGTCGCAAGAGGAGTAGACACAACCTTTGCCTTTTCCATACCAAATCGGCGTATTACCTTCTCGGCGAAACTCTTTTGTGAAAGAAATAATTTTCAATTGGACCGGTCCTTTGTGATCTCCATACCAAGGATCTTTTTGGCGGCCCCTAAATCTTTCATCTCAAACGCCAAACCAAGTTGCTCCTTCACCCTCCGAATTTCTCCCAAATCGAAGGTCGCAATCAACATGTCATCAACGTAGAGTAACAAATAGATGAACTCATCACCCACTAGCTTCTTGAAGTAAAGAGTAACAAATAGCTAGAACGGTAGAAACCAATACTCACCATGAATGAGTCAAATTTCTTGTACCATTGTCGCGGGGATTGCTTAAGGCCATAAAGGGACTTCTTCAACAAACAAACATGGTCCTCCTTTCCCACGACTTCAAAATCCTCCGGTTGCTTCATGTAAATTTGCTCTTCTAAATCACCATGCAAGAAGGCGATTTTCACATCAAATTGTTCCAACTCCAAATCCTTCATTGCAACCAAAGAGAGCAAAACTCGAATGGAGGTATGCTTTACCACGGGAGAGAACACCTCATTAAAGTCCACACCTTGGACTTGGCTATAACCCTTAGCCACAAGTCTCGCCTTGTATCTAATATCCCCCGAATTTGAGCCATCGATCTTCTTCTTAAAAACCCACTTGCAACCTACAATTCTCTTGCCACTAGGCGGCTTCACAAGAGTCCAAGTTTGGTTATGTTGCAATGAATTCAACTCTTCATTCATGGCCGCAACCCAATCGGTCGCATTCTTGGAAGAGATTGCCTCTTTATAACAAGATGGCTCGCTTGAATCCAAATCTTCGGCAATAGCCAAACAATAAGCATAATCGGAATATCCATATCTTGCGGGTGGTCGGATTTCCCTTCTTGTGCGGTCCCTAGCCAAAGCATATGGTTGATCTTCTTCTTCCTCTTCTTCAACATGAGCATCTTCATGATGTGACGTGGCCTCGTCACCTTGTTGGACCGACACCTCAAACTCCACCTTCTTCTCAAATGTCTTGTCCTCCTTACTAGTCGGCTCGGGTGCTCCACCTTGTGTCTTCAACATGACCAACTCATCAAATGTAACATCCCTTGAGATGAGGAACTTAGACAATTTAGAACACCATAATTTGTACCCCTTCACATTCATGGGATACCCAACAAAGACACACTTCTTCGCCCTTGGCTCCAACTTTCCTTCATTCACATGGAAATAAGCGGGACAACCAAACACCCGCAAGCTCGAATAATCGGCCGGCTTACCCGACCATACTTCTTCGGGTGTCTTGCATTCAATTGAAGTGGTAGGAGATCGATTCATCAAGTAGCATGCCGTGCTTATGGCCTCGGCCCAAAACTCCTTACCCAAACCCGCATTGGAAAGCATACACCGAGCCCTTTCAAGTAGTGTCCGATTTGCCCTTTCGACAACACCATTTTGTTGTGGAGTGTGTACAACCGTCTTATGACGAACAATCCCTTCGGCCTTGCAAAAGTTATCAAACTCACGGTTGCAAAATTCCAAATCATTATCGGTTCTCAACCTCTTTACTTTCCTTCCCGTTTGTTTTTCCATAAGAGACTTCCATTTTTTAAAGTTTTTGAACACTTCACTTTTCTCTTTCAAGAAATAAACCCAAAGCTTCCTCGAGAAGTCATCAATGAAAGTGAGCATATAACGAGAACCTACCTTTAGATGGCACTTGAGAGGGCCCCCAAAGGTCCGAATGAATGTAATCCAATGTTCCCTTGGTCGAATGAATGGCCGTCGAGAAGCTCAATCTATTTTGCTTGCCAAATACACAATGCTCACAAAACTCCATATTGCCCGTGCATTGGCCGCACAATAAGCCTCTCTTACTCAAGATGGTCATTCCTCGCTCGGCCATATGCCCCAACCTCATATGCCACAACTTTGTAACATCCGCATCCGAGGGAGGAGCCGCAATAGCGGCCGAGCCCGTGACCGTGGAACCTTGCAAGAAATAGAGAGTTTCAATTCTTCTTGCTCTCATGATTGTGAGAGCCCCTTTTGACATCCGGAGGACTCCACTTTCACTTTGAAACTTGTATCCCTTTTCTTCTAAAGAACCCAAAGAAATTAGATTCTTTGTCAAATCGGGTATGTGCCTCACACCCGTCAACCTTCGGATCTTGCCATCATGAAACTTGATCTTTACCGAGCCAATCCCGACAACTTTGCACAAATTGCTATTTCCCATGAGCACTTTACCCTCCGTAGGCTCATAGGTCTCAAACCAATCTCGATTTGAAGTCATGTGTTGTGAAGCACCCGTATCCATAACCCAACAATTCTTGTCATCAATGTTGGTATCAACCACACACAAAGTATCCATCGTATCACAATTGGCCACATTGGCCTCTCCCGAAGAAGCACCTTTATCCTCCTTTTGTTTGTTCTTGAGCTTAAAACAATCGGCTAGAATGTGTCCCTTCTTCTTACAATAATTACAAGTGAGATTCTTGTGTCTTGACTTTGAACGGGTCCTTGAATATTTCGGGGTTTTGTCCTTCGACCTACCCCGATCAACAACCAAACCAACGCCTTGATCTCCTTTCTCTAAATTGGTCATCTCATTATCAATATGCAACTTGGCTTGCAAATTACTCTTCACATCCTCAAGAGTAATATTGTCTCTACTATAAATTATCATGTCTCTAAAAGCCTTATAAGAAGCCGGTAATGAGCACAACAACAAAGCTTGGTCCTCATCCTCTACCTTAGCACCCAACTTGTCCAAATCATTTAACAATGATGCAAACTCCGAAATATGATCGGAAATGAATGTACCTTCTACCATACTGTAGGCATCAAAAATTGCTGAAGAACCTCAAATATGACTAAATTATGAGAAGATCGAAGGACAACGTCGTCGAAATCTCAAGAAGTCAACACATGTGAAGAGTGTGTCTGCTACTGTCTGTGTCTCGCTACTAGCGAGACACTTGTTTGTGCCTCGCCACTAGCGTGACACCTTGATGTGTCTCGCTACTAGCGAGACACTTGTTTGTGCCTCGCCACTAGCGTGACACCTTGATGTGTCTCGCTACTAGCGAGACACTTGTTTGTGCCTCGCCACTAGCGTGACACCTTGATGTGTCTCGCTACTAGCGAGACACTTGTTTGTGCCTCGCCACTAGCGTGACACCTTGATGTGTCGCTACTAGCGAGACACTTGTTTGTGCCTCGCCACTAGCGTGACACCTTGATGTGTCTCGCCAAAGGCGACACCCGTGATATTTAGAACGAGCTCTTGAAGGGTCTAAATCAATGCCGGTGGGGCCCAATTGACTTTATCAACGCAAAGAGACGCTCAGATACTTTAATGGGCGGTTACCGGCGGAAATCGCCCACTGGCGTGATTTTAGGGCATTTAACCGCGCCTAAAAGTAGGGAAGCCGTTACAACGGTGGAGGGGCGACATTGCCTCGCTAGTTAGCGAGGTACCATACCGCCGGCCGCCCGGACAGCTTTGCCGAGCAGGCGCAAGCGCGAGGCAACTCGAAGCCGCCAGCTAACCGCAAATGTGGAGCACTTATGACCGGTGTTTCTTCAGAGGGCACGCTTCCCAAAGGCTATAAATACCCTCCTACGCCCACTCAAGTGGGGTCGGCCATCGAAGGGGCAATCGAGATCCAAGCTTCCCGAAGTTCAAGAACACGATCTACACGGAGATTCCTCGAGTTTAAGCCTTGACTTATTCTTGAGAAGAGTAGATATCTTACTTTGCTAAGATATCCGCCAAGTTCTTGTTTCCTTTGCGAAGCATCAACTAAATCCGTCGATTCGACGATCGCCGCCGGTGGTCCACGGACTACGCTGGCCCCCAAGACAAGCAAAGTCCCACGAAAACATGAGATCTACACTTGTAGCGTTTTTGTTCGAGTTTGTGAGAGTTATTTAAATTTCTTTGTGGCGAGAACCAAAAGTGTAATTTTCTCAAGTTTTACAAATGGAATCAACTTTCGACCCAAACACGATGGCGATTACGTGCTGAGCTAACGGTCTCGAGCCCGAGATCGTTGTGTCGCGACCTGCGGCGATCAAGCCGACCTCATGGTCGATGGATCGATTACTTCTTCGATCAAGCCAAGTTCGAAGAATATCTCTCCTCTTCCTCATCGAAGTCCTCCTCACCCGCAAACATCGGAGGACATCATCTCCTAAGAGGAGGTTCGTTACGTTGTGATGCGCAACGATTCTCGTTAAGCTTGCGGCGGGCGATTTCCCCTTTCAACAACACCGGTGGATCTCAAAGCCGAGCTCGCTCAAGTTGACTCTATCGAAGAAGGAGTCATTCAACAAGATCTCAAACACTCGGCGAAGAGGGCTCGCCGAGACAACGTCAAAAGATGCCCGACAACTTGCAAAGGCCATGGAATCAACAGACGGAGTTCATTACCACACGAATCGGCGGATCGAGGCGCCGCCAGTTACAATGCCTCAACCTCAATCCGACAACACTCCTCCCGAGGAAGAATGGGTTCGTCAAAAGGACCCGATTGACAAGGAAGGAGCTAAAGCGCCGCGGCACGCTGCTCGCGGCATCGCCGTTGTTCGCAAGGCGCAGGAGTCGAAATCAACCAGGGAATCGACTCAAAATCACAAAGTTTGGGTCCCAAAGTCTACCTCAAAATCGGCCCAGATATCTTCCTTCACCAGACAAGGCGAGCTTTCGCTAGCGAGACAGTTTTAATTGCCTCGCCAACAATGGTAGTAGCAGTAAACCTCGCCGACAGCCAGAACTGCCTCGCCAACAGCGAGGCAGCCTTCCATGCCTTAGCAAGAATTTGGTTTCTTCGCCCCTTTCATTCACTTCTCCGGCTAAGATAACGACAATTAAGCCTGGAAATTTGACAACTTGTTTAGCCGCCTTGATCCACGTTCGAAATAAAGGCAAGATACCAGTGAAGAAACGTTTGGATTACCCAGTCCAGAAGAGTTCTGAGCAAGCTGAAACATCTCAGACTTCCAGAATTCCAATTGCATCTCGTTTGAGCATCCCGCAAGGGGTCCGCAAGTCTACTAAAGGGAAGAATTTGAGGCGTGTGATTCGTGAAGTCACGAGAGATGATAAAACACTTATGATCCACGCCAAGACAACTTCAGCAGATGAAGTTAAAACGTCAAAGGTGCCTCCCAAGTCGAATGATCGACGCCCCCAAAAGAAGACGGGTCCTCCAGTTAAAGACAACGTTACACTTGGGGGTGAAAGTACAACCAGTGACAAGCCACATCAATTGTGTCATCAGGCTGGGGGTAGTAACACACGAAAGAGAACGATTGATGAAATAAATTGTTCTTGCTCGTGTGCACAATTAATCAAGACGTTGTTGTCAGGATGTGCCTGTTCCGAGTCAAACGCTCAACCCACAAAGAGCTTCAGTATTTGAACGGCTTCCCTCGCAAATCCGAAGATCAAGTCAGCCAAGACGACATCGAAGAAGAAAGAGATCATCCATCCAATTTGATGAGTTTCCGGTGACTATCAATATGGTGAACAAAGGAAAAGGGCCAAAGAACGGATGCGGATCGACTTCACTCTGGAGGAAAGGTTGGTCTCGATTTCTCAAAGAATGTCGGTTACAATTGCGAGCTACCCAACGATCGACTATAGAAGGATGCATGAGGAGAGTCATCGATGACGAAGCTTCCGACATCAATTCGGCGATAGCTTCCGATGACACAATGTCAAGTGTTGGTCGTCATCCCAGAGAAGCTTTTGCAATTACTCCCGATGTCCTGGCTCAAATGTTACAAGAAGCCTTAGTCAAGCAAAGAGAAGAGCTTAAGGCCGAAATGAGAACAGAGATGGAGCTAGCCATGCAACAGATGAGGGAGTTGCAAACCCATACGGTTGCACAACCTGGATCCAGTCAACACCCTGAATCCAGTCAACAAGGTGGAGTTACCCACCATAATGCCCATAATGTCAAGACAACATTCGGAGATTGATGAACACATTTACCGATCAACCTCCAAAGAAAGCTGCATCCGGTGCTCAAGGTGGAAATGGTCCAATTCTTCCTATTGGAAGTAATCCAAAACAGGGGGAGGATGATGGCGAAAGGATGAAAGAGCTTGAAGATAAAATCAATGCTTTGATGTCCGCACAGGAAGTCAAAAGGACCGGTATTCCGTGTCCAGTATCCTAGAGAGTGGGATTCAATTCCTTACGTAGAAATTCAATTTGATCAACTTCACGCCATTTGATCGAGAGGGTCACCTACACAAAGACTTGATCTATTTCAAGTCTCATTTAGAGGTGATCTCGAAATGAGCCTTTGATGATTCGGTCATTCGTTGGTACCCTTCGGAGCAGCCTTCGATTGGTATCGAAGACTCAAGGCCGGTAGCATCAGCGGTTGGAATGATATGGAAAGGTTGGTCTCGATTTCTCAAAGAATGTCGGTTACAATTGCGAGCTACCCAACGATCGACTATAGAAGGATGCATGAGGAGAGTCATCCGATGACGGCTTCCGACATCAATTCGGCGATAGCTTCCGATGACACAATGTCAAGTGTCAGTCGCCATCCCAGAAGCTTTTGCAATTACTCCGATGTCCCGCTCAAATGTTACAAGAAGCCTTAGTCAAGCAAAGAGAAGAGCTTAAGGTCAAATGAGAACGAGATGGAGCTAGCCATGCAACAGATGAGGGAGTTGCAAACCCATACGGTTGCACAACACGGATCCGATCAACACCACGAATCAGTCAACAAGGTGGAGTTACCCACCATAATGCCCATAATGTCAAGACAACATTCGGAGATTGATGAACACATTTACCGATCAACCTCCAAAGAAAGCCGATCCGTGCTCAAGGTGGAAATGGTCCAATTCTTCCTATGGAAGTAATCCAAAACAGGGGAGGATGATGGCGAAAGGATGAAAGAGCTTGAAGATAAAATCAATGCTTTGATGTCCGCGACAGAAGTCAAAAGGACCGGTATTCCGTGTCCAGTATCCTAGAGAGTGGGATTCAATTCCTTACGTAGAAATTCAATTTGATCAACTTCACGCCATTTGATCGAGAGGGTCACCTACACAAAGACTTGATCTATTTCAAGTCTCATTTAGAGGTGATCTCGAAATGAGCCTTTGATGATTCGGTCATTCGTTGGTACCCTTCGGAGCAGCCTTCGATTGGTATCGAAGACTCAAGGCCGGTAGCATCAGCGGTTGGAATGATATGGAAAGCTTGTTCCTCAAAGAACTTCTTCGATGACGACACCAAGTCTCGATTGGAACCCTCTTGGATGAAAAGCGAAGAATGGGAGACAATTGACACTTTCGCTAAGCGCCCGCAATAAGGCCATAAACCGCAAAGATCCTATCACCGAAATTCATATTGCGGGCGTGCACAATAATCTCTCCATTGATCGTTGGAAGTCATGGGGTCGCCCCACCAACTACATGGAAAGATCACGAAAATACGAGGAGAACAAGCCAACGCTTCCTCAAAAGGAAGAAAGTGAAAGAGGCGAAAAGATGGTGACCCTCGAGTAAATTTTTCCTCTCGTAATAGAGGAAAGGCATCCGGATCGCTGTTAGTCAAACGTCGCCGATCAGCGCCAAAAGCTTCTAAATCGTAATTCCACAGACATACTCTTTCAAAGACGAAGAAGTTCGATCATCTTCAAACACCTCCTTGATAACAACAAAATCAAGTTGCCTCCGATTATAAATCGAGGAGGTCGGCAAGACTTCTAACCCTAACAAGCGCACTACGTGAGGATCCTCCATCCTACTAAGGATTGCTTAGCTCTCAAGGCCATCATCCAAGCCTTGGTCGGCTTCGCCTTAACAAATAAGCGTAATGAGGAACTCCTCCGATGAGTACAAGAGGTTAAACCGCTTCTCCTTCTTACTCCAATAGGAATATGAGTATAAACTATTCTAAATGAATGCTTTGCAAAGAAAGTCGGGGTGGATAATCCATGAACGAGAGGTCCACTTCGGGTTGAGCGATCAAACCTTCCTACAGTTAGGATTGTCTCAAAATTCCTATCCTGGTCAAACCTTCCTACAGTTAGGACCATGATCAAAATCCCCTCTCGATTCCTTCCATGAACGAGAGGTCCACTTTCAAATTGAGCTATCAAACCTTCCGACAGTTAGGATTGTCTCAAAATTCCTATCCTGGTCAAACCTTCCTACGCTAGGACCATGATCAAAATCCCCTTGATTCCTTTTAGGAATGAGAGGTCTACTCCAATAATGTGGTTCGCTACCAAGAGAAAACACAACGGGTTTGTTTTCCAAGAGAAACACAACGGGTTTGTTTTCCCCAAGAGAAACACAACGGGTTGGTTTTACCAAGAGAAGACACAATTCCAAAGCTGTCTTGGCAACTCGAGGCTCAAGGCAAGATATTCAAAACAAATCGGTTCCATATTCCATATAGAAGCTTTCCTGGAAATCTGATGTTCAGAAAACCAGACAACGCTTTTTCTCTGAATGATTCTCAAGGCATCTCAATTACAACCCAAGTGGTGACTTTCAAGATGAAGATGATTAGTCCAAAATCGACTTCGACATTTCAATCCATTCAAATACAAATGCAACAGTTATTAAACTCAGAACATGGATAGCGACATCGCGTACCCAGGGTTTGAGAAACTGAAGCAAAACACGGGCCTCTTCTACAAAGTTCAACGTTGAACAGAAGCAAGGCGCATCTTATCCAAAGTATTCTAGACCCCTCGATAAAATACAGAGGAGTCTGAAAACTTTGGAGGGGGTATCTGTAGGCATCAAAAATTGCTGAAGAACCTCAAATATGACTAAATTATGAGAAGATCGAAGGACAACGTCGTCGAAATCTCAAGAAGTCAACACATGTGAAGAGTGTGTTTCGCTACAGTGCGAGACACTTGTTTGTGCCTCGCCATGAACGAGAAACTTGCTTGTGTCTCGCTGTTAGCGAGACACTTGTGTGTGCCTCGCCACTAGCGAGACACCTTGATGTGTCTCGCTACTAGCGAGACACTTGTTTGTGCCTCGCCACGAGCGAGACACCTTGATGTGTCTCGCTATAGGCGAGACACTTACTTGTGTCTAGGCGAGACACCCAGGATATTTAGAACGAGCTCTTGAAGGGTCTAAATCAATGCTGGTGGGGCCCAATTGACTTTATCAACGCAAAGAGACGCTCGTGATACTTTAATGGGCGGTTACATCGCCGAAATACCACCAGGCGTGATTTTAGGGCATTTAACCGCGCCTAAAAGCGGGGAAGCCGTTACAACGGTGGAGGGGCGACATTGCCTCGCTAGTTAGCGAGGTACCATAATACCGGCCAGCCTTAATCGCCGGCCGCTAAATGAAAGGTACTGGGCGCGAGGCAACTCGAAAGCCGCCAACCGCAAATGTGGAGCACTTATGACCGGTGTTTCTTCGAGGGCACGCTTCCCAAAGGCTATAAATACCTCCTACGCCCACTGTGGGGTCGGCCATCGAAAGGGGCAATCGAGATCCAAGCTTCGAGTTCAAGAACACGATCTACACGGAGATTCCTCGAGTTTAAGCCTTGACTTATTCTTGAGAAGAGTAGATATCTTACTTTGCTAAGATATCTGCTGAAGTTCTTGTTTCCTTTGCGAAGCATCAACTAAATCCCGTCGATTCGACGATCGCTGCTCGGTGGTCCACGGATTACGCGTCCCCGGCACAGGCAAAGTCCCACGAAAACATGAGATCTACACTTGTAGTGTCTTTTGTTCGAGTTTGTGAGAGAGTTATTTAAATTTCTTTGTAACTGAGAACCAAAAGTGTAATTTTCTCAAGTTTTACAAATGGAATCAACTTTCGACCCAAACACATACGAAGGGTGTAGAGGCGCAACTTTAACCGCAATCGGTTGGTAAGAGACTTCTTCATGTAGATACTCTCCAATTTCTCCCATTAACTCTTGGCGGTCTTTTCCGAAAGGACCTCTTGAAGTGTTGAATTGCTCAAACACAATTGAATGGTCGAAAGAGCTTTATCATCCATATCTAGCCACTTCTTATCGGTAACGGCTTCAACCAACTTATCTCTCCCATATATGGCACCCTTAATTTCAAGACTGGACAATATGGCGGCCATCCGCACTTGCCAAAGTGCAAAATTCGTCTTCCCATCATACTTCTCAATATCAAATTTTTCGGACATCTCCATTTAATTCACAAATCCCCAATTTGATAAATCTTCAGCAAAGTAATTAAATTACCCAACAAAGCTTTAAATCACCCAACACCGAACAAAGCTTTAAATCTCCAAACAGAACAAAGCTTTAAATCACCCAACACCAACAAAGCTTTAAATCACCCAACAGAACAAAGCTTTAAATCACCCAACACCGAACAAAGCTTTAAATCTCCAAACAGAACCCAAATCCCCAAATCCAAATCTCGGTTGATCAAATAAAAAACCCCAAACTTCTGTAGCAGAGCTCCCTAGAGATCAATCCTGATGGGAGAGAGGCCGACCGGACGAAGCGGGCGAGCGAGGGCCGATCTCGAGAACGTGGAACAAGGCGGAGCGAAACTGGAGCTCAGCTGCTTCGTCAGCGGCGGAGAAGCGGATCCGGGCGGGGAACAAGATCGCGACCAGCGCCTGGCGGAGGAGCACTCAATCCTGGCTGCGGCAATGTCAGCGGAGGCGGCGAACTCAGGTGATGGAGAGCGGCGGGCCAATTTCTTCTTTGTTCAAGGTCAAGGAAGACAGATCTATAGTGGAGGCCGCGATCGCGACGGCCGGGCGGATCTCACGGCGGCGGCGGCGTTGGCTCTGATACCAATTTGTTAGGGTTTTAGAGAAGTTTGGGAAGAGGAGAGAGATGGTGGCTGAGACACAATCTTTGGGGCGAAACTCAAATTCTATTTCTCTCATAGGGTTTAGATATTACATACTACAAAATAAAGATAAAAGGCCCATAGGCCCAATAAGCAATTTGGGTCACAATATAACATATATATATATATATATATATATATATATATATAGGATTAAGGAATATGAGGTGGCTCATTTAGTAAATTGAGCTACCACTCACTTACACAATACCCCACACTCAATGGATGTGACAACTAGGTGGGCCTAAAGACTATACCCATTAGTGGGTAGCTCATTTTACTAAATGGTGCCACCTCATATTTCTTTTTCATATATATATATATATATATATATATATATATATATATATATATATATATATATATATATATATATATATATAGGATTAAGGAATATGAGGTGGCTCATTTAGTAAATTGAGCTACCACTCACTTACACAATACCCCACACTCAATGGATGTGACAACTAGGTGGGCCTAAAGACTATACCCATTAGTGGGTAGCTCATTTTACTAAATGAGTCACACCTCATATTTCTTTTTCATATATATATATATATATATATATATATATATATATATATAGAATCTTGGGTATAGGCGAACAACACATTTGAGAAAATGGGTTGCCAAGGCCTATTCCCATTATATATGTACACACACATTCATTAGTGGACATGAACTGGTAAGAGTGATTAGGTTCACCTGCTCTGTTATGACTTGAAGTGTCAACATCACCACTAATTTATCTCTAGGTACCTCAAGTAAAAATGAGTTGTCAGCTCATACCCATGCATGGGTGGCTTGGTGGACGAGTGTGCATGAGAGGGTGGGCGTGTGAGTAAGGGGATGTGCAACCGGTGCAGGAAATTCCTATGCACACATCAAAGAACTATGATAAATCATACAAATAGGTGTTCCTCATGAACTATCTTGTTCTTATATTGAGAGATATATAGATGAAGGTGACACAAAATGGACGTTATTATCCATGAACAAAGTGATCTCACTTGTGCTATACAATTACCTTTGCAACTGCTTGATCTATGTGTAAGATTCTTTAAATCCCTTCACTTACATTAAAAATTAAAATATACTTCAAGGAATGTAGATCACGACCATTGGAGTGGATAATACATTTGGATCATCCCCTATAGCTTTACATGAGATGCTATAGAAAATTTCCTTCTCCGGTAAAACTCTCATTTTAAATTGGAAATGCTCATTCCAAACTGAAAATTCATACTAATGTATGTGATTCACTATCAATGATCTATCTGGAAACAAAACTTCATGCATTTTCGACATGTTTTACCCTTGCATTAAAATGATCTTTAATTAAATGCTTTTACATTTTCCCCCTACCCCGCTATAGGCAGTCCAAATGGAAAATCCCATCTTTTTTATCATATCATGTAGTGCATAGAGGCAAAAGATTATGCATTTTGAAAGCTTTTATGTAGGTTCTTTTTGTTCCATATTAAAGAACCTATCAAATTATAACCATTTGGATGGATGAGCTAGAAATCTTCAAGCCAAATATTTTATCATCAATATACATTCAACGAGGTGTAGATCAAGATGAATGGCGTGGATCATCCATTAGGGTGAAAAATAGTTCTTAAAGTGATATTATGAAAATTTAGATAATTGGCACCTTTCATCTTAATCTAAACAATGCATAATGGAAAATGAAGTTTGGAAGCATTGTACCCATGCTTCAAATGATGTCTCTTTTCTACAATTGGAATGGCATGTCTCTGGCAACTAATGAAGACAAATATTCAATACCCTAATCTCTAATCATATCCTAATTTGAATGTATTGACAAGATGAACAAAGGTCATCCATTAGTTGGTTGTTACCATTGTTTAAATATCCTCGATATAGCCTGATATATCGGTCGATATATCCTTTTATAAGACTTGCTGCAAAACGATATGGTCTAAATATCCTTTGCTGCTTTTTTACAATTTTGGACGATATATCCCCACATGGCCGATATATCAGTCGATATGTTAGCTGATATATCCTTTTATATAGCTTTTCACAAAACAATATAGTTTTGCAAAATTTCTTTAATGTTTTTTAGCAAAAGTTCCATCCCTATGAAGTTTTTTTAGCAAAATTTCAGTTTGCTCTTTTCCCCATATAAATTTTTACAATCAGTTAGTGATCCTGAACATTTATTATTTGCATTTTTATATGCTTAGATTTCATTAAGTATGTTTAGATTACAATTAGGACATTATATTATATATGCATATCATCCGATACAGCACTTGGATATTTACTACATATCCCTGATATTTTCCGATATAGATTTTTGTTGTCCGATATTTTCCCAATATTGATATTTAAAACCTTGGTTGTTACATAATTCTTAGAAAAGTTCTCGCTAAATAATTTTCATTTGAAAATTTCCATGCACTCCATGCTGGGAACCATCACAAGAGCTCCATAATGAGTCATCTTATGGATGATCTGCACCTTTTTGTTCAACATATCCAAATTAATCTATGAAATCAGGTTGTTTCAAAATTTCTTTCATATTCAAACATTAGTCAAAAAACATTGTATTTCTATCATAGAAGAAAGATATCATTTGATGTATGAGTAGAAGTTTTTGAAGTTCTTGATCTTACTCCTGGATTATTTTGGATGTCTAGATTAAGATAAATGGTGTGGATTGTCCAAAAAGTGGCTTGTTATGGAGTTCTCCCAGTGCTTTATTTTGGGAACTAGTTCCCATCCAAAGGTTTCCCTGTGTATACTTATACATATATACACATTTTAGGGGGTGAAAGCCAAAACGAACAGTCTTTCACCCAAAAATTGACCCATTTAGTATTTATTAACCCCTCCTCCCTCCTAATATCACAATTCAAAATGAAACAGGCGGTTACCTGCACTAGCTCGTGCTGTTTTGTGGTCACCTAAATTGAATTTTCATTGTTCCAGGTGTTCCATATGTCAGGCAAAGATATTGATGCCGATCAGAGGATAACACATGATGTGGAAAAGTTGACAACTGATCTGTCAAGTTTAGTTACTGGGATGGTCAAGCCTTCTGTTGACATCCTCTGGTGAGTCATTCTTGTTCTACTATCTCGAGTGACCTTTTCGTTGTAGTGCAGAGTACTTATAGTGACAAGTTCAAGCTTGAAAAGTTGCTGTAGCCAGCATATTCTTATATCTTGCTTGAACTCTTCAGGTTCACTTGGAGAATGAAGTTGTTGACTGGCCAAAGAGGAGTTGCTATATTGTATGCTTATATGTTATTGGGTTTAGGTTTTTTGAGAAGTGTTGCTCCTGAATTTGGTGACTTAGCGAGCAGAGAACAACAACTTGAAGGAACATTTAGGTAAACAACTACGACCTTGTTTCGTTTAATGTCTCGACTAATATGCCCAGATATTTTGAAGTCTATTCCTTGCTTCATGAATTGTTGCAATTTATACTTGCGCTATGAACTGACAAGTGGGTGACTTCATATACAAAGGTTTATGCATTCAAGGCTCCGTACACATGCTGAATCTGTTGCTTTCTTTGGTGGCGGTTCTCGAGAAAAAGCTGTAAGTCCCTCTTTGGCAAGCAATTTGTATCGGATAGGAGTGATAGTATTTAATATGTTTTTCCTTTAATTTTGATCTTCTTTGTTATATTTCGTTACTCATCCACTTTATTTATGAAGATATTTATGGTTCATCAAAGCAATGAAGCCCCTATTTTATCAATAATTGGTCTGTCAGTTCTCTATTATCTTGCGTTAACTATATACCGAAGCTTTACCCTCTAGTTTATATTTATTACTGATAGACCAGGTTACCCGGACACTTCATCTAGGCTCCCGTATCCGTGTCTGTGTCCGACACTCTTTGGGCACTTCTTGAATATATACATACATTTTCAGACGTATACTCAATTACATAACACATGCTTTAGTTCAAAATACTCGTGATACACTTCTTGAATGTATATCGTACGCTTCACCTCAAATTATGCAACTCATTGGACTCGGGACAGGTTTGTTTTAGTGCATACCTAGTTCATAAGTATGATTTTAAAGGGTCGTTTGAGTATCTAGTTAAAAAACGAGTAGTTTTTCAATTTATAATCTACTTGATAAAAGAAACATAAAATGGTATAAGGATTTTAGTTCTCATAACATGTGAATGAAAAATAATATCGGTCTCATGTAGAGTATTAATTTTAATATGTATGTATATAGTCGTGTCCCCGCATCCTGTCTTTTACAACTTTGCCATGTCTCGTATCCGCACCCGTGTCCGCACCAGCACCCCTATCCGTGTAACATAGCTGATAGACAATGTTGCACGGGTATGGATGTCGGTATTGGTATGGGACATGACATGACAAATTTGTAAAGGTAGGGACCTAGGGTACTGGAACATGGCTATATATATGTTCAAATTCATAATTTACTTGAGATCGATATTATTTTTACATTCACATGCTATGAGAATCAAAACTCCTACAATATTTCTATGTTTCCTTTATTATGCATATGTTAAATTGGAAAACCACTCTTTTTTGAACTAGATACGCAAATGCTTTCTACGAACATAGTTCTGAAACGAGTATGTGCGACCCTTGTTAAACAAGTTTCAAAAAGCGGATGTGAAGTGTAGAATATATGTCCAAGAAGTGTATAACGAGTGTTTTAAATTAAAATATGTATTATATAATTGAGTACACATCTAAATAAATTTATGCATATATTCAAGGAGGGTCCAAGGAGTGTTGGTGTCTGGTAGGGGTACGACTGTACGGGAAGTATCAGGTACGTGTATGGCTTCATGCAAGAAGTGTCTGTGCACATACCTGACAGAAAACAGGATTCACTTTCATAATCTGTGCAATTTATAAACTTGCAGCAGAGAATAATTGGTCTCCTGGTTAAGGTACCGGCAGGCAATAATTTGATATGTGGTTATTGCTTGTTGTAAATAAGAATATCACGCAGAAAAAGGAATTACAATGTTTGCCTATCTTATTTGATTCTATTGATTAGCTTGAAATGTTAAAACACGAACCTTGTACAGATTGTGACATATAAATATTAAATCCACACACCTTAATAGAGATGAGGTGATAAACAATGAATGCTCTATTCTGCTAAATGTCTTCCAATTCCAATTAACAACCCCCAACCACCAAACCAAACAAAAAACAAAAAAGAAAAAAAGGAAAATAGAAAAAGAAAACCCAACCCACAAAATAGTTTCATTTCCGGACACTACCAAATAAATCTATCATCTGATATTCTTCTGTTTTTTGCATATCTTACTGATCCACAATGCTTGGCATATAAACAGATGGTAGATTCGAGATTCAAGGAATTGCTCAATCATTCTAAGATCTTATTGAGAAAGAAGTGGGTTTATGGTATCCTGGACGACTTCATCACAAAGCAGCTCCCTCATAATGTTACATGGGGACTGAGTTTAATGTATGCAATGGAGCATAAAGGAGACCGTGCTTTAACTTCTACACTAGGTTGATATTATGTGATGACCATATAGCTTCACTGCATTAACTGTTTGTTGCTTGCTGCTTATGATATTTAATTTTTTCCAGGGGAGCTGGCACATGCACTGCGCTTTTTAGCGTCTGTGGTATCACAAAGCTTTCTAGCGTTTGGTGACATTCTTGAGTTGCACAGAAAGTTTCTTGAACTTTCTGGTGGAATAAATCGTATATTTGAGCTTGAGGAGCTTCTTGATACTGCCCGAAATGGTTTGTCGAAAACACTTTGAGAGCTTATTTACTGAATAATATTTGATAAAATTGCTTCATCTTTCCTTTGCTTCATCTTTCCCTTGCTTTGATCTTTCACTATTTGTTCTTTTTTTCTTATCATGATTGATAAGTTATAAGAGGTAGTATCATTGCTGAGTGCAATAATTGTGATCATTGCCTTTGCAAGGTGCTAGGACTTACTGAAGTTTCCATATGTAAAGAAGTTTAATGTTGGAGCCTTGATGTACTTTAAATTAATGCAGTATCCAATGAACCCTAAATCTCAGTGTTGGACACCTGTGCAAAAGACAAGAATGTTATGATGGACGTGTGGATATTAGTGGTGCTAAACGGTTCGGATATATCCGAACCGACCGCAACCGTATCCGATAATGATGCGGATACGGTAACCAAAATCTAAAACCAATCGGATACGGTTTTGATTTCGGATATGATTTTCCCTTTTTACTCGGATACGGTTCCGGATACGGTAATCGGGTTCAACTAGCAGATACGGTTCAGATATCCGGATGTTCATTTTAAGAAAAAATATGAATAACAATATAATGCACTTGCCGGGATTCGAACCTTGACCACTTAATTATAAGGCAATTAACCTAACCGCTGGGCTACAAACGAACCTGCTATATATCTGATTCGCATATTACTTAACACAGTTTGCGTTTTTCCCACTACCCTCCACCGTGTCACTAAAATCCTAGTGCTATAAGCTAAATGAGACTGTTATAGTATAGGCACTTGTTCAAGGTTTAGATTAGATAAGTGATTCCATCTATATGTACTATCTTATTCTATGTGATCATACATTTTTTTGTCATATCCGATATATGTCTGAGTCATATACATTTCCTAAATATCCGATTTTTATCCGTGATCATAACTGCATCTGATTCTCTAATATCCGAACCGTTTCCGTTTCCGTTTAGCATGGATATGGTCTTGACTTTTTCTAACTGACGCATATCCGTATCCGTATCCGTTTTTAGAAAGCGGATATGAATATGATAAGTGTCATATCCGAACCGTATCCGGACCGAATGCACCCCTAGTGGATATACACGCAGAGATAGCATATGAGGCAATGTTAGGTGTCACAAGAAGCTGCTTTAGATCTTTTCTTAATAGGCAAGCGAAGTTTTGACCCATTTGTTTTGACCCTTATCTCTGTATAGTTGTTCTTCACATACATCATTTTCCTTCCACAGTAAAAACTGGTTGGGCTTTTGTGAACACTTAACTGAATTCATATGCATGCAAGATATACTGGTTGATGCTAATAGAGAGATTGACTCACAAGAAAATTTGTGCTGTTTATTTCATTTAAAGCCTTGGTGCAGATTTCAGATATATAACTTGTTTTCATGATCTAATGCAGATATTCCTCTACGTGATGCTTCTGTGTCCTATGATGAAAATGGCACACATTCACAGGATATTATCTCCTTCTCTAATGTTGATATCATCACCCCATCACAGAAGCTGTTAGCTAGGCAGTTAACATGTGAAATTGTGCAAGGACAAAGCCTCCTCCTTACTGGTTCGTAACACCTTATCTTAGGCTTTCCCTAATTTTCCTCTACTCTACTCTTATATTCTATCTTTATTTTTTTTATTTTTTTTTTGAAGGACCTAATGGGAGTGGAAAGAGCTCCATCTTCCGAGTTCTCCGAGATTTGTGGCCTGTCGTAAGTGGAAAACTTATCAAACCCTGCCAAAATACTGATGAAGAGATGGGACTACATTGTGCCATGTTCTACATTCCGCAGCGGCCTTACACTAGTTTGGGAACCCTGAGGGATCAAATAATTTACCCTCTCTCACGTGAAGAAGCTGAGAAGAGGATGCTAAAAATTGTTGAGAAAGGTATGATGCTGAAGGAAGTATCCTTAAAAAAAATAAAAAAATAAAAATATATATACCCCTCTCCTCCAACCTGTTTAGCGAGAAGAAAACAGTCAGTAGGATAATAGGTATTACTGGATATACGAGGGTAGATGAGGGTTTTCTTTTAGGCCGATGTGATTTACCTAATTTGGCTGCTGATTATATTTTGATGAATAAAAGAGACACGAAAAGATATGCAACTTGCAGAGTTATGTGAATGAGTAATGACGCATATGGTTTGCAAAGTGATGGGTGAATTTTAAATTATTATGGTAAAACAAATGTTTTAACCCTTGTAAAAGTTTATCACCATAATTCTACCATCTAAGTAAATTTTATTATTTTAGTTGAAAATTTACATCAGCAAAATTTAATATGTTAGATTCAGGCACTTTAGTTGTGAAAGTTTCATAGCCCGCACCTGAATATGCATGTTGCTATGATTAACTCACTAAAAGAAGTCAGATTAAATGTTCTTCACCTTTAGTATTTGCTTGGTATGCGGGAACAGAGTTAAGTGTGAATGGAATGGAGGAAGGAATGGAATGGAATGAATGTGGGAATGGAATGCCCATTCCCATGTTTGGGTGCATTTAAGGAATGAAGCGGGAATGTCAATTTTCATTCCCATTTTCATATTTGGTATCATTTGTTCACAAGTGAGAATGATATTTTATTTTTTAATAATGCCCTTATAACAACATAGAAATTTAATAAGATAAAAAAAATTTAATGATATTGTGACATCAAATGTTAGGATGTCTTGGCTATATATCATAATTAATTTATGAACTCTTGCAATGAAACTTGTCCTTTTCTTGGTTTTTGCAGACCGTGAATTCATTTAGACATCTCTGGACCCTGGTTAATTGACGCACATGAACTGAAGTCCCAAGATCAGCTCATAATACCACATGACTAACACAATTCTTAGACCAAGTATTGCGCGTGTATTGCATTTGTTATAAACATGAAGATATGTGACCAAACAAAATAACCCGACGTGGTCTAAAAGCCAGCAGATGTAGACAAATTTCTGAGATACGCTTAAAAATATCAATGAAATAGAAAAACGCATTTTGTAAAGAAATGCGAGATATGCTAACACGCGTAGCCAATGGGATGAGATTTTTAAGATTTGTTTCTGTTACAATGGGGGTATAATTGGAAAATTACATAACTAATTTGATTCCCACTTGAATGGGTGGGAATGACCATGCCTTATCAACTCACTGGGAATGTGCATTCCAACTTCTAGAAAGTTCTTATGTTTGGTATGCGGGAATGGGAATGAGCATTCCATTCTACCCCAGTCCCGAGTACCAAACGAGGCCTAAGATCGATACCTTGACACACTTTATAATTTTCAATGTACTTACACTTTCATTTTGTAAAAAAGTGTTGATGTTAGAGTGAACAAGCTTGTGAACTATATGATAGGAGTAATCTAACTGAGATTAGGTCCATAAACATACAGTTGTGAGCCCTGGAAGATATATCATTTCATCTTAATGCGCGGGCATTCATGCACATCGATACATGCATTATGTCACATGCATGCATGTTTGACTTTGTATTCCTATGGCAAAACAAAATTTGGTCCTCCTGTTTTGGCTAGATGAATGGAGGAACTCTGATGTAGATGATCCCTGTCACTATGCTGTTGCAAGTCAAAATACTGTTAGTTAATAATTTTTTGAAAGCATTCATCAAGCCCATAGATAAGGAATGAATAATAGTAAACTAACAGTTTCACATAGTTTACTTGATCGCTCATAAACATGTCATACAGTTCCAAGTATTTTAAGACAGATCATTTTGTTGGGTGGATCATCTATTTGAAATGCCAACATGCACGTATTATTATTGTTTCTGTTCCAACATTTTCTCACTCTAACTTGACACAGAGGGCAATTCTGATGCTTCCCATCTTTTGGATGATCGTCTGAGATCTATTCTTGAGAATGTCCGATTAGTTTATCTCCTTGAACGAGACGAGCAAGGTTGGGATGCTTGTCCTAACTGGGAGGACGTGTTATCTCTTGGTGAACAGCAGAGACTTGGCATGGTATGTCAGTTGTCACTTAATCTTTGATTGTCCAGATATAATCAATGTTGCTAAGTCTTACCAGCTAAAGTTAAAACTGATCATATTGTTTCTCTAGGCCCGCTTGTTCTTTCACAACCCCAAATTTGGCATCCTGGATGAGTGCACCAAGTATGCAGTCGATAAACCTCGCTTAATACTTTAGTAGTGTCTTCATGTCAAATTCACCATTGAGTATTTCCTTGTTACAGTGCCACCAGCGTTGATGTTGAAGAACACCTATACAGACTTGCGAAAGAAATGGGCATCACAGTTCTGACATCCTCTCAAGTAAGAATTGCTAGTACTTGGATTATTTTTTTGACAATCAGTGCATTGACCCGTTATTCATTAATATTCTGATATTGTAAATTACTTCTTTTAGCGACCTGCTCTAATACCGTTTCACTCCATGGAATTGCGACTGATTGATGGCGAAGGGAGATGGGAGCTATGTTCAATCATCAATCAGTAATGTTAACCATAACGATAAATGATATCAAGCATTTTTCAGATTCAAAAAGCAGGCAAAGCCTCTGCTTCATACGAAATACGAAAAAGCCAACAATGAGTTGATTTCACCTGATACTTGTCGCAGTGTGCAAAAACTAGTGATTGTTGGATGTATAGCCCTCAGTCAAATCCTGCCTCAGGGTGAACTGCTGTTCCTGTGTGAAGGAAGAAAATTTTGTAATGGCAGATATCCATATGGCAATGATGCTTTTGGGACCGAAGGGAAGCAAGCCCCCTATTATATAATTTTTACTCACAACAGCGGAAAGCTGAGGAGCATGGTCCCTTATATTGATAAGCAGTGGGTCATGCTTTGAGTTGTATACAAATTATTTGATTGTATAGATGACAATCAGTGGGACAATCTGAAATTTGTATACGTAATAATTTAGTATAAAGGAAACTAACTAGATATGCTCTTGAATGCTTGCGGCATCGAATGCCGCTTTATACTAGAAAATGAAGCTAGGAAATATTTCCAGTTATAATATGAGCTCATATAAGTTTCCCTTCTTCTGATAAAGAGTACATCTTCAGTTACATCCGAGGCGTTTGCTAAGTTCCGTACTCATGTAAACGGCTTTGTTTTGTGCTCGCTCATCACAGCTAAAATTTGATTTCGAAGTAGAAAATTTTAAGCGGTATATTATTAAAATCATTTGTAAAAAGTGTAAACAGTGCAGAAATCGTGTTCAAATGATTTTTAAAAAAATTACTAAAAGTACGAAGCATTCCAAAAAATGTTCATCCCTAGATGTGTTTTTGAATAAAACATATATTTTGCTATGTATAATAATCATGTTTTATTCTTTTTTGTTAGCTGAAGCCTCGTCATAATGTAAGAAATCATCCGCAGGCAAGAAGTATTTTCGTTATCATTTTCATCTCATGCCAGAGAAATTAAAAAATAGAGCAAAGTTTAAATTAGTTTGAAGTAATGGAAACATATTTTATAGCACCACAAATTAAGCTTGCACAAACATATCTATAGTCATTACCTAGATAAAAAAGCCCTAGCACCTCAAAGTTGGGCGAAAGTTTTGCGTAACATTCCTTGGACGGCTTTGCCCTTGCTTTTTGGTTCTAATTGCAGACCTAACGTGCAACTTTTGGAATGTCTTGGAGTTGCTATTTGCTCACGTGGGCAGCTTTTGTGATGAGCCGAACCTCATCACATGACTTCCACTTGACTCCAAAAAAACCAAAAGAAACGTGTGAATATTTACTTCACAATCACCACCTAATTGGTAGTGTATTAGCCAACTCTCTTTATCAAATTTAAGTTATTTAACTATGCATATACATGTCACGTGGCATGTTTATTAGATATATTAATTGGAAGATTCCATATAAATTACAAATGAAAATGTGATTAGTTCTTATCTAAATTAATTACCAAACATCAAAATGAAAACATGTACAGCAAAATGAAAACATGTAGTGCAAACATGGATTAGCAAAACTATTAAACAACCCTCAAATATTTCAAAATTTGTAAAACATCCTAAAAATTCAAAACATACAAATAACACTGAAAATTTCAAACCATATAAGAAGCTCCCAAAATTTTTTGAATTTACAGAAAACACCTGAACTTTTGAAAATTACAAATAACACCCTCAAAACCAAATTTAAAAACAAACTACAAATTACAAATCTAAAACATTACAATGAAATTTAGGAGATACAAACAGCCCCAAAAGATTTAAAATTTATAAAAGCACCCTAAAACTATAAATACTTGCAAAAACAACATAAAAATTATAAATTTATAAAAAAAATTCAAACATAAAACAATAAATTGAAATTCTAAGATTACAAACATCCCCGAAAAGTTTTAAATTTGCAAAAAACCCTAAACTTTTAAAGTTGCAATAAACACCCTCAAAAATTCAAAATTTATAAAAAAATTTGTAAAACATCCTAAAAATTCAAACATACAAATAACACTGAAAATTTATAAATTGCAAAGCCCCTTAAAATTTATAATTTTCAAAAAACACCCTAAACTTTTAAAGTTGCAATAAACACCCTCAAAAATTCAAAATTTATAAAAAAATTTGTGAATATTACAAATAGTACATTTAAAATCTTAGAATTACAAAAGGACCCTAAAAATTTTGGGACTTGCATCAAAAGCCTAAAAGTTTTAAAACTTACAAAAAACACCCTCAAAAATAAAAAATTTGTAAAACAGCCTAAAAACATCAATCCAAGAATAGTACACTGAAAAAATCTAATAATTACAAATACCACCCTACAAATTTGTTATTTGCAAAAAACACCCTAGAACTTTCAAAAGTTGCAAAACCACCCTAAATAGGAAATTTTTCTAGAAACTCCTTAAAAATTTTAACCTAAGAACATTGATTTTGAAAATCTAGGATTACAAACAATTCGTTGAAAATTTTGGAATTTGCAAAAAACACCCCAAAACTTTGAATACCCTGAAAAAATACCCTAATTTGAAATCTAGGGTTATGCGTGCCATGGACACGGATCGACCTTCGGCCTTTTGAGCTAAGGCCCCAAGCTCCAAGTACTAAGCTACCTGTTGGTTCTATAGATACTTCGATAGTTTTGTGCAACCACATTGCATATGCACATGCAAATTTTCAAAGTTACTCAAGCACAATTATATGACCAACTTACACCAAGACGCAAATATCCGGCAGTATATGGTGGCCAAAGTCCTCGAAGTCATTGAAGACAACACCAATGATGGCAACGAAGAAGCATAGTATCTTTACAGGCGCCTCACCAAAAATCTTTTGATGCACATATTGTTAGAAGTTGTCGAAAGCTTACTACAAACTGCATATTTTTTGGTGTCCATGTTCTTTTGAAACTCTCCAATACTTTATTTTTCTCTAAATTTTAAAACTTCTACGATGCTGGAGATTATTTGTGTAAATTAAGCTTTGTATAAAATTTCTACATTTTTCTCTATATTCGTTTATCTCTCTTGTATATGATTATCCTATGTTTATCCTGCTTCAATTTTATATAAAGATTAGGCGGAGCAAGCACGTGCAACGCACGTGCCCTCCTTACTAGTCTATATAAAAAGCCCTAAGGCTTAAAGAGTTTTGCGTAACTTTTGTATGGCAATTTTGCCTCTAGTGGTTTACAATAATTACAACACTATCGCTTCCGTGTGAAAAGAGCCCTAACATCATGCGTGCTAGGCTGCCTAGCAATCCCAATCCCACAATTATAATGCACCGCTCGCCACCTGCCTCATCAAACAAGATTTTTTTCATAAATGCATTGTTGTACTATAAATAATGTTGTATTTTGGTTCTCATTTATGGTTTTATGAAAAACACAAAATCTATTAGAATTTAGTGCGATTCTAAAAGTTTAGTGGGGGTTTACTGCAAAGCACTAAAAGTTCTTTGGGTTTAGTGTAATGTATCTATATATTATATCTACAACATTGTGTACTAAATTATGATATATGTGTTGAGATATATACAACATATCTTGGTATATTGAATTGTGAATGTGTGATGGACTTTGATCCCTAAAACGAAAAAGTATTGTGCAAAGGACTGGTTCTTTGTCTAAGCTTCTCTTCATTTAGATCCTTACTTATAAAGATACGAAATACTACCAAAACAACTATAAACAACTATCTAATAATGCGTGATATAAATTTTAGAGAACGATTTTAAAAATACCAAGTTTAAAGGTTACAAAAGTGAAAAATTGATGACAGTGACACCTCCTTATTTACACCTTATAGAGTATTCTACCATATTATACGTTCTAATATAATATAAATGAGAGTGATTTTAAAAATACCAAATTTAAAGGTTATAGGAGTGAAAATTTGATAACACCTCCTTATCTATGTGTTAAAGAATATTCTGACATATTATATACCTCTCCAGCTTATTGAGGACTCTATATATTCCTAGATACATGCTTTCCTACTTCATATATATCTATCATCTTTTATATTTTCTTTTGCCATACATAGTCCTTCACTTTTATACAAGACATAGAGCATGCACGTGCGAACCAACGGAAAATAGGCAGCAGCCAAACTAAGTCACCGCTGGCTTGATTATATGGAGAAAGGTAACATTGTGTGCATGACGTCTTAAGAAAAGGCTAAATGGCACTTAAATACCCTATTATTTTGCCATCTTTATACGTAAATATCTTAAGTTATAAAAGTAGAAATTTTAAGATCCTAAGTTGTAAAAATTAGCACGTTAGTATCTTTTGTTAGTTATCATAGGAATATTACTAGAAATATATCCTGACAACTAACAAAATGTATTAGAATGCTAGTTTCTGACACAACTTGATGTATTAAAGTGCTATTTTCTTATAACTTAGGATGTCAAACTGCTATTTTTTACAACTTAGAATATTTAAGTATAAAGATGATGAAACAATAGGGTATTTAAATACCAAATTTTTACACTTTAGGATATTAAAGTGCTACTTTTTATAACTTAGGATATCAAAATACTACTTTTTATAACTGAGGGTGTTTAAATGTGAAGGTGACAAAACAATAGAGTATTTAAGTGCCATTTAGCCTCAAGAAAATTACAAAATGGAGCATTTAGGACATGCAAATTTTTCTTGGCCCCCCCAAAGACTATCCCCTGCTCAACATCAAAATAACATTCATACAAAGTATGCAAAACAAAACACCATTGCACCAGTGCAAAACATTCAGAGCAAACTCATACAACAAAACACTTCGGTAGCATAATGTGAACTACTATTACTTCATACCTCCTGCACATTCTGAGCAAATTCATACAACAAACTACTTGAGAAGCATAAAGCGAACTATTAAATCGTACCTGCTACATTACGACCAAATTCACACGACAAACCCCTTCAGTTGGCAGAGAGTAAACTATTACATCACTTCTCCCCAAGCATCACAAACATATGCAAATGTCACAACGCCACACGATATACATACAAAATACATAAGCTAAGCTACCTCGCAAGCAGACGCTTTACACAACACGTTAACTTAAAAAACTCTTGTTTCTGATAACAGGATGACCAGGTTTCTATTCCATTTAACAATAGAACATAACTCTCTTAACATTTTCCTTGAGGGCAGGAAGGGGCCTAACTGCAGTACCACCTGGACCCCGGGTAGCACGGGCACCTCCAGCAGCAGCTCCACGGCCAGTAACTGCACCGCTTGCCATCGATCCACTGTCAGACGTCTCTGGCTCCATATAAAACCGAGCTCGGAATGCAGCCAAGTGAGCGTAGTATGCAGGAGGTACTGAAATCACAATAAAACACCCCACATGTCAAACAAACTATACAAATATATCACACAACGAAAGTGTTTAGGTATTAGGGGAACTTACCTATTGATACAGATCGTGTGCATCTAGCATAACTGCAAAAGTTCAAAATTTTAGACGAAAATAAACGGTCAAAATACAAAAATAACAAGAGCATGACAAACAGCAAACATAGAGAGTGGTTAATTACGTGTAACATAGGTTGTTTGTAAGAGATTGCAGAGCATCAGCAGTGAACTTATTCTCATCCCACAAGACATGGTAATGGGCAGGACGACTTGTACCCTTGTAAACGTCATAAATTTCCATGAATCAGTAAACATATAATCATAAAATAAGCAAAACAGTAGAGAAACCAGGTTATCTATGTGTCTTGAGCGCCTTCAGGGCGTTCCTCACTGACAATAAAATAAAATAAAAAACTTTCTTTACTCCATCCACTAAACCCCAAAAATTTTCCCAAAAAACCCCTTGATTGGGGTCTCAACTAGAACCACCCCCCTCCCCCACAACGCCCAACAACCACCACCCGAAAAAAAAAACTTTTTAACTTTCCCTAGCACACCCCTCACAATGTTTACTGTTCAACATCAAATTACCCAAATACCCTCAACGTAAAAACATCCGAATTGTGTTCTGCAGATTCAAGTTTTGCATGTGCAGGGATTGTTCGCATAGATTTTCAGGGTCCCGATCTCCCAACTTATGTGCCACTATGAGAGTGAGGGGGAGAGATTTACCTGAATGCCCCAACTTATGTGCCACTATGAGAGTGAGGGGAGAGATTTACCTGAATGCCCCAACTTATGTGCCACTATGAGAGTGAGGGGGAGAGATTTACCTGAATGCCTGCATGACTACATAGGAAAAAGTCAAACTCTGTCGGATGGCAAATCTTGGAGTCGACTACAGTACCTGAAGATAGCAACAACACTGAGTAGATAAGCAATAAACAATAACCAATAATAAAAGTGTCTTCACGTTTATATGTACAACAATACCAGGCAGTATATTTCCACTTCTGTCCACAGATGATTGGTCTCTATAGTTATTGGCAAACAGACGGGTATGATGACGCTTTTGAACCACCACAAATGTCACTGGAGGCTGATAATCAGGCTCTAGTGAAGCACAAGCCTACAGGGTATAAAGAATAATTGCACAACTTAGACAAAAATTTCAATTTGATTAAAGATTAAGACTGGCTTCACGTTTATATAGAGCATTATTTGAAAGAGCAGCATCAAGTTTATATAGAGCATTATTTGAAGAAACTATCCCTATTGCTACCATCATACCTTTCGAATTGCATCAAGCTCATACAACAGTACTTGATAGAATTGGCCCTCACTGACACCATCCCTGCATAGAGATAATGACATCAGTATATAGCACAAAATGAACTTATACGCCGAGCATGCGCGCACGCGCATCAGGACTGCACCTGTAAAAGATAATTCGCTCAGGCTTCTGCCCAGTTGCTCTTCTGAAGGACATGAGAAGCTCCCTGTAAATAATCGAGCAATCAGATGAAGGTAAAGGTAAAAGAAAACCCATGACGTGGTAGATAATAAAATGACAACACACCTGATCATGCCCCCGCTGACAGATCCTCTCTGAGGATCCTGCCAAACTTTAAATAAATCTTGTATCAGCTCCTGACGATGGGCCTGTGCACAAACCAACCCAGCATACTTTGTAACCTCAGGCCAATCTTGGGAAGCAACAACCTGCAGAGAAATCCATGGGGAATTAAGACTCAAGCGGTTCTACGTCCAGAGGCAGAAATCATACATAAAAATAACATCTCACAGCTGCAATGGAAGGACTGGAATCTTCGCCGGGATGAGGATGTGTTACATCAGCACCAAATATAATTGTAGGTCTGTCACTGACTAGTGGAATGCGCCTTGATAAAGCATCCACAAGAACTGTATTTCTTCCTCCAACCTATCCACAGAAGGAACGGCCTCTTCCATAAGCAATATTAAGCAACAATTAAAGATTAAAATATTTCATAGAAATCTACACCCACATGCAAAATCGTAAAGAGGATTTTTAACATATAAAATAAGAACACAAATACAACTATACACACCTTGACATTGATCTTAAGAGCAACATTTGCAAGATATTGTTTGCTTATCTTAAAAACATGCTTTGTCAAACAGCACTGTGATACTAATCCAAGATCTGTCTCACAAATCCGTTTCAGATCCCCTGCAATAAAGTGACACGAAAGCTGAGCATGTGTTGACATGATGATGATTAACAGTGCATTACATTATGGCAACATAAAGTGGAGCAGTTGACTTTATATACCATAAAGAGACCCGTTGTTATCAGGTAATATAACAATCAGCAGGTCGAGTTCTCTGCCCTGAGGTTTGAGTATTTTCATTGCGTCACTGTAACGTGCTTTTAAAGCCTTATCCACTTGATCGGGCCTATCAGTTCGTACAGGAAGCAAAGGCTCCAAAGAAAAATCCTGCAATGCCAATGAGTTTAAGCATGGATATGAACAAAGACGATAGATGCAAATATCATAGTTCTAAATAGAAGCAGCTTTGAACTCCGAGAGAGGGAGGGAGGGAGGGAGACCATTCCAGAAGTCCGACACATCAGGGCCAGGTCTTTACAGAATCCATGAGCAATGTTGTCATGAACATTTCTTGCAAAATTGATGCATGCCCAGTTACTTACTCTCCCACCGTTTACCATTTTCTACATCAAGTAAACCAAGCTTAGGAGATGATCCTAGACATGAAAGATGCATGTAAATCACATAAAAAGTTCAATAAGGTCATACGCAGAAGAAATACCTTATTCATCATATTCCACTGGCCCACTCTTGGCAAACAATTCCTCTCCTTACCAGTGTCATGGTATTTCAACTGAGCCAACAAAGATTAATGTTAAGAACACATGTTTAAACATTTACGGAAATTTATGCAAACTAAGAAAGTTTTCTGATTTGCTAACTCCACTTACCCAAGGAGGCGGCAAAATCCTTGCCTCAACTGAAGCTAGTCTTTCACTAATCTTGATTCCAAATTCTTGTGCATAGGGATCATTGTTGTAGTTATTATGACTAACAGTCTGACAAAACAAATATTTATGATTCAGAATGCAAATTATTTGAATGCACTGAAGCAAATACAAGAAAAAAATATATTGTTCAAATAACAGATGGATTTAAAGAACGAAAATTACTATGATATTACTTTGAAAGATCTTACAATATGCCAATTAAAAATAATGCAAAGTACATTAATCAAATAGGATACTATCGCCAACAGAACCAAAGTACGGCTTGCCTAGAAGTTTGCTTGCTGATTCAGGAACGGCTAACGGCTCCACAAAAGAACTCAGTTGAAAAACAAACAAAAGTTCACTTGTTGATTCAGGAACAGCTCCATAAAGGGTTAATATAGTTCAAAAACCGGTACAATTGTACTTGTTGATGAAACCATCAAGGTTGTGGAACATGAAAAGTGGAGCGAAGCGGAAATGCGTTGCTCAGGTATTGGGGCTTTGGTGGGAAAAAGCAGCAAGTCGTTTTTTAAATTTTAATTAAAGAGAGAAATTCCAAAGAATAAGGAAAATGAGACAAGAGGAGGAGAGGGGGTCACAAAATCATAAAACAAGCAAAAAATGGAGGGGAAAAAGAATTCTATTGTGTTGTTTATAAAGATTCTATGCACGAAATAGATGTGTAGCAATACTTAGATTAAATCCAAAAATATTTTTTAAATAGGGACATTCTATAGAAACCACCTTTAAATTACGGTCATTTTATGGAAACATCCTTTGATTTCCAATTTATACATAAACCATCTTTAAAGCTTTTTTTTGTTGCAATCAACCACATGTGCCCACTTTTTTACTTAAGTTTTTTCGGTAACTGATCCCATCTAATCTCCATTAAGGATCATCTCTCTAATATAGTTGGCATTTGACAACTAATTATTACATAAAAACCGAAAAAAACTTGACTTAAGAGTGAGCCCAAGTGGATAATCTTATACACTAATATGTAATTTGATATGCACATCAAATAGTCAACAAATTAACGGTCTACCAGGAACCAAGATGCCCAAATATTTGCATGTCGTGCTAACGAAGCAAGATGCACCTCTTTAACACTCTAGATCAGACAGAAGGTTATAGGACACAAACATATGGAAAAAAGAGATGTTTAGATTCGGGAGCATCGAAGGAGGCTATAGGCCACGAGTAGGGGTGCTAAACCGTATCCGTATCCGAGGAAATATCCGTAACCATATCCGTTAGGATACGGATATGGTTACTCAAATATATAACCGATAGGATATGGTTACGGATATGGTTTTGTAGTGAAATATCCGGATCCGTATCCGAAATATCCGAAAACATATTAGTCATACTTTTACGATAGTTTTAATCCTTAGATTATGGATTTGAAGTTAATTTTGATGATCAAGATGTCTAATCTTAGCTTTTCAGATATAATGAACATATTAATGAACTATTTTGTATCATATGAACTATATTTTTTTCAATACTATCTAGTTTTTCTCATATCCGTTTTGTATCCGCATGAATATCCACTTATATATCCGCATGTATATCCGTATCCGTATTTGATTTTAGCGGATATGGATATGAATTTTCCTAACCGAGGTATATCCGTATCCGTATCCGAGATGGGTAAGCGGATATGGATATGGTAAGTATCATATCCGAGCCATATCTAGACCGAATGCACCCCTAGCCACGAGCCTATGGAATATGAGATATGTTTTAAGATTCAGAAGCATCGAAACAGAAGGCCTTAATAAGCTAGTTGTGCAACATTCTAGATGTCGGATGGCAGGGACGTGTTGGAGGAAAATTCCCATATCAGATGATAGATATTGAAGATACATCACAGATTGATAAATATCAAGGTGACATATCAAGCAATGTGTGAGTATCATAAAATGTTTGTACTTGATGCACCAATGAAGAAAGCTGTAGAGTAAAGGTGTATTTTTTGCAAAACTTATGCAAAATAATGTGGTCTCATTGAGCCCTAATCCGTCTTCCTGGTAATTTAAATAAGCGGATATTTGTTTGGGTTTAGACTATTGCGAATCAATGATTTCTGGAATGCGATATAACTACAAAATTAATAGTGTTAATCGCGGGTAGACCCGCTGTACTATTGCCAAATTGAGCTTACCCCTGTAGTCCTATTGTTACAGATACACTCTTTGAGTGAAATATTTGTGTCCCTTTTCAGGGGGTCTACGTGCAACAATGGGATTTCACTCGGGGCATACCCGCAACAAAAACACTCTTGCAGGGGATTTATCCATAACATAACTATATGGATATCAAGTTCAATTTGGTAATAGTATAAGGGGTTCCACACTTGACTTTAATTAATAACTAAAAAATTAAATAAATTAACTGATTACTTAGCGGAAACAGATTAAAATAGAAATGATGGAAGCTTAAGGTAGAGAATTTGAATTGTGCATGATAGAAAATATGGATAATTAGTGGGGTTCACCTAGTTTGCCTAAAGCTTTTTTAGTGGGGTGAGTTAATGGGGTGGGGTCCTAGAGCAGAGTGGTTTCATGTGACACCACTTTGCCTTACTTCGATGCGCTCCTCATCAGTTGCCGACAAGTAAGTTCCACGGTCTGCAAACAAGTTGGCGCCCAACGGGGACCACCTCCTTTGGACAGGTGGGCTGGTGGAAGATAAATTGTGATGGGCCCTTTATGGAGTAAGGAAGGAAAAAGGGTTATGGGGGTGGTAATAGAGACACCACAATGAAGGCTTCATAGGTCCTTGTGGGGGAGGCTTTCCTACCGGTTCATCACCGACAATGGTGGAAGCTACTGCCTTGTCAGCTGGGAAATTTGCTAAAAGGATGTGTGCTTTGGCTGTTGAGTTTGAATCAGATGCTACAGTAATTATTGATGATTTAGCAAATATGAATGGTAGCTTGGCTTCATATGGTCATACTCATATATGTGATGATATAAAGATGGAGGACAGTGTTTTCCAGCAGTAATGCTTCTTATTCACACATAGGAAAGTAAATAATGCAGTACATTCAGTTTGTAATAGGGTGCTTTACTCATGGTTATCGTGTCCTGATTGCATTATAAAGGACATCGAAGCCGATATAACTTCCTTTTGAAGTTGATATATTTCTTGTTTTCCATCCAAAACAAACAAACAAACAAATAAAAGTTCAAATCGACATTACAATATTTCAGCAGATTTTTTTGAGGCTGAAATGTCGCCTAATATATCACCCAAAATTTCCTTAAAGTGGTGAAGGATATTGAGACCATATTGTTTTGTCAAAAGGCTTCTAAAAGAACATATCAGCTGATATTATTGGCCATATCAGGCATATTTAGAACAAATGAACAATGTCGCTGTGTGTGGGTGATAGAGGTAGATCGATAGTGAGCGGACAGGGGAACTAGGGATAAAGGGATCATGCATTTGTCTATGTCTTATAAGACACCAGATTAACTTTTGTTCTGTTATTTGTTTGCACATGAGTTCAGACTTTATTGGTCAATTAGCAAATGTAGACATACTTTTTTTCATTTTCTTTTAATTTATTTTGAGTAAATTTTCCAATATTGGAACTGTGTTCAATTCTATTGTATCTAAACAACCATCTAGCCTTTTCGGAGTACCTAGAAACAAAGCTCATTACGTGTACATGATAGTTTAACTAGCGATTGTCATTTCCATGATTCATCAGTCCCGACTCCCCAATATCCATAATAAAGAAGAATATTTCTTGTTTTTAACTATTGCACGATGGTTGTGCTAGATAGTTGGTAATGAAACTTTAATGGTTGTGCAATGTAGATGAGTTTTACACACTTGTATATTAAATAATAGCGGAGAGGATATTAAAAAGAAAACTTATTTCGTAGGCAAATCACAGAAGAATCATGTCCTTGTTGCTTTTCTGTGCAAGCAGAGTGCTTCAATTACTTCTTTTCAATGTATAAATTACTACTTGCAACATTGTTTTGCTTCTAACATGCGGACTATGTCAAAAGTTTCCTATTTAAATTGCAAAATGAAACCAGACACAAGTTTGGAGCAGCCAACTGAAACCGTAGCTGAAGTCTCTCTCCCCCCAAAGTGAGTTGCCACAAGAAATCCAACCATCTTGCACAACACACGGAAAATATGCCACGCACACTAGTCAAGGAGCAATCATATAAATAAGAAGTGTTTTCTACTTTCTTTTTCTGGTGCATAAATCTGTGTACTGGTTTTTTACAATAAATAGGTGTGACTGATGTCATTCCATTGACGTTCATTGACAAAGAATCCGACTGGAACACTATTCACATCCGCATTATGATAACGATATCCCATATCAGTCTGGTTAAAATATAAATTATTGATATTATCAATATTCTAAATATCAGCTAAAAACACGTCTAAAAACATGTTTTCGCGCTCATGGATTGGAGTCTATTTAGTGCTGCAGTGTGTAAAATTGATTTTAAATACCTTTCTTATTTTAGAAAAACAAGCGCCCAAAAGTGGAAGATTAATTAAAATTTCCTTTCAACTGGTAGCCATACCAAATAATAATGAAACTATTCTTTGTCCCCTGAATTTTAAGGAGTTTATTTAAACCTTAGCGTGATGAAATCAATGTAAATCCTCATAACTTTTGAGGAATCTTTTACGTAAAAGATAACATGTCATTAGCAGTTTAAAGATATTGTGTAATTTCCTTTTAAACAATATTAATATTGAGTTCACTATCCAAACAATATCTATATTTGCAACAGTATCTACAGAACAGAAGAATACAATTAGGACAAGTATAGAACATGCTAAACCTTTACACCTCTCTTAACACCATTTTATTTAGAAGCTAAACCCTTTGAAAGAAAAGAACACAAATTGTTATGCATGTGGAACATCCTGCGATGTGATCATACATCCATGCTTTTAGACATATCGTCTTGGCTGATGAAACCTACACCACGATTATACAATATCTAGATACAGGTCTTCTCATCCATCAGTTTTAGTTTTAACAAACATCCATAGCCCCTTCTCTACTCAAATTTTTGTTAGTAATATCTTTCATTGTAGCCCCTTCCACTCAAAATTCGTTAGTAATAAACTTCCGTTGTAGGCTGTATACCCCCACTTTGGAAGCTCACGGGTTTCGGTGGTTTGTACGCTCAGTTACCATAGTCCTAAACAATCTAGGTACCAGGCTTAACATCAGACTAGAGCACTGTTTAGTAGGGACCTTACCTTCCCCCCTGAATGAACAAATGTAACCAAGAACACCATGTACCGACACTACCTTAAAGCCAAGATGGAAATAACACTAAGATCGTGACAAGTGTCTGTAATATCTTCTGTCCCGAGGCTAAAGTGAAGTTTGAGAATAGATTTAACCTCAGAAGCAGAAAAGTATACTGATATATCCTTAAGGCCTGAGAGTCGACAAAATACACAATTAATCTAGTCAAACATAAATACAAATAATTCAAATGGAGGGTACAAATATGATGTTCTCAATGAGAAATCGAACGCGTGTTCCTTAAAAGAAGGGAACCGAAATCTGTGTATCCACTAAAGGACGGCAATTTTATATTTAAGAAATAGTAGCATTTAGAAATTAGGTAAAAGAATCAAATCCAGTACCCGCAGAATGTCTTGCTCTCGATCAGAAGGACGCTGGCATGTCACTTTCAGAAGGGCAGTTATCTGTTTCTCATTCAACCTCTTCGAGTACCTTTGGCCTTCGACAATTTTACATACCTGAGTAACATTCGAAGAAGTTAGCATACATCTTCATATTATGAGCATGTACCAAGGAATGAAAATGGTAAAAAATGGTAAAAAAATGGCCCTTGCATTTGTAGTAATACAATAAGCAGAAAATTCAACCATAAATGACTACCACAAAAAATTCATGATTACAGAACTGACCTCCATTGGCAGGTAATTTGGTCGTTGTGTATTTCCAACTTGCAGGCAAGGCCAATTTATTTGTTGAATAGTAAAACCATAAGTCTCTAGAAAGTACTGAACAACAGACTTCACCGTGCCACGATCATCAACAGGGAATCTACAGAAAGAAATTTCAATAATGACTAGAGTGAAAATCACTAAAATGGTCAAACAGTCAGGAGAAAATTCAGAATCTTTTATACGTCAGCTCTCGTGTTGTCTGTGATGTTAAGCCAGATATGCGATACTTCCTACGCATATTCCCACGATGCGTGACCTCAACTTTGACACCTCTAAGAGCCTTTTTTATCTGAAAAACACCAGGGTATATCAGTACTGCAATTAGTCAACAGCGTTTATGCCATAAATTCTTATTGAACCTTTCTATAGTTATATTTTAACTCAATGGGAGCTTTTTTCCCTTTTATGACAGGCTTCAACAAAATTTGAAATCTTATAAAATCAAATTCATGTGTAATGTTTCAATAACTATGTTCAGTGAATAACAACAGTAAGTTTAGTTTATTTAGCCGCATGACGAATATCATGTGACTTTGAAAAAGAGAACAAACAAACAGAGGAAAGGAGGTTGAGGTTATTAGCACAAGTTAAATGGAGAAAAAAGTTAAATGGAGAAAAAACCAGATGTTTTCTAACTTTTCATTTTTATTTACTATGCATTACAAAAGTTCCATGAAGACAATGAAAACGGAAAAAGCAAACCTTCACGCGATCAGCATCAGACAACGGTCTGTTGGAGACATCTCTGTTCAAAAGCTGAGCAACAAAGTCGGTGACTGGCAGTGGCTCTATGAAAGCAGTGGATGACATGTCTGCAGGAAAAATACAAACCCAACTTTCTAAAACTGTACATTTATATAACACAGGAAATTCAAGTACAAAGATAAAATTGTGTCAGAATGCACAATTTTCATAATGTTATCATATGCTGGATACTGATTATTATTGTATCCCTTCTAGAAAATTATGCCAGCATTATTCATCCCTCTTCTCAGTCTACTTACAAACATTTTGTAGTAGCAGTTATACATACATCCAGGAATAAAGGCTTCATGTACTAAAGATATAGCCGCATGCAAGAACAGTTGTAAGGAACTGACAAGAGAGAGAGAGAGAGAGAGAGAGAGAGAGAGAGAGAGAGAGAACAGTTGACAGTTAAAAGTAAACGAAATTGAATAACTAATTTGTATAAATACATAACATTTACCTACTGCAGCTGAAACACTGTTTTGTCTTAAAGGTAGTCTGCCTGATGTTTGACATGACCTTTGTAGTTGTGAAATTTAACTTTCTAGTCCCACTTGGACATTACAGTGCTATTTATGAGAAATGAAGACCATGAAACAAAAACAACTTCCTTCCTAGTGACACATTGCAACTCAATCAGATAGCTGCGAGGTGGAAAATTACGGGTGGTTCACTAACCAATATTTAGTGACAATCCCATCTGTGTTGGACGTATACTCTGGTAAAAACCTCGCCAACTTTCCAGGCCCTCACCCAATGATTGTCTTCTTCCAAGATCACCCGAGTAAAATGATCGACCAACTGGTGTATATCTGCAACCACAAAAAACATGACATTTCTCAGCTTCATGCAAGAGGACAGAACAAGCAATCATCAGTCGCATGACAATAATTACCTTGCTGTAGGCAACTCCCTAAGCACGATGTCAAGCACTTGCAGTGCCTCTTGGGGAGCATCTGCCTGCCTCCCTGCTAAGAACAATTCCAAGTGATGAAGATCAGCACGCGAAGCAAATTTAATTGCAACTGTGAACAACCTCTCTCTCCTGCATGGCAAAACATAATGCACCAGTTATATCCATGCAAATTTGATAACAAACATATTGCCAAGATAATATGTTCCAGACAATACCTTTGGCCAGCTGGTCCTTCTTCTTCATCAAGCAGAGTAATTTGAAAGCTATTCGACCCAAATGGCAGTGGTCCAGCTGTATAAAGGCTCTTTCTGCCATCATAAGCTGGAAGGCGACCACCTAAATGAGTCTGTCTGTAGAGAGTGACAAGCTGCTTTATGACAGCTCGATTCACACCTCGGGATGTAACCTCTGGTGTTATTGAAACCTGAGTAAAATAACACCAATTAAACGAAACTACACAACTACTAAGCCGGAAAGGAAAAAAAGCAATTGATCATTACTGTTAAAGCAAATCACGGAGAAAAGGAATGAAGATCTTACGTCGTACTGGTGAAGATCTTTATCAGGAAGCTCAGCAAAGAAATGGTTAGCCTTTACTATGCATTTATCACCAGAACTACCCATTCCTGGACGCAACGGAAACCTCATAGATTTGCTTGATGAAGCAGATGCAACAGTCTGGATTGCCTGGGTAGGTTTATCTTCACCCTGGACAGAGAGCTGCTGAAACTGCTGCTCTACCTGACCAAAAGTTATCTCTGGGGTTTGGGATTGTGATGAGCCAGGTTCTGCTGTTGGAGAAGGCTGAGAGGCATGATAAGTAGCCTGTGTTGCTTGGTGCAGCTCGGGAGCTGGCGGCCTGGTTGGACTACCAGAAGGGCCAGTTCGTTGCCCACCAGCCATGTGTCCGCCACCCCGTCGCCCACCAGCATATTGCTGAGGCATCCCACCTCTCGCTTGAGGCCCGCCATGCCCTCGATACTCATACTGTTGGGTGCCAGGATGCTGCTGTACCATGCCACCTCCGTGAGGCTGAGGAGCACCACGACCTTGGTATTCTGGATGAGGGAACTGGGGTGCCATGCCTCCACGAGGCTGACCACTTCCACGACCTTGATATTCAGGAAGAATACCACCCTCCTGTGGTGCCATTCCTCCACGCGGTCGGGATCCTGCACCTCGACCTTGGTAGTATCCGCCGCCACGTCCACCATGTTGCGGCGGCTGAGGACTGACAAAGCCCCCACCCCGTCCTCCCCCACCACCTTGTTGTTGAGGCACTGCAGTTCTGCCAACTGGACGCTGTGGTCCTCCACCTTGTCCACCACTGCCACTGGACTCCTGAGATCCAGACCCCTCTCCAGAAGTAGGAAGGTCCGTTCTCTCCGTTCTCCTTTTCCTCACCATGGCAACAGCTGCAAATGAAAAGAAAGTTATGTAATGAATACAATAGGAAAAGCTGGAAAAGCGATAAAAGCTACTCTCCTATAGAAACCAAAGCCCATGGCCCCTACTCTCCTCAAGTGCATAGGAAAAAGGGGAAAATCCATAAATGAGATGTTATTTAGCTTCTACAAATGAAAATCTTCACAACTCTGAGGAAGCAGTGGCAGATATCAAAGGACATGCAGCCAACAGCACTATCCAAGAACACAGTGTAATAAAACATATCCAAGAACACAGTGTAATAAAACATGTAAGTAAATTCAAAGCCAATATGCTTCCAGTAATCAACAAAATGATTGTAACAGAACATGGTTAAACTGTGCCCTATAAATGCAAAATAAATCTAAACCGCAAGTGAAGGACAATCATACCAGTAGAAATTTAACAGCTATACAATTGCAGAGTGCAACAGGTAATGATGAAGTAAAAAAACAAATAACAATCTATGTGAGATTATGTCGAAAAGAAATCAATGAGACGAGTGCAAGTCAAATAGGATGCACTATAAATCGTAATAATAAATAATTAATTCATATAATAAATTTCAATAACCCTTCATCGGTAAAAGATGAGCAAGTTTCCCAACTGTAAAAACGAACCCTTAATCACCTATATGTAACACTTCTCACTAGGGGTGCATTCGGTTCGGATACGGTTCGGATATGACACTTACCATATCCATATCCGCTTAAACGGATACGGATACGGATACGGATACGGATACGGATACGGATACGGATACGGATACGGATACGGATACGGATACGGATACGGATACGGATACGGATACGGATACGGATACGGATACGGATACGGATACGGATACGGATACGGATACGGATACGGATACGGATACGGATACGGATACGGATACGGATACGGATACGGATACGGATACGGATACGGATACGGATACGGATACGGATACGGATACGGATACGGATACGGATACGGATACGGATACGGATACGGATACGGATACGGATACGGATACGGATACGGATACGGATACGGATACGGATACGGATACGGATACGGATACGGATACGGATACGGATACGGATACGGATACGGATACGGATACGGATACGGATACGGATACGGATACGGATACGGATACGGATACGGATACGGATACGGATACGGATACGGATACGGATACGGATACGGATACGGATACGGATACGGATACGGATACGGATACGGATACGGATACAATACGGATATTAATCGGATATTTGGGAAGCGGATATGAATCGGATATGACAAAAATACATATGATTATAATATTTCGCACACTAAATATAACTAAAAACATTCATCTATTAAACATAGTCAAGATAAGTTTATTCAACCATATAAAAATATCACCTCATAGACATAAATACTAGTTCTCATGTAATTCTCAAGTCTAATCAAAACAACAGGCCTGGTTGGACTACCAGAAGGGCCAGTTCGCTGCCCACCAGCCATGTGTCCGCCACCCGTCAGCCCACCAGCATATTGCTGAGGCATCCCACCTCTCGCTTGAGGCCCGCCATGCCCTCGATACTCATACTGTTGGGTGCCAGGATGCTGCTGTACCATGCCACCTCCGTGAGGCTGAGGAGCACCGACCTTGGTAGTATCCGCCACGCCCACCATGTTGCGGCGGCTGAGGACTGACAAAGCCCCCACCCCGTCCTCCCCACCACCTTGTTGTTGAGGCACTGCAGTTCTGCCAACTGGACGCTGTGGTCCTCCACCTTGTCCACCACTGCCACTGGACTCCTGAGATCCAGACCCCTCTCCAGAAGTAGGAAGGTCCGTTCTCTCCGTTCTCCTTTTCCTCACCATGGCAACAGCTGCAAATGAAAAGAAAGTTGCGGTAATGAATACAATAGGAAAAGCTGGAAAAAGCGATAAAAGCTACTCTCCTATAGAAACCAAAGCCCATGGCCCCTACTCTCCTCAAGTGCATAGGAAAAAGGGGAAAATCCATAAATGAGATGTTATTTAGCTTCTACAAATGAAAATCTTCACAACTCTGAGGAAGCAGTGGCAGATATCAAAGGACATGCAGCCAACAGCACTATCCAAGAACACAGTGTAATAAAACATATCCAAGAACACAGTGTAATAAAACATATCCAAGAACACAGTGTAATAAAACATATCCAAGAACACAGTGTAATAAAACATATCCAAGAACACAGTGTAATAAAACATATCCAAGAACACAGTGTAATAAAACATATCCAAGAACACAGTGTAATAAAACATATCCAAGAACACAGTGTAATAAAACATATCCAAGAACACAGTGTAATAAAACATATCCAAGAACACAGTGTAATAAAACATATCCAAGAACACAGTGTAATAAAACATATCCAAGAACACAGTGTAATAAAACATATCCAAGAACACAGTGTAATAAAACATATCCAAGAACACAGTGTAATAAAACATATCCAAGAACACAGTGTAATAAAACATATCCAAGAACACAGTGTAATAAAACATGTAAGTAAATTCAAAGCCAATATGCTTCCAGTAATCAACAAAATGATTGTAACAGAACATGGTTAAACTGTGCCCTATAAATGCAAAATAAATCTAAACCGCAAGTGAAGGACAATCATACCAGTAGAAATTTAACAGCTATACAATTGCAGAGTGCAACAGGTAATGATGAAGTAAAAACAAATAACAATCTATGTGAGATTATGTGAAAAGAAATCAATGAGACGAGTGCAAGTCAAATAGGATGCACTATAAATCGTAATAATAAATAATTAATTCATATAATAAATTTCAATAACCCTTCATCGGTAAAAGATGAGCAAGTTTCCCAACTGTAAAAACGAACCCTTAATCACCTATATGTAACACTTCTCACCCCTCCAGTCAATAATAGCACAAAATACTATAAACAAGCTGTTATGAATGTTAGGACGTTTTCCTTTTATTTTGCACCTTTCTTAACATAACACCTACTATAGGGGTTGGAAGAATTTAGTCAGATTCTTAATTCATTATATTTTCACTTATACTTTAAGCTCATAACAATAAAGTTGACTGAGATATTTTAGTACGGAGCTCAGACAGCCTTGGAAACAAAGGCCAGAGGAAGGTATCAAAACTCTACTTTAAATGTTAGCTGATATATTCACTTGCAGTGTGAAAAGACAGGACTACACACAAATTAATTATAAAGTGAAATGGATGTGTTCGCATAAAAAGGAAAGAGAATAAAGACACAGTTCTATATTTAGCTATATATTAGGTACATTTCATCCAGCATATAGAAATATTGGAGATTTAACTTATGGAAACATCAGAAAATCAACGAGACATTAAGCTGAATTTGGTGATGATGACCGAAGCAAAAAACTTAGTTGAAAAAAATTACAGCTTTAAACTTGAAACAGTTTATTGAATGCATCAAACAAAATCCTACAAAGGAAACCTTGCCGAAAAATCCATGTCAAATCTCTGTACATAAGCCAGAACTAACTGACAACTCATGAAAACTATCAATTCCTGTATAAGACTAATACCCACTGCCCATGTACTTGGGAGGAAATACAGTTAATGATCTATAGCAAACTTCCATGCCAGAAATCCAGCAAAGTTGAGGACATAGAAATCGATGAAGAACTTCTCTATGCAACATCAGAACAAGTTGACAGCTAAAAATGATGGAATGCTAGTGTAAATAGCTAGTCAGGAACTTTCAGTCTGAACATGTAATCAAACCCAACTCAACCATAACTGTTAAGAACACAAACTTGGCCACTTGGGTCCCTGCCAAAACAAAAAGCAGAATTGGTTTGCAGGAACTCTTGTGATTATGAGAATATGTACTCAAACCCAACTCAAAAACTTGACAGTTAATAATACAAACTTGGTTCCAATGAAAACGAAGAGCAGGTCGATTGACAAGAACTGCCGTGATACTTGCACATAAGAAGCTTAGATTACTCAATATAAGAACATGTAATCAAACCCAACTCAACCATTACAGTTAAAAATACAAACTTGCAAAGAGCAAAATTGATTCACAGGAACCCCACAATAATCGCATGTAAGAAGCTTAGATTAGTTTATAAAAGCATAGCATAAATAGGTTAATAAGAAGTAGCAGTCTAAAGTTAAAATGAGAAATTGGAATCAATGTACTGAAATCTTAAACTAGAAAATTCTAATATGTATGCACGTTAAAGCACAAAAAATATCAAATTCATGACATTTTCATTTTGAAGTAGCAATGAACCCTAATAAACAGTAAAATATCAACACAGAATCCAAAATGATCAGAGAACCTCCATTAAGATGGATCAAAGCTGAGACTGAGATGAATGATAAGGTTATTAGCAGGAAAAGCATACAGATAAAAGAAATCTACAAATTTCTCATAAAAGAAAAGAAAAGCAGAGCAAACGAAGTAAGTAAACAACATGGAAAGCCAAGAATACTTGCCCAAACAAAATCCTAGCCTAAAGTTGACAGAAGTACCAAGGATTCATAAATCCTCATAACTTTACAAGCTAAATCTCAGTACAACGAACAAATATAGAAAATAATCCCTAAAATGAAAAGAAAGCAAAACAAAAACCAAAAAGGAACATAAAAAAACACTTTGTTTCAAAGCAAACCCTAAATTCTTCTCAAATTTTGCCGGATCTATTTATCAAACTATCAAGAAAACGAATTCAGTCAAAATATTCAACCAAAACTGCTGACAACATTCCATCAAAAACCAAGCTTTCTGAACTAGAAACAAGAGCTCATTTTCCAGTATTTAACACAGCAATTAACAAGAAAACAACTGATCGTTCTGAGCTAGAAATAATTAAAGACTCCAAATTGGGAGGGAGAGAGAACAAACTAAGCAAAAATTCCACCAAAATTTACACCAAATCAGCTGATCTTACATTGATCCGTCAAAACCCTAGCTTCCTGAACTAGAACAAGAGATCATTTCTGGGACTTAACGCAGAAATTAGCAAAAAAATAAGTAATTAAGCTGAGAAAATACAGCTTTACCTTGATCGGAAACCACTAGAAGATTACTAAAACAGCTACCGCCTCTCTTCTCTCTCGCTCTCCGAAATTTCCCCAGGCAGTAAAAATACAGAGAAAAGAGACAATTATAAAGAACAGCACTCACTTATAACCCTGAAAATAAATTTTTTTTTTTTTTAAAAAAGTAAATGAGAAGAAAAAGATAAACAAAGGCACGGAGATTAAAACCGGGCGTGGGACCCCGGAACACGACAAATTCGAACCGGAACGGGCGTATCGGCCGATTTCTGAAGTGAACCGGTCACGTGACTGGTAAGGTGGTGGAATGAGAACCGCTGTGGCTATAGACATAGCCTACAGCTTATAGGTCCATTCGATTAGTGCCACGTAAACACTTTTGATGAAGTTCCGTCTCGTGTCGGGTTGTACGTAGATGACAACGCTAATTGCTGCCTTATTAGCAATTAAGATATAGTGATGGAGAACAACTAATAACTTGATGACCAAGGCTATTATTATAACGGCTTAGGGGGATAGAGAAAGGTTCCGCGGTTGCGATTAATTATATTTAATTACATTAATGAAAGGATAGAATTAGTTTTTTATGAGGACCAATTTATTGAGCGCTATTTGGTTGTTTTTGGTTAAAATGCTTGAAAATTCAATGTAAGTAGTAACTGCACAAATCCGTTCAAAATGGAGTGAATTATAAGGGGATGTCACATCAGTTTTCTTAGGTGTCATCTCATCTATAATCTTTGTCAACCTACAGTGTAAAATAAAAATATATATTTGGTAGGGACTACAATAATTTTACTTACTTTTCCTTAAAAACAAGCAGCACAATAATCTCTTTAAGATCACCTCATGAAAGAATGTTTTGAGCCATTCTATGAAAATAATTAGTAAATAAATAGAAATTTTAATTGTGTCTCTTATGATTTAGTACACTCCAATCAATAGAGATTATTTACTATTCAATACTTTCGTCTTAAAATGTGGTACGGTGCTTTAATTATCAAATATTAATCTCCAATCAGTAATAGACAAGTATCCCGCATTAGGTATATGATCAAATCAACTCACCATCTTGAGATAATCGAAGTCCCCAGTTTGGACGACTTAGAGGGTTGACATCCCATATGACCGAGTCGAACGGCGGTACAAGCCGACATTTTCGTTAGGTTGACTCCACAAGCGACCTACGTGATCGATTATTCGGCCGATATCTCACGAAGCCAACTCGAGAGGCTGCACTTTCCGGCCCTCTACTTGGAGTAGGAAGACGACGACATACCTCGAGCTCCCCACTGACAGCTCGTCGCCATCACATTAAATGCATGATCAGAAGCATTATTTCTCCGTCCCCGAAGATATTTATGACACATTAGACCACGTCGGCACCCCATGTCTCCAATCACTTCGCATTAAATGTAGAAGTGACTCCCTCCACTCAGCAGCCGACACCTGTAAAGCAAATGCTGACTCAGCCGCCAGCCCATACTCAGCCGAAGTTACCAAACCACCACTCTATCGTTATTATAAATAGGAAGACTATTCTCTGCATCAGGGTAAGTAATTTCCAAGCAAAAATTTTCTGCCCATTAAAAACTTCTTCAGTTCTTTTTTTTTTTTTTCCCACTCAAGCAAGTTACTAACTCGATCGTCGGAGGAACTACCAGGGAACCAACTCAGCCCTCTTTCGAGCTCTTGCATGTGCGGAGAAGAACTGCTCATCTTAGAACCGGATATTCAGAGAAGTTAGCAAACCCTCATCTCCTTAATTCATAACTAAGTGACTGTGTGATTTCCAACATCAACAAAATGTAATACAATGTGATCTAATATTAGTGTTGTGATCAACTATAGACATTTTAAATGTACCGCCGATGCAGTAAACTATACTATACATTAAATTTAAAAGAAGAGTTGAATGTAAAAAGAATGATCTAATCATATACAATAATGCACTCATGCACACATGGCAATAAAACATTTCAACTTCTACCCAAATAAAACAAATTTATATTGTAACGAAATTCGTGTCTTTAAATTAAATTATATGTTATCTACGGTTCAATTTGACAAATTAGATCATATGTTAATTCTAACCTGATGAAATTTTGAATCAAATTTGTTTTATCGGTACAAATCAAAGTAAAACTACTGAGAGTTTACGTACAAATTATTACCAAGCAACATAATTGGATTTACCGAAAAGAAATTATCAATAATTAGCCTATTCAAGTACAGTATGTGCATTAATTAATCTTAAATTATTTTGTTTCATATTGATTTAAAGATCAATAATGAAGTTTGACCGTTCCGCCTAAACTTAACTATGCAAGGGCGGCGGAACAATTAAGCTAGGGCAGAGGAACCGTTACCGTAACGGTCACGTGACCACATTGAATGCTCCGCTCAATCGTGGGCCCCACAAAGATGAACCGTAGGTACACGGAGACGAGGATGAGACGTAATCAGTATCCAACGCTCAGAAACGAATCACCCAGGAATCAAAGGTCAGATTCGGACAGCCGTTATTTCTTACGCGTCAACGTGGCAGCGCACAGGTGCTCGACACGTAGGACGAAGACCCAGGCCCACACTTATGCCTCGATAGTCGTGTAACCAAGCTCTGGGCCCCAACACAGGACTTGACCGCTCACTGGTCTCTGCCACTAACTTACACGCGTCAGCGTACGGTTCGCTCAGCGACACCAGTCCTGCCATTTTAAAAAGCTAATAGGAGAACGACAAGTGTCCGTTCGGTCTAAATGGCCTTACCGGGGCGGGCTGGCTGAGTTAACAAGCACTAACGAGACGGTCCAATAAGCCCAGCTTTAAATCCTCTCAACTTATTAATGTTATCCCTATGCTGTTCTAGATAAGACCAAGGCTATTAACTAATAAACAGAAAATGACCATCCTCTGATTAAAATCAAATGATTGCAGTAGAGAACTAGACGTTTGTACTTTATACCAAATTTCTTCTTAAATGATTGCATATTAGAGACCTAGAGAGAGAGCACAACTAATGAAGGATAAAATAAGTGAGTTGAGTTAATTACCTTGGTGGGTTGGCTTTGTTGCACAACCCCAAAAGCCATTGAGAGAGATTGAGAGAGAGAGAGAGAGAGATGAAGAGAGAAAAGAGTTTTTGTAGGAAGAGGAAAAAGCTTTCAAGAAATAGAAGGGAGATCTATTATTATAGATATATAGATATAAATATAGATAAGATATGAAGGGGTGGGGCCATCCATAGATAGTGCTAAGGGACCATGTTGCATGGCATTATCTACTTTAGTACTGTCGAGGAGGTGAAAGCTAGTTTGTGCGTATTCTTTGTAAGGTTTGGCTTTGATTTAGAGAGAGAGAGGGGATGAGGTCATATGAGAGAGAGAGGATTATGTAATTTGCAAAAACCATGTGGTTGGATTTTTATGATGATTGAGGTGATGAATGAACGTATGTGGTTGGCATTTTGCTTGGGAGTTGTACGTTAGGTTGGTGGGTGGGGTAATTATAATTAGAGATGCTTAGTTTAGTCTTAGAGCATAATTTATTCTTTTCTAGTTCTTCATAGATAGAATGATGCCCATGTCTCCATCAACGGAAGGCTACATAGTGAAAAATGGAAATTTAACGTGAGTAAAAGTGGCGAAGCTCGGTAACTCTTTGCTAAGGCATGAGGATCTTTTTGAATGGTTTCAAAATCAAATTGCTAGATGGATGATTGAAATGGAATAAGACGTTATCATAACTTGGTAAATTATGGAAATTCAACAAGACTAAAAGAGGCACTAACACTTTTCCCGTGGCAATAGATTTTTTTTTTTCTAATTTATTCAGTCTTTCTGACGTTAGTGGATTTCCTTTTCACAGTTGAATAGCATATCAAAACAGGATGAAGCGAGCCCCTAAAAAAGAATTGCTTTACGTGCTAAGATCAGTCATGGACTCTTTTAAGTCTTCAATGTCTCCATAGAGAAATATTTACTTTCTTCATCCAATTATCGTTTTAACATCTTCTTCCTTTTCTTTTCCAAAGCAAACCTCGTTCTTTACAAATAAAATCTCATATTTTCTAATAATGCTTGATACTGAAAAATTAGTCTCATTCCTACATTATTAAGGAAGTTTCAAACACAATTTTAATGATTATACTCAATTGTATCTGCAACCACACTCACTTTCAATCGTGACTCATGGGACAAACATAAAAAACTTTATTTAGAACAAATATTACAGTCAAATCTTAGCTTGAGCACTTGTATATTCAAATGTCACCAGCTAGTGAAAGACATGAAAAATTAGATGTAGAAAATCATTAAGATAGCATTAAAGTATAAAGTATTTCTTGGATAAATAAGTCCTAAACATATTTATGCATCGTCTTTTTTAAATTTATTATCTTCATTTTTTTAATTTATAAGGTTCCTCATAGTTACTAAGAATTGTTAGGGTTTTGAGAAGTTGGGAAGAGGAGAGATGGAGGCTGAGACACAAGATGTTTTGGTGAGAACTCAAATTCTATTTTCTCTCACTTAGGTTTTACATATTACAAAATACAAAATAAAGATAAAAAGCCCATAGGCCCAATAAGCAATTTGGGTCACAATATAACAATCTCCACCTTGAGATAAATTGCGCCCAAACAAACTAAGCATAAAACTAACTTAAGCAAAAACAAATAAACATAAAGCTACAACTAGCATAAGCTAGCAACAAAGCAACACCGAACTTGAGCAAAATTTAAACTTTGCCATTGGAAGAGCTTAGTGAGCATATCGGTGAGTTAGACTTCGGTACCAATCTTCTTCACGACAACCTTCCTTAGAGATCACATCTCGAACAAAATGATACCGAATGTCAATGTGCTTGGTCCTCTCATGGTACATGCGATCCTTCGTTAAATGAGCGGCACTTTGGTTGTCACAATATATCGCAATAGGACCCTCAAATGAGGACATCTCACCAACAAAACCTTGAGCCAAATAGCCTCCTTAATAGCCTCGGTAATTGCCATATACTTTCGGCCGGTGCTTGAGAGTGCAGCGGTTGATTGAAGTTGAGACTTCCAACTAATTGCACATCCTCCAAAAGTAAACACATAACCGTCAAAGACCGCCTCTTATCAAGATCACCATAAAATCCGCATCCACATAACGTTAGGTTATCATTGCTCCTTCAAACTCCAAATGAGCATCAATGGTACCCTTCAAATAGCGGAAAATCCACTTCACCGCTTCCCAATGCCCTTTTCCGGGACAAGAGAGGTACCTACTTACCACACTAACGGCTTGAGCTATGTCGGGCCGAGTACACACCATCAAGTACATAAGACTCCCGACCGCACTTGAATATGGAACTTTCTCCATATAGCTCTTCTCATGAGCGGATTTCGGGCTCATATCGGCGCTAAGCTTGAAATGCGTCGCAAGAGGAGTAGACACAACCTTTGCCTTTTCCATACCTGTTGATGTATATAATCACAGTCACTAACCTCGAGCGAGTTTAGTCTTTAAGAGAGCGGAGTCCGCTTTCTCTCCTAAAGCCCAGCGACGCTGACTCCAGCCAAGGGGTTCGCCTACAACAAAGGAAGGACCTGCGGAAGAGGCGGAGTTGGGATCTCCGGTGGTTCCTCCGACGGTCAAGTTAGCGAAGTGGGAGATAGTTTAATGGAGCAGGAATTCACACTGAGAAGATTGCTTACCTCGTTAGTTGTTCACGTGTTCTCTCTTATAGGTAGGGTTAAGGGGTATTTAGTCTTTCCATTAGCTTGGGAACCACCGGTGAGTCGACCCTCCTCCCTCCACGGTGAGCCGAGGATTGGTGGACATCTCTCCACCGCTAGATTGGCTGGCCTTTACAGGTGTCAAACTGGGGGTAGTCTGAGGGTTGGTGTGGTCTATTCGCCATTAATGGGATGGGATTAGCGGCGCCTGTAGCTGCATGGGTCCGAGGTGTCTTAAATCTTGTGAGAGATGGGGAATTAAAGAGTTTGTCGGTGCATTTAATGTGATGTTGATGGGCTCGAGTCTTGTGTGGCCGTCGTTTGAGTGGAGAGAATCACGCAGGTGAGAGAAGGGGAGCCGTGGCCGGATGGCCGACTCATCACGGCCTCTTAGAGGCGTCCTTGGGATGATCCGCCGAGGGGCGATTAGGGCGCCTTATCGCGTCGCTCTAGAGGACGAGTGGCCGAGAAGGGTAGGCTGGATTCGTTCCACATTGTTTGGAGGGTCGGCAACTTGTAGGAAGGGATCGTAGCGAGTCGGAGGGGCGGTGACCACCGCCAGCGTCGTCGAGAGAAGCTGTCGATGGGCCGACTCGCACCGCCTTCGTCGGTCATGGCGATAGTCGCTGATGGGCCGGGGCTGGAGTCGGTACATGCGGTAGGTCGGTGGGTTGGCGTGGAGGTCCTTGTCGGTCCTCATTGGTAAACAAGCGTTCGTCGGATGGCGCTTCGGCTTTCTCTTTAATCAGCGATTAGTGGTTATGACCATAACAATTGGCCCTTTCGCTGAGTCGGTTGGAAGCGAGTCCAAGTGAAATGAGTAACGCGTTCGCCCGAGGGGGTTCGAGGGGTTCGAATCGTTACATCGATGGGGCGTGGTGGCGTCGTGGCGGTTTCTTGGCCATTGGCTTATACAGGCGTAGAGGTGGGGCCCTCGGGGTGCTTCGCCTCGGCGGTGCCTCGGGAGTGGGGTTTTAATCCTCTCCGTTGATCGCGAAAGGGAGCGCTGTCAGTGGGTCCCACCGTATAAATAGAGAGAGGTGACAGAGGAAGGCATTCGCTTCTCTTCCCTCGTTCTGAACTTGGCGATTTTCCGTGGTGGTAAAGATCCGGCATGGATTCCGATCGTCATAAGCAACTTCGATGAGTTCATTTCGAAGGTTACCCGAGGCATAAATGAGGTCTTTGCTTCGGTTCGACATCTGGGAATGCGAGTTGGAGGCTCCGTGAAATCATCTCCGTTATCTGACCACGGCGAGAGGCTCCCGTATCTCAAACACTTGGAATGCGGCCTCCGGTTGCCATTGCACCCTTTTCTTCGAAAAATGTTTGATGAGTTAGGTGTCTCCCCAATGCAAATGACGCCAAACTCGATAGCCATATTGGTCGGCTTCACCGTCATCTGCCGTTGGCTCGATTGGTAGGCGATGGCGTCTTTGAGCCACTTGGTGTCACGATCGAAGAGCGCCTCACTATTATCTCGGATGTCGGGAGAGTTCAAGGTTATCCTTGATCCGCCTAAGTCGATCAAAGGGTGGAAAAACGAGGTTAAATGCGGGTCACCGGGGCGACTTCGAACTTAGGGTGTCGTCTGGCGAGATTAGAGAGAAACCCTAGAGCCTACATCCTTGTCGGTAGAACGCGAGTTGGGCAGTCGTTAACTACGGGGGCGCCGCGATGGGCCTTGCTCGGCAATTCGGTTTTGCGGCTTCATGGGATTTCGCCCACTCCTCCCGCCCTTCCGATGAGGCGAGGGCACATAACGTGACTTCGGGGGACGATCGGAAGCGGCTGAAACCCGCCGGATGAGGAGCTCCGGAGAACGAAGAAGCGGTTGCTCGGCCGATAAGCGAGCGAGCCGATCCACAGAGAATCGCTTCCAGCAGTAGGTGAAGAAGCCGGCGATAGGAGACGGCTATGGCGGGAAGCGGTCATATATCGAAAGTGTCATATGGGTAGCGGGCTCGGTTCGGAGGACCCGCAAAAGAAAACTAGCCATGGTCCCCGAGGTGCTAGGCAGGCGGGAGAGAGTATGGAGCATCCGATAGGAGAGGAGTTGCTAGAGTCGGAAGGCGGGAGGACGACCGACCATCGGCAGCGAGAGGGAGGTGGCCCCAAGGTACGGTCGCGACCTCTGAATCTATCGGGGAGGCTCCCATGGGGACGGTGTTCCATGCGGAGCGACGAGAGCCGGACGCTGGTCGACCATCGGGATAGCTCATCACCGACAGGAAAAGAACCGGTCGGTGTCGGGGCCGGAGTTTTGCTCAGTGAGGTGGCCCTCCTATCAGCGGTTGAGGTGAGGATTGGAACAAAGTAGAGGCGATGATGGGGCTCTCTCTCCCCTCGGCCGTTATGATGGGGAGCCGGATATGAGCATCGGCATAAGCGGCATGGTACACGGATGCTCGCTCATCGGTGTTAAGGTCGAGCTATGTACAAGGAAAGCGGCGAGCGGTTCGGCTGCCGTGGATCGGGAGATTTTGACGGCGATTCCGATGTCGGCGCACATCATCTGCGGAGTTATTTGACCGGGATGTTTGGTGGAGGACGAGCCGATCATCCGGCTGCGTCGGGGCCATCAAGCCTATGAAAGGCTTCGAGAGAAGCATCCGCCACCGAGGCCTCTAACGAGGACCTAGACCGAGCTATCAAGGAGCTTTCAATTAAACAGCCGAGCTTGATGATTGGCGGCGTGAGATGGAGGTTAAGGACCAAGTCATCGTGGAACTCAAAGCGCCCGTGGAGAGAATGTTGGTCGATATAGCGGATCTCCGCGCGCCGAGGGCGAGAGGGCGGCCGGGTCATCCGACGCTTATAGAGAGCGACACAGCGGCCAGCCCTGAATGGGCCAGGCAGTCCCAACGCCAAGGCTCGGTTGGCGGAGGAGTCGGTCGCCCGTGAGCAACTGGCAAGGGAGTGTGTGCGACTTAAGGAATCCTTAAGCGTGGCGGAGGAAAGGGCGAAACATCTGGAGTCGTTCGATTATCGGTCATCCCTGAGAGAACAAAACCGGCCGGCCATCATCGAAGAATACCGACAAAGCACGATGGGGAAGGTCGAGGTTGCTCTGGCCTGTAAGGCGGGTTGTGACTTCATAGTTAAACAACTACCGTCCGAGTATCAGGGGGTCCCAGGCCGGCTTCGATATCCTCCGAGTATAGCCGCCGCATGCATCTCCTCTCGAGATTGGAGGCGGGTCGCGAGTGCGACCTAGGCGACAACGACGCCGAGGAGGAGAGGAGGACGGATCATCAAGTGGTGGCTCGCAGTTTACCACCCGGTCCGTAGTTTAGGTTTTAAGCACTCGTTTGTAATGTGTCGGTGGTGTATTTTGTACTTGTCCAATGAATGAATGCAATAAGAGTTTGTTTTCGTAGTTGTGTTTCGTGTCGCTTTCTATGGTGAGATTATTTGGTGAATTGGTGGCTTAACATGATCAGTCCGTTGGCGTCTTGAATGGCCGGACGGTCTTCCATTTAGTATTTGCCCGGGGCGGCCTCCGTTAGTTGAGTCGGCCTTTGGGGTCACTTGTTCTTGTTGTTGGTTCATTGGGCGGTAGGCGAGTCGATCCGCCTGCACAAAAGACGGGCTTAGTTTTTGGGCGCGGGGTTGCTGCTTGTAGGTGATAAGCCTTGGCGTCGGCGGTACTTTAGCCGTCGGTAGCAATTCGGCGAAGGGGCGTGGGCCATAAAGGCGGGCTTTTCAATTTTCAAGTGGCGGTTGGCGTTTGAGCATCAATCTCGGCCGTTGGGTTGGCGCCGCCCGAGGCGGACCGTGGGCATTACGGGTGTCTATATATACCCTTACTCCATTTGGGGATTTCTTTTTGCACTTTCTAAAGGCATCCTCTTCTTCTTTCTCAAAAACGAGTCTTCTGCCATGGCTACTTCTACTCCCGCTCCTGTTGATAGGATTGCCAAGCTCAAATCTTGGCAATCGAAGAAGAAGAGGACACGGAGGATCCACGAGCGATGCGATCTTCTGTAGGGTTCCACGGTTTCTCTTCGAGAAAAACGGCGCCATTATCGATCATGGCGCGGATAAACTACATTGTACATGGCGCATTTGGACAATGGATTGCGCCTCCCCCTGCCGGTGTTCGTGAAGAGGCAGTGCGAACGGCTCGGGGTATCTCCGATGCAGTTTGCCCCTAACGCCATTGCTTCGATAATGGCGTTCTTGGTGATCTGTCATCGTGTTAAGGTGGTGCCGACTCTTCAACTCTTGGCAACCTCGTCACGGTGAGGCGACAAAGAAGGGCGCCCATTTCTTCTTCGGGTATGTGGGTGGTCGGTTTGTCGACATTCCGCATCAATAAGGACCGAAGAACAAATTGCCTGGTTTTCGCCGACGCCGAATTGGTTTGCCGCTCATGGCCGGAGATTAACAAAGGCGGCTGAAGAACCTTCCTCTTCTGCGGACGAGCGCGACTGGACAAGTTCGCCACTATTCGTGGTCGCGAGGGGCCACAACTTGTTCGACAACGCCGCTGAGGGTAGCGGGCTATCGTTTGTTCGGCCAAATAGAAGAAGAAGAAGAAGAAGAAGAAGAAGAAGAAGAAGAAGAAGAAGAAGAAGAAGAAGAAGAAGAAGAAGAAGAAGAAGAAGAAGAAGAAGAAGAAGAAGAAGAAGAAGAAGAAGAAGAAGAAGAAGAAGAAGAAGAAGAAGAAGAAGAAGAAGAAGAAGAAGAAGAAGAAGAAGAAGAAGAAGAAGAAGAAGAAGAAGAAGGCTAAGGAGTCGGTGGGGCCGACTTGGGAGGCGGCCGAGAGGGTGGTCTCCGAAAGGTGCCGAGGGCGCCACCGGGAACTCCCGACCGCTGGGGAAGAGTCGTCCTGCAAGTCCTCCCAGCCGACTGGCGAGGTTGCGTCGGAGGGTCCGTCCCAGTCGGCCAGCTCCTAGCCGGTTAGCGAGGGGTGGCTAGGCCGAGGAGGCTCAGGCCAAATGATGGAGACGCCTCGAGGAGCCTACTCGGAGGTCGGGGAAGGAGGCGGTGCTTGAAGAATCGGCTCGGTCGGGACCTCCTGAGCTGCTCAAGGACTTGGGCATAGAGCTTCCTTCCGCCATCCAGTTAGGGTGGGTGGCTTGAGGTGGAGAGAGCTGCGATCGCAGCTCATTGGCAATCTGTGGGAGGGGTACTCGGCAAGGGGGGAGCCTTCCCTAGGCGATAGATTCATCCCTGAGCATTCCCTCCTTAGAGAGGGCACGGTGCTTCTCTCAGGGTGGGGGCAGTTCGTCGCCTCGGAGCAGTTCACTCTCCCCCACGACAAGGATCTCCTGGAGGAGACGCCCTCGGCCGGCCTCCGGCAAGCCCTCTTGAGTTACCACACTCGAGGGGCCTTGGTAGGGGAGGAGCTTTACGGCCGGCTATCTTGCGCCATGAATGCCGTGAGCGACTTGGCGGAGAGGTTGGTCGCGGAAAAGAGGAGCCGGGAGGAGGCGGAGAAGAGGGCGACCGCCCTTGAGGCGGAGAAGTCAGAAGCCGGCGCCAAATGGCGCGCTGAGTTGGAGGCCAAGCGATCTACCATCGCTGATCTCCAAACTCATCACTCAGTGCATGCGGTAGTTATCGATGGGCTGAAGGGGGAGGTCGCCCGATTGAAAAGGACGGTTGAAGGCTCTGAGAGGGAGATCGAGGAGTGGAAGGCTCAGATTGAGAGGCTGGAGGGCGAGCTGGGGGCCGAGAGAGTTGAGAGCCGGAACTTGCGGGTCGCCTTGATGAGTCGGCGCCCATCGACCGCCGTGGACGACGCCAAATTGATCGAGGCTCGGCTCAAGTCTGCTTGTCGGAGGAGGGCAAGAAGGAGGTCATTGAAGAGTACAGCAGGACCTATGGGGAAAGTGGAGCCGTCCTTAGGCTGTTAAGGCGGCTATGATTATTTGAAAGCCCAACTTCCTTGAAGTTCTCGGCGTTGAGGCTCACGTATCCCCAGTGGAGGGTTCTCTGCGTTCTCAAGGCACGGAAGCCGGGGAGCAGAGTACAACTTGGCGCGGGGCGACCACGATGAGGATGAGGGCAGCGGGGATAGCGAGGGCGAAGATGGAGAGGAGGGAGGCGGCGAGGGAGGAGATTAGGTCGCTCAAGCGTCTTGTTCTTTTGTTTTGCATTGACAAAGTTGTCTTATTTGTAATATATTTCTTGGTGAATGAAAATTTAATTTCGTCTCTGCTTGTGAACTTTCTCCCCTTTTTTATTTGCTCTTTCTTAGGCTTTGTGGTAATAGCGACTTTGGCCGGTTGGCCGTCATCTATGTTTAAATGCGACATGGCAAATGGGTGAGGCTGCGGTCGTCGCCGTCGGCTGATCGATAATTCGCGTTTGATTTGTGGTCGGCCAGTAAATGAGTTAGATTCGACCAACGGGTGATAAGTCGTTGTCGGTACGTGGGGGTGCGACTATTAGTTTCTCGATTTGGAGCACAGCGTCATCGGTGGACCGTCCTTTGATCGTGACTTTTGGGTTTCCGGATGGGCGGTAGGCTTCATTTAAGAGACGTTTGGTGATTTTGAGATGGCGATTCGGTTTTGGGTGACCCTCGAGTTCCACACTCTTAATTTTTAGTTGATTACGAGGGGCTTAGCATTTATGGGTCTGTTATAAATAGTGGGAGAGACCATTACTTATCGGGTTCTCGCTAGGTTGGTGGTTAATTAGGCTTTATTAGTCATCTAAGGTCTCAAATTGGGAACCCGAGAGTTTCTTGAGAGATGGTTGGGCGTGGGGTGGATCCTCTCCGGAGTCCATCTTGAGTTTTCATGAGAGTGCGGTGGTTGGTTCGATGCGTGAAGGAAGGGGAAAACCCTCGTTTGCATCCGACAATTGGGGCACGGTTTGTGATCGTCATCGTGTCTGTTTTAGTAAGGGATAGTGGAGTGCGTTGAGTATATCTCAGAAGAAAGGCATTTTGTTTACATCCATGGATTCGATTTATATTTTGTTTACATCCATGGATTGATTTATATTTTGTTTACATCCATGGATTACGATTTATATTTTGTTTACATCCATGGATTCGATTTATTGTCTTTGGTATGGAACCATGGGGCAACACCCAAAATCCTTTAGCGATGCCGGCTCATATCCTCTAGGTCGTCTTGGTGCCCTTTCATTAACCCGGCAACAATTGCGGTACTCCCCTTGTTGGAAGGCGTCGGCTTAAGCGTCGAGGTGAGCCGATCTCTGCTTTGAGGCAAAGAGCAAGCTGAGTCGGCTCCGTGGGGCGGCGACTCCGTAGAGACGGCCGCGTAGGTCGGTGCCTAGGACTTATGTGGCGCCTAGGTCTTAATTTTCGGCGAGCCGATCTGTTTGAGGCAAAGAGCAAGCCCGAGTCGGCTCACGGGAGCCGACGACCAGAGGGGACTAATCACAGAGGTCGGGTGCCTAGGACTACGTGGCGCCTAGGTCTTAATTTTGGCGAGCCGATCTGTTTGAGGCAAAGAGCAAGCTGAGTCGGCTCCGTGGGGCGGCGACTCCGTAGGGACGGCCGCGTAGGTCGGTGCCTAGGACTTACGTGGCGCTAGGTCTTAATTTTCGCAGAGCCGATCTCCGCTTTGAGGCAAAGAGCAAGCCCGAGTCGGCTCACGGGAGCCGACGACCAGAGGGGACTAATCACAGAGGTCGGGTGCCTAGGACTTACGTGGCGCCTAGGTCTTAATTTTCGGCGAGCCGATCTACATTTTGAGGCAAAGAGCAAGCCCGAGTCGGCTCACGGGAGCCGACGACCAGAGGGGACTAATCACAGAGGTCGGGTGCCTAGGACTACGTGGCGCTAGGTCTTAATTTTGGCGAGCCGATCTGTTTGAGGCAAAGAGCAAGCCCGAGTCGGCTCACGGGAGCCGACGACCAGAGGGGACTAATCACAGAGGTCGGGTGCCTAGGACTTCGTGGCGCCTAGGTCTTAATTTTCGGCAGAGCCGATCTCCGCTTTGAGGCAAAGAGCAAGCCCGAGTCGGCTCACGGGAGCCGACGACCAGAGGGGACTAATCACAGAGGTCGGGTGCCTAGGACTTCGTGGCGCCTAGGTCTTAATTTTCGCAGAGCCGATCTCTGCTTTGAGGCAAAGAGCAAGCCCGAGTCGGCTCACGGGAGCCGACGACCAGAGGGGACTAATCACAGAGGTCGGGTGCCTAGGACTTACGTGGCGCTAGGTCTTAATTTTCGGCGAGCCGATCTGTTTGAGGCAAAGAGCAAGCTGAGTCGGCTCCGTGGGGCGGCGACTCCGTAGAGACGGCCGCGTAGGTCGGTGCCTAGGACTTATGTGGCGCCTAGGTCTTAATTTTGGCGAGCCGATCTGTTTGAGGCAAAGAGCAAGCCCGAGTCGGCTCACGGGAGCCGACGACCAGAGGGGACTAATCACAGAGGTCGGGTGCCTAGGACTTACGTGGCGCTAGGTCTTAATTTTCGCAGAGCCGATCTCCGCTTTGAGGCAAAGAGCAAGCACGAGTCGGCTCCGTGGGGCGGCGACTCCGTAGAGACGGCCGCGTAGGTCGGTGCCTAGGACTTATGTGGCGCCTAGGTCTTAATTTTGGCGAGCCGATCTGTTTGAGGCAAAGAGCAAGCCCGAGTCGGCTCACGGGAGCCGACGACCAGAGGGGACTAATCACAGAGGTCGGGTGCCTAGGACTTCACGTGGCGCCTAGGTCTTAATTTTGGCGAGCCGATCTGTTTGAGGCAAAGAGCAAGCCCGAGTCGGCTCACGTGGGAGCCGACGACCAGAGGGGACTAATCACAGAGGTCGGGTGCCTAGGACTACGTGGCGCTAGGTCTTAATTTTGGCGAGCCGATCTGTTTGAGGCAAAGAGCAAGCCCGAGTCGGCTCACGGGAGCCGACGACCAGAGGGGACTAATCACAGAGGTCGGGTGCCTAGGACTTACGTGGCGCCTAGGTCTTAATTTTGGCGAGCCGATCTGTTTGAGGCAAAGAGCAAGCCCGAGTCGGCTCACGCGGGAGCCGACGACCAGAGGGGACTAATCACAGAGGTCGGGTGCCTAGGACTACGTGGCGCTAGGTCTTAATTTTGGCGAGCCGATCTACATTTTGAGGCAAAGAGCAAGCCCGAGTCGGCTCACGCGGGAGCCGACGACCAGAGGGGACTAATCACAGAGGTCGGGTGCCTAGGACTACGTGGCGCTAGGTCTTAATTTTGGCGAGCCGATCTGTTTGAGGCAAAGAGCAAGCTGAGTCGGCTCCGTGGGGCGGCGACTCCGTAGAGACGGCCAGCGTAGGTCGGTGCCTAGGACTTCGTGGCGCCTAGGTCTTAATTTTGGCGAGCCGATCTACATTTTGAGGCAAAGAGCAAGCTGAGTCGGCTCGCGTGGGGCGGCGACTCCGTAGAGACGGCCAGCGTAGGTCGGTGCCTAGGACTTACGTGGCGCCTAGGTCTTAATTTTGGCGAGCCGATCTACATTTTGAGGCAAAGAGCAAGCTGAGTCGGCTCCGCGTGGGGCGGCGACTCCGTAGAGACGGCCGCGTAGGTCGGTGCCTAGGACTTACGTGGCGCCTAGGTCTTAATTTTGGCGAGCCGATCTGTTTGAGGCAAAGAGCAAGCTGAGTCGGCTCCGCGTGGGGCGGCGACTCCGTAGAGACGGCCAGCGTGGAGTCGGTGCCTAGGACTTCACGTGGCGCCTAGGTCTTAATTTTCGGCGAGCCGATCTGTTTGAGGCAAAGAGCAAGCACGAGTCGGCTCCGCGTGGGGCGGCGACTCCGTAGAGACGGCCAGCGTGGAGTCGGTGCCTAGGACTACGTGGCGCCTAGGTCTTAATTTTCGGCGAGCCGATCTACATTTTGAGGCAAAGAGCAAGCTGAGTCGGCTCCGTGGGAGCGGCGACTCCGTGAGACGGCCAGCGTGGAGTCGGTGCCTAGGACTTACGTGGCGCCTAGGTCTTAATTTTCGGCGAGCCGATCTGTTTGAGGCAAAGAGCAAGCTGAGTCGGCTCGCGTGGGAGCGGCGACTCCGTAGGGACGGCCGCGTAGGTCGGTGCCTAGGACTTCGTGGCGCCTAGGTCTTAATTTTGGCGAGCCGATCTGTTTGAGGCAAAGAGCAAGCACGAGTCGGCTCCGCGTGGGGCGGCGACTCCGTGAGACGGCCAGCGTAGGTCGGTGCCTAGGACTTATGTGGCGCCTAGGTCTTAATTTTGGCGAGCCGATCTACATTTTGAGGCAAAGAGCAAGCTGAGTCGGCTCCGCGTGGGGCGGCGACTCCGTAGAGACGGCCAGCGTGGAGTCGGTGCCTAGGACTTCGTGGCGCCTAGGTCTTAATGGGGTCGGGTCACATGGGCCCGCGACTTGGCGGCGGATATGCTCCTTGACTTCGACTTGGCGTGGTTGGGCAACCCGTTTTGACTTGGCGAGTAGGGTGTGGTTACTTAATTGGCGAGTGGGATCACTGTCGCGACTAGGTGAAAGGGTTCCTTGACTCGCCCTAACCGAGAGGGAATGCCTCAACTTCGACTTAGTGAGAGTGGTGGGTTAAACTTGACTAAGTAAGTTGGGTCGCTTTGTCTCAACTAGGTGAGAAGGGTTCCTTGACTCGGCGTGGCGAAGGGTTCCTTGACTTCGACCTAGCGAGGAAGAGTCGCTGAACTACACCCGATAAGGAAGTTACCTCGACTCAAACTAAGAGAGTGGGATGTCGGCTCGTGTTAGGAGAGAAGGGCGTACCTCGACTCACCCGGTGAAGGGTCCCCTAAACTTCGGCTCTAACAAAGTAGCCATCCCGACTTGATAGGCGAAATTGGATCTTCACAATTAGCTTTTGGCGGGAAGGCGGTTTGATCTAGTGTGGTGAACATTTAAGGCGCTCCTTGCACCATTTAAGACAAGGAGGATTGTCGAGCAAAATTCTATTTATATTGATGGCTTTTGGCGAGATTTACAATGCAAATTTATTGAAAAACTTCACGAGGTGTTCTATGTTCGGGGATGTGGTAGGACTCTCCCATCCGGGACCGGCGATATGTTAGAGTGGTTCTTGAGGGCGGTGTAGGGTCCTTCCCAATTAGCGCCAACTTGCGTCACGGTGTCCTTGTCGAAGGCGCCTTCCTCGGCACTAGGTCGCCGACTTGGAATCTCCTCGGTCGGACTTTCTTTGTTGTAATGTCGGGCGATCCACGTTGATTGACAACTTGTCGGTGTAGGCGGTTGCGGATCTCCTCCATCAAGTCGGTGTCCTCGGCGTCCCTGGAGTTTGTTTCTTCATCAAAGTGTTGGAGTGGGATGGTGGGCATGCCAACCTCCACCGGGTCACCGCCGCTCCATAAGTCGGCATGAATGGGGTTTCCGGTTGAATTCTTGTGGGTAGTCACATGCGACCATAAGATGCTCTGCAGCTTCTTCAACCCAATTCTTAGAGTGCTTGGTCGACCTTCTTCTTCAAAGCTTGGAGGATGCATTTATTGGCGGCTTACGCCGACCCGTTACTTAGGGTGGGCTCTTGAAGCGAACTTGAGCTTGATCCCCATTCTTCACAAAAATCTTGGAATCCCATTTCTTTGGCGGGTGCGTTGTCGGTGATGAATGAGCGGGGACGCCAAACCCAAGATAATGATCGACTTCCGCTTAAGCCGGTGATGTTGGTCTCCCAATCTTCGCCAAAGGCTCGGCCTCGATCCATTTGGTGAAGTAGTCAATGGCGACTATCAAGAATTCTGGCCGAAGCAATGGGAAGCGGCCCGGATATCCGGCCCCATTGGGCGAAAGGAAGAGGGTCAAGATAGAAGTAAGCTCGTGGCTCTTGGGATTCCATGAAGCCGACACTTCTTGCATTTGGAGACGAGCCGCCGAGTCGGCCACGATGGTCGACGATGTATCCTTGGCGTATAATCTTACGGGCAAGAGTTCTTGCCCACAGGTGGTTTCCGCAGTGCCCTCGTGGATTTCCCTTAGAACATAATCGGCTTGGCCGGTCGGAGGCAGGAGATAGGGCCCCACCCGGCTGCCTAGGTAGGACGACCGATAGAGCCGGCCAATCATGAGGTAGCGGCGAGTGACCCTCTGCAAACTCTTCGCCTCTGGGAATTCGGTGAGTAGAGGCCGTGTCAAGTGGATGAAAGGGTCCGCCTAACAAGATTCCCAGAAGGTCGGCTGCATGACATCGAAGGGACTTCAGCGATCTTTGGAGTGTGGAAGTGTGTCGGCGAAGATGGGTCGGAGCTACTCAAGGCTGGTTGATGCCGGCTTTGACAAGGCATCGCTTCGTGCGTTGTGGGCACGAGGGACTTGGATGATCTTGAAGTTGGCGAAGTGGGGGCGAGTCCTTGACAATCTTCGTGTATTGAGCCATCCTTTATCTTTTGCGGCGTACTAGTTAACGATGAGCGACCAAGCGAGAGTCGGCCGGCACAATTAGACTTTCGGCTTTGGTCGCTAGGGCGCCCGCAGCCGCCTATGAGGGTTTCAGATTCGCCTCATTGTTCGAGGCGGGAACTTGAAGGCGATGGGCGCTCGTGGCTGCTCCCTGAGCTGCCTTGAGGACGGCAGCCGGCTCGCTTCCGCCTCACTCGAGGACCCGCCCACCTTCAACTCCCACCAAGCGACTTGAGTCGGCTTGGAGTTGGAACGGGGAAGTCTTTGCGGCTCGCCCGTGGCTTAGGGGTATGGATTGGCGAGGAGTAGCTAGGTCATCTGCCGCCATCTGGCGAGTGGACTCTGAGGAAGTCGGCCAATGCTTGCGCTTTTATGGTGGTCCCGGCTCGAATCAACATCATATTCGCCGAGCTCGACGACCACGCCACCATCCTCCCGGATGTGGTGGGACTCCCGAGGATTTCTTCATCGGGAGGCTCGTCCTTACGATGATAGGATGCGCTTGGAAGTACGGACGTAATCGCGAGCCGTAGTGATGAGTCTGAAGGCGCCTTACCGACTAAGGGGTAGTTCAACTCCCACGCCCTCAAGATCCGGTGACATAGTAGGCCAAACTACGGATGTGGTCTTCTTCTCTAACTAATGCCGAGCTCCTTGCCGGGTGAGGCGGCCAATCTGAGTATAGGGTCTCCCCTTCCACCGGTTGGCTCAGAGTGGTTTGGTGCTTTCGGATATGCTTTGAGTTCTCACGAAGGCGGCATTCTTGGTCCACTCCAACTTCTTCTTGGGATCTTTGGCCCCTCGAGAACTTTGAAGAAAGGGAGGCTTCTCTCTGCCGACTTGGGCGAGGCCCAAAGCTATCTTCCATTGAGCTTGAATGTCCTTCATGGTGCGCTGCTCGAAGTCGCCGATGGCTTCTATCTTCTCGGGTTGATTTCAATCCCTCTCGGGTGATCATAAATCGAAATTTTCCGTACCTCAAAAGCGCATTTGGTGGGTTGAGCTTCATCTTGGTAGTCTTAGAAGGGTGGCGAAGGTCTCCTCAGTCGGTGGCGTGGTGCCAATCAGAGCTTCACTAAGATGTCGCCCACGTAGGCCTCCACATTGCGCCGAAATGGGCCTTGAAGATCTTGTTGACCGGTCTACGGTAGGTTCTTGTAGGCATTCTTGAGACCGAAGGGCATCACTTTGTAGCAAAAGGTGCCTCGATTCGGTGATGAAGGGCGTCTTCTCCCGATCGTGCTTCGCCATGCGGATCTGGTTGTAACACGAAAAAGCATCCAAGAAACTTAGCAACCGATGCCCCGCACTTTCGCCCACCAACCGATCAATGCGGAGGAGGGGTAGCCGCCCTGGGGCATGCTTTGTTGAGGTCGGTGAAGTCGGCCGCGTCCTCCATTTGCCGCTAGACTTCTTCACTAGGGCGGCGTTGGACAACCACTCGGGGTATTGGACCTCCCGAATGAAGTCGGCTCGTGAGCCGCCGACCTCCTCTGCTGTTGCCTTTTGCTTTCGGGCCCCAGGTGCCTCTTCTTACGTCGAGCAGAAGCGGCGTGTCGGTCGACAGAGAGCTCATGGCAAATGGCGTCGGTGAAATGCGGCATGTCTTACGGACTCCAAGCAAACACATCAAGATTAGCTAAGAGAAAAGCAATTATCGCACCTCTTAATGGTTAGAGAGGTTGGACCCGATCTGAGTGCCCTCTGGCCCTTGTGGTCAATGGGGATCGTGGAGATCTTCAAGCTGGAGTCGTTCTCTGGCGCTCGAGTCCTCTCTTCGAGTTGGCGAGCCGTCTTCTCAATGGGCATTGCGGTGCGACTCCTTTTCCCTTTGTGGTGAGGCGTAGCGAGCTCGGGCTTCCTTACGGTAAGCGGACCGTCCCAACCCCTCTTGGCGTCGGGAATTTGATCATCGATGGTAGGTGGGCGGGATGGCCCGCAAGAGGTGGAGAGGCGTTGACCCGAATGACATTATCGCCGACTTGATGTCCATCACCACTTAACCGGACGCCGACGGTTGATTGGCATGGTGGTTGACCTACGGTCGGGGAAGGGTGATCGACCTTAGGAAGGCGAAGTGTCGTGAAGCCAATCGGGACCTATGGGCGGCTGGAGCTTGGACGGTCGATGCCCATGCGGTTGAATGCATCCAAAAGCGGTATGTCGGCCAGAGCTCGGTGTCGATCATGATCCTCTTCACCTTGAAGCCGTGGATGTCGGTGATATGACGATGGGGTCGCCGTGGAGGCGCCTCGACTCCTTCCAAGTCCGCCTGTTGAAAGAGATGGACACATCGCCTTCCGCCTCTTGTCGCACTGCTCACCGCAGCATGTCTAGCATACCTTTTGGGCGTTATTGGACTCCCCTCCTAAGGTCGGACCCGTGATGGTGTTGATGACTCCCAGAGCTCCCTTGGCCGGTTTCTGCTCAGAAGTGAATTAGAGTCTGGGGACCGAGATCGAGGTCGGTGGTCGTCCCTCGGCTTCTTTGCTCTCGGTGGATCAAATTCTTCAAGAAGCCTCTGGATGAGGTCTTCAATGTCCTTCGGAGAACCACGGCACTCTCGGTGTCGTGGCCGTGGTCTCGGTGGTATCGTGAGTCGTAGTGAGTCTCTCTTGCTGGGTCCGCCCTCATGTGTGGGGGCTTGTGGAGGAGCCCTCTCTGGGCCTTGTCGGGGCCCGAAAGGGAGGTATTGAGGGCTGTGAACCTTTGGAGGGCGTCTGCTCTTCTATCCTCCCTCTGTCGAGCCGATCATTGCGGTTGTTCTTGGGAGGAGGATTTCTTGGGATGTGCCTCGGCTCTTCTCTCGTGGTCTGGAACCGGCCTAGCGGGATGGGTCATTTGGAGGCGGCATAGGTGGTGGTGAGGAGGATGAGGAGAATGCGAATGCTGGCGGTGGGGGCGTCTTAGGGGTAGTTGTGGGCATCTCTTTGGACTCATTTCTTGTGGCGATCTTGTAAGCTTCCGCTTCTTCCATGTTCATGTAAGCATGGGCTTTGGACATCAAGTGCTCGTAGCTCTGATGGGCTTCTTGTTGAGGGCTTTGGGCGGTCGCCCGGTCGCGACCCAGCCACGAGCCGCCATAGCGACTTCGGCTTCCTTGGTCTTCGACTTCTAGCCTCTTCGCTGAAACCTCTTGATGTAGGCTCACGAGGCTCTCGCCCGGCTCTGCTTGAGTGCGAATGAGCACTGCTTGGAGGCGGTTTGGGCTTGGCATTGGCCAAGAAATGGTGTATGAAGCTAGGCTCGGTTCTTGAAGGCTGTAGATGGACTTCTTCTCCAGCGAGTTCCACCATAGCTTGGCTTCCGTCAAGGTAGCGAAGCTGTGGCGGTGTTGCTTAGGTGCTTGCATCATGATCATGGTGTTGTAGTAGTCTTGCGTGCTCGGATGGGTCCACTGTCGCCCGCATACTTGTCCATCGTCGGCATCTTGAACTTCTCGGCGGCTTGTATGATGGAGTCGGTGAAGGGGTGCTCCTCCGATGTCGTCGGCTGACCATTTGGTATACTTGATTGTAGTCGCCCGGTGCGGGTGGGAGGTTGGGAGTGGTCTGCAGGCGGTGTGAGTCTGGAGGCTGCTTGGCCGGCCAGTGATCTATAGGCTGGGAGAAGGGCTTTCATCGGTGAGTCGAATGCTAGGGGGTGGCGCCTAGAGCTGGCGCCATTTTGGCTGCCTCTGCGGGGGTGGTGTGGCAGCTCACAGTGATCCCTCCGTGACTTGTCAATGTGGGGAGTCTCAGGGAGCAGGATCACCTCTGAAGCAGCGGCATGGTACCCGGCGGTGGAATAAATTTGTGGAAGGCCGCCGTTATTCTTGATAAGCTTCTTCTTGGCTGTTAAAGCGAGGCGAGTGAAGAGGTCGGTACAAAAGCACAGCTGGGCATGCATGGTGGCTTGCATGGCTTGGGTGATCTTCGGTGGATTCACAGGTTGGGCTTGAGTGACATAGCACGCTTGTAGGTTCCACGACGGAAAGATCATCGCCACTGACATAGCCGCAAGAAGAAGAAAGGAGGCCCCGGTGGGCATGGCTGATGATGTATATAATCCGATCACTAACCTCGGCGAGTTTAGTTTTTAAGAGAGTCGCTTTCTCTCCTAAAGCCAGCCGACTCCGACCAAGGGGTTCGCTACAACAAAGGAAGGACTGCGGAAGAGGCGGAGTTGGGATCTCCTGGTTCCTCCGACGGTCAAGTTAGCGAAGTGGGAGATAGTTTAATGGAGCAGAATTCACACCGAGAAGATTGCTTACCTCGTTAGTTGTTCACGTGTTCTCTCTTATAGGTAGGGTTAAGGGGTATTTAGTCTTTCCATTAGCTTGGGAATCACCGGTGAGTCGACCCTCCTCCCTCCGCGTGTGGTAGAGGATTGGTGGACATCTCTCACTTGCTAGATTGGTGGCCTTCACAGTGTCAAGCGGGGGTAGTCGAGGGTTGGTGTGGTCTATTCGCCATTAATGGGATGGGATTAGCTACCGTGAGTCGCATGGGTCCGAGGTGTCTTAAATCTTGTGAGAGATGGGGAATTAAAGAGTTTGTCGGTGCATTTAATGTGATGTTGATGGGCTCGAGTCTTGTGTGGCCGTCGTTTGAGTGGAGAGAATCACGCAGGTGAGAGAAGGGGAGCCGTGGGCGGATGGCCGACTCATGCGGCCTCTTAGAGGCGTCCTTGGGATGATCCGTGAGGGGCGATTAGGGCGCCTTATCGCGTCGCTCTAGAGGACGAGTGGCCGAAGGGTAGGCTGGATTCGTTCCACATTGTTTGGAGGGGTCGGCAACTTGTAGGAAGGGATCATGCTTGGTCGGAGGGGCCGACCGCCTTCCGCGTCGTCAGAAGCTGTCGATGGGCGACTTCGCACCGCCTTCAGCGTCGGTCATGGCGATAGTCGCTGATGGGCCGGGGCTGGTCGGTACATGCGGTAGGTCGGTGGGTTGAGCGTGGAGGTCATTGTCGGTCCTCATTGGTAAACAAGCGTTCGTCCAGATCAGCGCTCGGCTTTTCTCTTTAATCACTGATTAGTGGTTATGACCATAACAATACCAAATCGGCGTATCACCTTCTCGCCGAAACTCTTTTGTGAAAGAAATAATTTTCGATTGGACCGGTCCCTTGTGATCTCCATACCAAGGATCCTTTTGGCGGCCCCTAAATCTTTCATCTCAAACGCCGAACCAAGTTGCTCCTTCACCCTCCGAATTTCTCCCAAATCGGAGGCAGCAATCAACATGTCATCAACAAAGAGCAACAAATAGATGAACTCATCACCCACTAGCTTCTTGAAGTAAACACAACTATCATAGCTAGAACGGTGGAAACCAATACTCACCATGAATGAGTCAAATTTCTTGTACTATTGTCGCGGGGATTGCTTGAGGCCATAGAGAGACTTCTTCAACAAACAAACATGGTCCTCCTTTCCCGCGACTTCAAAACCCTCCGGTTGCTTCATGTAAATTTGCTCTTCTAAATCACCATGCAAGAAGGCGGTTTTCACATCCAATTGTTCCAACTCCAAATCCTTCATTGCAACTAAAGAGAGCAAAACTCGAATGGAGGTATGCTTTACCACGGGAGAGAACACCTCATTAAAGTTCACACCTTGGACTTGGCTATAACCCTTAGCCACAAGTCTTGCCTTGTATCTAATATCCCGAATTTGAGCCATCGACCTTCTTCTTAAAACCCACTTGCAACCTACAATCCTCTTGCCACTAGGCTTCACAAGAGTCCAAGTTTGGTTATGTTGCAATGAATTTAACTCTTCATTCATGGCCGCAACCCACCGGTCGTGATTCTTGGAAGAGATCGCCTCTTTATAACAAGATGGCTCGCTTGAATCTAAATCTTCGGCAATAGCCAAACAATAAGCATAATCGGAATATCCATATCTTGCGGGTGGTCGGATTTCCCTTCTTGTGCGGTCCCTCGCCAAAGCATATGGTTGATCTTCTTCTTCCTCTTCTTCGACATGAGCATCTTCATGATGTGACGTAGCCTCGTCACCTTGTTGGACCGGCACCTCAAACTCCACCTTCTTCTCAAATGTCTTGTCCTCCTTACTAGTCGGCTCGGATGCTCCACCTTGCGTCTTCAACATGGCCGACTCATCAAATGTAACATCCCTTGAGATGAGGAACTTGGATAATTGAGGACACCATAATTTGTACCCCTTCACATTCATGGGATACCCAACAAAAATACACTTCTTCGCTCTTAGCTCCAACTTTCCTTCATTCACATGGAAATAGGCGGGACAACCAAACACCATAGCTCGAATAATCGGTAGGCTTGCAGACCATACTTCTTGGTGTCTTGCATTCAATTGAAGTGGTAGGAGATCGATTCATCAAGTAGCATGCCGTGCTTATGGCCTCGGCCCAAAACTCCTTACCCAAACCCGCATTGGAAAGCATACACCGAGCCCTTTCAAGTAGTGTCCGATTTGCCCTTTTGGCAACACCATTTTGTTGTGGAGTGTATACAACCGTCTTATGACGAACAATCCCTTCGGCCTTGCAAAAGTTATCAAACTCACGGTTGCAAAATTCCAAACCATTATCGGTTCTCAACCTCTTCACTTTCCTTCACCGTTTGCTTTTCCATAAGAGACTTCCATTCTTTGAAGTATTTGAACACTTCACTTTTCTCTTTCAAGAAATAAACCCAAAGCTTCCTTGAGAAATCATCAATGAAAGTGAGCATATAACGAGAACCATTACCTTTAGATGGCACTTGAGAAGGTCCCCAAAGATCCGAATGAATGTAATCCAATGTTCCCTTGGTCGAATGAATGGCCGTCGAGAAGCTCAATCTCTTTTGCTTGCCAAATACACAATGCTCACAAAACTCCATATTGCCCGTACATTGGCCGCACAACAAGCCTCTCTTACTCAAGATGGTCATTCCTCGCTCGGTCATATGCTCCAACCTCATATGCCACAACGTGGTAACATCCGCATCCGAGGGAGGAGCCGCAATAGCGGCCGAGCCCGTGACCGTGGAACCTTGCAAGAAATAGAGAGATCCAACTCTTCTTGCTCTCATGATTGTGAGAGCCCCTTTTGACACCCGGAGGACTCCACCTTCACTTTGGAACTTGTATCCCCTTTCTTCTAAATAACCCAAAGAAATTAGATTCTTTGTCAAATCGGGTATGTGCCTCACACCCGTCAACCTTCGGATCTTGCTATCATGAAACTTGATCTTTACCGAGCCAATCCCAAGAACCTTGCACAATTGCTATTACCCATGAGCACTTTACCCTCAGTAGGCTCATAGGTCTCAAACCAATCTCGATTTGGAGTCATGTGTTGTGAAGCACCCGTATCCATAACCCAACAATTCTTGTCATCAATGTTGGTATCAACCACACACAAAGTATCCACCGTATCACAATTGGCCACATTGGCCTCTCCCGAAGAAGCACCTTTATCCGCCTTTTGTTTGTTCTTGAGCTTGAAACAATCGGCTAGAATGTGTCCCTTCTTCTTACAATAATTACAAGTGAGATTCTTGTGTCTTGACTTTGAACGGGCTCTTGAATATTTCGGGATTTTGTCCTTCGACCTACCCCGATCCACAACCAAACCAACACCTTGATCTCCTTTCTCCAAATTGGTCATTTCATTATCAATATGCAACTTGGCTTGCAAATTACTCTTCACATCCTCAAGAGTAATATTATCTCTACTATAAATCATCATGTCTCTAAAAGCCTTATAAAGTAGGCAATGAGCACAACAATAACAAAGCTTGGTCCTCATCCTCTACCTTAGCACCAACTTGTCCAAATCATTTAACAATGATGCAAACTCGAAATATGATGAAATGGATGTACCTTCTACCATCTGAAGGGTGTAGAGGCTAACTTTAACCGCAATCGGTTGGTAAGGGACTTCTTCATGTAGATACTCTCAATTTCTCCCATAAACCCTTGGCGGTCTTTTAGAAAGGACCTCTTGAAGTGTAGAATTGCTCAAACACAATTGGATAGTCGAAGAGCTTTATCATCCATATCTAGCCACTTTTTATCGGTAGCGGCTTCAACCAACTTATCTCTCCCATAAATGGCCCTTAATTCCAAGATCGACAATATGGCGGCCATCCGCGACTTGCCAAAGTGCAAAACTCGCCTTCCCATCATACTTCTCAATATCAAATTTTAGGACATCTCCATTCACAAATCCCAATTTAACACGACTTCAAATTTAATCAAATCACCAAAAGCTTAAGGGAATGCTCAAGGAGAGCGGAAACAAAAGCTACTGGCGAAAATTAAAATAACTCAATGCACCCAACAAGTGCAGTGTGGGCCGTTGGACTAGGTCCAGGCCTTCTTGATCACCCAAGGATCCCCAATCAAAACCAAGCCAGCAACCCTCTCAAAGGATCCCCAATCAAAACCAAATCAGCTGCAACTCCGAACGGCGACCTACTGCGACGGCGTCGAGCGGTCGAGGAGCTCTCAACCACGAGCAAGAGCGGCTGTCCACGAACCAGCGACGGATTTAATTCGACCAGCGACGGATCTCGACGAGGAGGAGCTACAACCGGCAGCGGATGGGGATCTGAAGGAGGAGCGGCGACGATGGGTCGAGGCTGAATCTGGTTGGGCTCGATGGCACGTGGATCTGTTCTTCTTGCTGCTGCTCGTCGGCGGCTGAAGCAAAGGACTTCGGGCTGACGGCGATGGTGACGAACCAGGCGGCGGTGGATCTGATGGCGGCGGCGGCTCTGATACCAGTTTGTTAGGGTTTTGAGAAGTTGGGAAGAGGAGAGATGGAGGCTGAGACACAAGATGTTTTGGTGAGAACTCAAATTCTATTTTCTCTCACTTAGGTTTTACATATTACAAAATACAAAATAAAGATAAAAAGCCCATAGGCCCAATAAGCAATTTGGGTCACAATATAACAAGAATGACTCCTTTGTTCAACATATATGCTCAAAGGATCAAGGGGTGAGATGATCTATGCATTAAATCCAAATTTATAAGCACAAATCTAGGTTTAAGTACTAATTATTTCGTAATTTACATAAAAAGACATAAGACAGTTTGATACTATTTGCAAGATGCAATGCTAATTCACCACTTTAGAAGGCCGGCAAATTGTATCCCGAGATGATACCATTCCACGCTTTAAAAATTAAAATATAAGGCAAGAAAATAGCTTCATATTTTTTGTAAGGTTGGTGAATCATGGAATATTTATATTTATATTTATATATTTATTATTTTTGATACAAACATGTGTAAGAGATATAAGATACGGCCAACCTTCAGAACAGCAAGCAGACAAAATGAATAAATTAAGATAAGGTGACAAGCTAGTTGATGAGGATGAAGAAAAAGGAAAATTGATTAAGCAAGGAATAAGGTCGAGCACAAGTTCTTTTGAGATTTGGATTCGGAACTCCGCAGTAATTAGTAAAATATGTCTTTCATTGGATAAATGTCGTATTCATAAAGTGACATTAAAATGAAATTTTCATTAGTACAAGATGCCAAAAGAAAAAGGATACCAGAGCAAGAAAGAAATAACAGAATACTCAGAATCTTCACTCTCATAGCAATGATGCTCAGAAAAAGATTGAGCATATAAATGTATTCTTTAAAGTTCAGAAAAAGAATATTACAAAGAACCACAGCGAAACAAGAAAATAAGATACCCCAATCTAATTTTGGGAAGAAATTGAGGGCTTAAACCCAGTAGCATAAACAAGGTAAAGAGACAAATCTCTAGATGATGGGATGTAAATAATTCATGGCATATAAGCATGGAGAAGTAGGAAGCAACCCATAAGACATTTCTTGCTGCCCTAGCTTACACCATTAATATTTAAGGTATAATCAACATTACATACTGCTTTGAAATTGAATGGACTCTCGTCATGTTGTTCGTGAAATAGTTTCCCCATTCCTTGCAGATATAAGGGGCGAAAACTAATTAGCGCGGTCATGGACAAAACACATCCTGGGAAAATGCTGTGATGATATTTTAAGAGTAGCACAAAAATTATTCACGAGATTTACTCATCAGGCATAAATAAATAAGGACACCAAATGAAACCAAACAATTGTATGTTATTTAAGTATGAGATGGTTAATGTGGTAGACAACATCGTAAAGACTGATATATCTGTTCATAATTGTAAGTGATCTATTGAAGCAAAATTTTACAACAAATGTTTTTTTAATCTTTTAGAAACAGGTAATATGTACTGCATTTATCTTCAACATGTAAAATAATATTGGGCTTCATAGAACTGCCTTCCGAACATGTAAAGTAATACCATAACTGCACAATTAGTAGCAATTTAGATTTAGAGAACAAGGAACATGAGTCAAAACTCAAGCAGGTGTGGATGCTTTTGAAGTTCGAACCAGATGTTTCATGATAAAACATTGATATACTCTAGGTGCCTAGTCACATTTCAATTTGGATTGTATTGATCAATTAATAGCATAAATTTTCAGAAGCAGCGAGAGCAAATCTTACTTAATTGTATATGCATGAAAACCATTGAGCACACACGCACACTAACCAGTGACACACCAGCCAATACCGTGGAGGGACACCAATGATTCTGTGTCTATGTATGTAGTATATGTGTGTGTATGTGAGTGTGATTTTAAATCATGACATGCCCGCGATTACGGAATTCCAAATTCTTACAATAATATATAAAGCCAATTAGAGGCTAAGATGAAAAATAGAAGTTGTACAGCAACGGAACTCTATCCCTTCACAATAAACTCTCACAATTGATAATGTTGTAATTTTAAATAAAGCTCATAAAGAATTCTAAGAAGTAGAAAAAAAACCTGTTGCCGATCATTCTCCTGGATTTCCGGAGAAATGGGGAAGAAGAATCAATAAGAAGCCAGCCACAAACAGCAAGCTTTTGCCACTCCAATCTTGCAGGGAGGAGTGAACAGCATGCATTAATTGTTCTAAAAGCACTCTGTTCCCATGGAATATATCCATTCACCAATCTTTGAAGGTATAACCTTAGAATAATATGAATAATAAGTCATAAAGCATAATGAAATATTAATCTATTTAAGTGAATGTTGTATTATATAATATAATAAGGGGAAAAAACCTAAATTGATGATCCATGATGATTTCCATCTAAAAGAGATGAGATTAGTACCATATTCATTGATCACTGGCTGAATGAGAAGGATAGCATTGAGCAGCTGGCTCTATAGAATATTAAACCCCTCGTCGTCATTATTGTTTTTTTACCAATTGCAAATCCCTCGAGAAAGAGAGAGCATCCTTTCAGAAAGAAAACCCGGAACCGGATGCTGGAACGGATGACCAAAATGTCCCCAGAAGGTAAAAAAAGGAGGACCACCGCAAAAATAATGCTACTGTTTCATATAGAATCCATTCTCTTAGAGAAATCACGGTCAGATGAGACTCTGTCAACCACAGAATTGCAATAGGAAACACAATTAAGGAGGATTTTCTTGTGGTTGCATCTCCACTGCACTGCCAATCTCCATCTCTCCAATGACTTCTTCACCTTTGGTGATAATGAATAATCAGCAGTCCCTTCATTTAGTAAGCCATTATCTTGGAAGAAACTTTTGAGCTCTCCATCAGAGGATAGCAAGTCAATGCACTTCTGATAAGATGAATGGTCTAGCATTTTATCTATGATGACCACCAGTAACTCATCATTCTCCAATGTACTAGGTAGTTGTCCCAAAATATTTTGACAGTGATTTGCCAACCATTTAATGATAAATAACTCATTTTCAGCAGAAAGCAAGGATCCTGAGTAAGCTCGATGCCCAACTGATCTTCTGAGGTTTGCTGGTGTTGCCCATAAGCGTAAAGTGCAAAGTAAGGCAAAAGAAGGGCTTCCATCAGGATGAATGTATAGAAACTCTTTAGGCCAAGAGCTAAATTTCTGGCTATCAATATCCAGTCGAATGAAGGCCTTCTCATTTGGGTTAACATCCAAAATAAATCCATAATGCTCCAAAAGCTCTAAATTAGTATATGTTCCATAACTCAAAAGAACCTGCAGTTAATTTACAGAATGGAAAGTCAGGATGACCTACAATTTGAACATAAACAACTACACTCATCATATAAAGAAAACAAGGAACTGATTTTCTGAAAACTGAGGTGGTGATCATAACAACTTAGTTGAACGGCTCCTGTTAGGATTTAAGATGCAAGCCTAGAGGGGGTGAATAAGACTGCTTACTATTTTTCAATAAACTTAGAATATGCAGCGAAAATAAAATAATAATAATAAAACAGTAAGCAAAGCAATAAACACAGAAAATAATCAGAATCAATCACCCCAGAACACACAATATTTTATAATGATTCAGATAAACAATCCTACATTCCCCTTCCTTTTCGCGAATGAGCTTCCTCACTATGATGAAAGTTTTCTAGAATCACAGACCCGACTCGAAACCCTAGTTGTACTCGAAACCCTAGTTTTACCCAAAACTAGTCGTCTAACCTAAACTCTTAACCATGAGTAACCCTAGCCCTAGCTAGTGACCAATCCCTCAATTCAACCTCGGCTTGAGTACGCCATAAACCCTCAATTCACACCGGCTTGAGTACGTTGTAAAAACAAGTCTAAAATGATCTAACAATTATCAATTAAGTGCAACAAAAAAAGATCTTACAGCCCTTTGATTATGCAAACGGTTCTCTGAAGGACATAAAGCAAAGCTCGACGAAGAGCACTGTTCATTTTGAAGTCTACGGGTAGCACTCCTCGATGGTTAATGATCGGATGATGTAGAACAACAACGAGGATGCAAATTGAGAAGCCTAAGCAAGAATAATCACCAAAGTTGAAACCCTCTCTCTCTGCAAATTGAGAAGCCTAAGCAAGAATAATCACCAAAGTTGAAACCCTCTCTCTCTCTCTCTCTCTTTGTGAATTAGGTCAGGAATTCTCTAATAAAATCGTGAGGAAAGAGCCCTTAAATAGTCTCAACAAATATGGTTCAGATTGAGTCCCGATCAGATTACAATTCTGAAATCAGCTCATCACTCATCGATAAGCGGGTTGGCTCATTGATGAGCATAGCTCCAGATTCATCGATGAGCATGTTGTCTCATTAATGATCGAGACCCTATAATCAGTTTTGTTCTCTGTCGTTCTCTATTCTTCTCATACTCATAGATGAGCTTGACCTCATCAATGAGTTGCAGGTTGTCACATTGACGAGTAACACCCTGTTTTGTTGATTTTGACTTGTTTCTTGCTCTTTTCACTTTTTATAATACCCAAAATTTTCCCAGATACTAAATATAGATTCATGCATGAGGGTTTTTAAGGCCCACTTTGTTCCTTATGTATATATATTTTTCTCTTGGAAAGGCCCATCTAGCCTTTGCAGCCCACACCCATCAAATTTTAACCAACCTTATCTAATTCCTCTCAAACCTATATATCTACAGTTACTCTCCCTCATCACCCGTGAAAATATCTCCCAGTTGTGCATCTTGGGATTTTTTTCCCGGATATTCTCCCGATTAACCCAAAACCACCTAATATAAATCCCGTAAATTGGGGGATTATCTTAACCAATCCGTTCTCTTAAAAACTCATCTCTGTTTTAGTTCAAAAAAAAAAAAACAACGAAGGAAAAAAAAAGAGAAGGGAAGAACCGACTGCAGTTGAAGGAGGAAAAAAAAAAGAATTCCTTGCTTGGGGTTTAGCTTTCGGAGTTTCTCTCGAATTTCGGCAAGCATACTTTTACTCAATTTTTAAAAATTGTTCTTTATTTGCTTATCTTTATGCAAGCAAAATTTTCCCTCTTTAATTTCTTATTTTTATATTTTTGTTTTGTTTTCAGAGTTTAAGTTAGAGAAGTCCATATCTTGTAATTTCTTATTTTTATATTTTTCTTTTGTTTTCAGAGTTTAAGTTAGAGAAGTCCATATCTTGGAATATGACTGACCTTTTCCTCAAATTTTTGACTGCATAGTAGATGTATTTTTGCGATCGTGTATACCTTTGTCATTAGGTTCTTTTCTAGTTACCTGTAGGTATTAATGTGTAAAGTAAGAAATGTTTTTAGTTAGCTATTAATATCAAGAGTTCATGCATAAACTACTATGCACTTTGTTTTTGTTTAAGGACACGTATTCAACCCTGATGCTTGACCTCATGGCATATTTTTCCTTCTGATATAGTTGTTAGTAGTTTTCTTTAATGCTGCAGTTAGGTCTTTGCATGCTTGAAACCAAAACGTCCGGCTATGTTCAATTATATTGTAGGTCAGACATAGTTGGATAAGAGAGATACGGTCAAATGATTTATATATATATATATATATATATATATATATATATATATATATATATATATATTAAGTATATCTATTTATGGTTTTATATATTCTCGTTACAAAATAATTTTATGATAAAAGGGTAGTTTTGTTCTTTGTCAACCAGAATGATATTCTTTATTAATGTCAAGTAGCAAAATTTTTCCTTTATAATTATATATATTTGAGGCATGATATTTTCAAATGAAGTGAAGCTGTTTAGTCAAGAAGTACATATATATATATATATATATATATATATATATATATATATATATATATATATTCCATTTGTTTATCATAATTCAAGCTCTTAATGCTAGAAATAATTGTAAAATGTGAGTTTGGGAACTCTCTGACGTACTTACTTTCTTTTCCTTATCACCACTAGTAGACTAATTTTTATTAGTTGTCTGATTATTTTTATCATAACTATGTGAATACCGATCGAGAACATGAATCTCGTGTTGCTGAATAGGTTAACTTCATTCAGAGAACCATCCACGACTTTGTGCTTTTAACATATACTTTAGATGATACTAATTTGATGGACAATTAGTTACTGAGCACATTACCTATATATATGCACGTATAAACTTATGCAGATACATAAACATGCGAGTGAGGTGGAAAATAAGTATTGATAATGCGATGGGAAATCCTCAAATAAAAAAATGAGTAGATGTTTGAGAAAATACCTGTGATTTACAACGGTGTTTGTTTTTGCGTGAAACCCTTCTTTGGTTACTTGTTTGATATGTTTGATCACCTAGTGACATCCAAATAGGATTGACTATGCATGAAGACGGCTTTCGTTAAAAATATGATTCATAAGCGTGCTATCATCGCATGGCTACACCCTCGATACCGATATCCCGATATGAGATTTTCTTTGACTACTATTATTATTTATAGCGTTGATTAGACGACGCACTCGTCTTGATTGGACATGTCCTGAGTCACGGTTATTTTTCATAGTTTTACGGAAGCCGTTCCACGGTAGTACTGTGATTAGTGCACAACATTTCATGCACAGTCACTAAAATTAAACAGATAAATATGGGGTTAAATAAAAGGGGAATTGGACGAAGAATATCAAGTGTATATAAACGGTCTCATGCGCATTCTTGATATCCTGAGTTATATACAAGGGCCAAAGGCCAATACTTGACTTGAAGCCGTGTTCCCGGGACGGGTTACAAGAAATCGAATATACATGAAAATATTCTCCTCTAATTCAAATAACGTTTAAAATAATAAAATGTGCTTGTGTGCCTTGTGGTAAACTTTGTTGGATATCTCAAATTAACATTTTCCTTGCATCACCTTTAATTGAGTTTTCATCTTTTCTTTATACCTATTACACACACTTACACGTGCACAATTTCTTTATTTTACATGCTTGTTGGGAGTTTTCTGACTCCCCTGGGGTTTGCACACCCCAGATTCGGGGACTATTCTTTCTTCGCAGGATCGAGAGTACTTTGAGGATCAGGCCCAGCGGCAGTGATCACCTTCTATCCTATCAGTTTTTCTTTCAGCTCCGTTGTTTAAGTAGTGAATTCATTCATACTTTTCTTGTGCCGCATGTGGCATTTCTAGACTATGATGTTTTTCTTATTCTCTTTCCCCTTTGTGGACTTGTAGTTGAACTCTGTCTTTTTTGGAGATTTCTTTATCTATATATTTCTTTTGTTCTTTTAGTTAAATGCTCTCTGGTATAGTTTTGGTTGTATATCTGTATACAGGATGATCTAGAGGCGTGAATGTGGCCGAATGGTTGCATTGCCGACCGAGTCACGTTCCAAATTATTATACTTTGGAACCGGGGCGTGACACTTTTGAACTTGATTCTAACTTCTTGTAACATGTATACAACATATCAACACATATTAGACCAACATGAAGGTTTGTTATTCATCAAAGTAAGTCAATTGTACGGACACATACGAACACGGTCCTAACAGCACCTGCAGTGGAAGTTGGATTCTGTTAGTGGAGATGAATGTCTCTACTTACTTCTATCATGGACATGACAAGTTTTCCAGATTAAAGTCCCTACAAATGATGGGGCTGTAAAGATTAGGGTAAAAAGAGAAGTCATATCATGAGAAGAACTAGCGACTTCACGAGCATCATTTTCACTTCATTCTAAGATGATGGAAGCAATTAAAAAGAGAAAAACTACACCATGACTAATAGTATGATCCATCATGAAAATCTCCAGGGGATCCATTAGAAAGTAGAGATGAAGTAGAGGGGTAAATCTCCAAGTAGATATCTGGTGATACAATAGGCTATCTGTAAGATCTGCAGGACTATAATAGCTCTTCATTCTGTTTGGTACAGCAAAGTCATTTAGCAAAAAAATGAGCCAAAATTCCTAAGTATGTAGATAATACCATAATAAGCATGTTTTTTAGCTTTTATTTCTCAATAATTTGTGTGACATACACAACATGTGGCTCACAAGGTTTTTGTCTGTCGTATGGCTAACATGCAGTCCTCAATGTCGCCAAAAAAAAAAAAAAGAAGAAGGGCTACCTTATGTGGAGTTTCAAACATAGCACACGAGACCGAAATTTATACATAAAACCTGAAAATGTTGGCAATTACCTGATTTCCCTTTTCGTAATTCTCTCTGGCATAAAAGCAATATGAAGCAGTATCGTCCTCGTATCCACCGTCTGTTAACCTCTGAGAATAACTCTCAAGCAGCTCAGCATCTGGTTGTTCAATGGTGTCGTTGCATTTTAAGGATGTATCATCTTCAGAGTAAATTTCCTCATCAGGTGCAGCATAATTAAACAAGTCACCAACAGGGCATAAGCAACCAGCCTTATCCCATGGTATATGCAATGTGCGAGAAGTAATCTTCAAATTCAAAAGGAAAGGTTGAAACCAATCATATGGTTAAAATAATAAGACACCATCAAGAAATAAAATCAAGCATTAGTTGCATAATTATTTCATATAAGACACTTACAGTTGCCGAGGCCCAAAGCCATGACCTAAGTGTTAAAAGTTGTGGTTTGAGATCTAATTCTCTCATAACAACTGTGGCTATTTCCCAATCCAACTTAGACGTTAAGACAGCTTTCTCTGAAACCCAAATGGCTTCTTCAACCTACCAGTGAAATGAAATATTAAATCTAATGGCTGGATGATTAAAAAGCAAATATATTGACTAGGAAATGCACTATACAAGAAAAGAACCAAAAGCATTACTTGCAGAGCTTGGGTTTCAAACCGCAAGAAATTAGCTAGTGTGTGGTAACAGCGAGGCAATTCAACCAGATAAGGGTACCACCGAGAACCCCTTCCTTTTCCAACTTCAGCCAATAAGCATACAGTCAGTATCTGTACAATGAAATTCATAATTAAGCCAACTGCATGATTGATGTTATACATGTTGATCAGAAAGGATCAGAAGATGGAAGCATATATTATTTGAGATCTCCACCATTTAATTCAGCAAATGACTTTTGCTTTCTGAGCATACGCATGATTGATGTTAAACATGTTGATCACAAAGGTCCAGAAGATGGAAGGATGTATTATTTAAGATCTCCATCATTTAATTTGGCCAAATGACCCTCGCTTGCTGAGCATATGCAACAATATCCAATATTGCACATAACATAGAAATTTTATAATTGACCTAGTGACACTCATGTTTCACCTGAGATGATAAAATGCTTAAATTTTAGACGAGGTTCAGAAAGAAGCAGTTCCATTAGCTTAGGATGTTCATGAAACAAACAAGCTGATGTTTTCGCATTGAATAGTAAGCTACCTTCTAGCTGAAGACAAAGTGGCTATACTTGAGCTCACAAAAGCCTTTTATCATTTGTTGAAAAGGTTCATATGAAACAAATTCCCCATTCGCAGCATGCCATATGAACACCAAAAATTTTCAACAAGCAATGAAATTTATCAAATTGTATCTCAATCTGTACGACGTTGCTCAGGACATCTTAGCTGAAAAGTCTTAACACAATCACATTCTTACACATGCTAACGATATGAGTACTAGCCAGGGCCCATTTGGGAGGATGTTATGCCATTCTTAGATACCTCACATCCTTAATCACATATTAAGCCATGTAATGAGTTTATACTTAACAATTGCTTACATGTCAGAGCTAAACTATACTCAAAAGTCAAAGCCAAGACCTAGCATTTTGTGACTTGGGTTTCTTCAATAAATGAAATTCCAAAACATAAATTATCAAAATCTCCAGTTACTCAATGTGGCCAGCCAAAAAATCAATGCTTGCATTTCTCTACCACAACAAACCAGATACTCAACCAAATTACCAAATAATAGCAACATAGGCAAACAATAAACCAAAAGAGAGGGGAAAGGAAAACTATCAAAATAGAGAGAAACCCACTTGAGTAGAGGATAGATAAGGATGTCTCTTCACACAACATGCAATATTTTCATCTTTCATCACGCCATCGGAGGTCAGCAGCGCTTCTCTCGGCACTCTCAGTACCATCTCCCCTTTCTTCAAATCGCGAGCAGCAGCAAGCCCTCTTCTGCAAATTTTAAATAGAATCGGGTCATTATTAGAAATAGAAGAAGAAAAGACTAAAGGGCTTTGATTAGTTTAGGTACCCGCCGGCGTTGGGGAACGTAGAGACGAAGAGAGAGCGGCCCAAGCAAGATGATGAAGAAGAAGAAGGAGAAGTTGGTGAATCTGAGATCCCCATTTCGGTTGCCCATTGAAGGAGAGCTTCGAGATTTTTGTTGCTGTCGCTGTTCTCTTCGCTTTTTGTTGCCATTTTTCTTCTTGAATTTTGAGGGTGAAACTGTGAAGGCTCAAAGCCCAAGGAGTCTCTATTTTGAGGAGAGGAGAGGTAATAATGAGTGGGTCGGGTAAAAAGTAAATGGTTATTACTCGTACCCGAAACTGCCTACCCTAGCAAGAAAAAAACAGTCCCTTTTCAGTCAAAATCTTCGTCATCCAACTCTCCTCTGCTTCTAGAAAACCCTAAATCCCCAAATCTCGAATCGAGCTCAATCCCAATTCCAATGGCGGAGTTCGAGGAAATCAAGCTTGGATCCTCAAAGCCCATGATCGCGACTCAGCAAGAAATGATGGAGAACAGGGTCCCAATCCCTTACCGCGATCAGTGCGCTCACCTGCTGATCCCCCTCAACAAGTGCCGATCCAAGGAGCTTTACCTCCCGTGGAAGTGCGAGAACGAGAGGCATTCCTATGAGAAGTGCGAGTACGAGCTCGTCATGGAGCGGATGCTTCAGATGCAGAAGATTCGTGAGCTCGAGGAGAGGAAGAAGCAGAAAGGGAAGATTGGGCAGGGCGTCGCGATCCCGATCACTCAGTAGACAGCCAGCGCTTGATCTGATCTCAAAAGTGAGTTTCTTGTTGGTTTTTGGTAAATTTAGGTTTGATTTTTTGTTTTTTTGTTTTCACATGAAGCAAATATGATGGTTACATGGTTTCATTCGTTGTTGGTATGAGTGTAGAGATTCATAGTTAGTCCTAGATGTAATTGGTAATGGGTTTTTTCCCCCCTGATTGGCCACTTATTAGTGTGATAAATTGATGAGTTTGGGATTGGGGGTTGTCTGGTAGTTTATGTTAGATTGTGTTAGTGATGTTGTTAGTGGGTACGAAGGATCAATGTTAGTAGTGTGTTCAATTCCTACCTTCGCTTTGCATTAAATTGTACTATTTTAACAATGGAGAATTTTTTGAAAACAATCATTTTTGAAAATAATTAGCGAAATCGACCATTTTGCTAAATAATTAGCAAAATCAACCTCTTTTTGGCCACGTCGTCAAGGCTGGCCAAAAAGAGGTCGATTTTTGCAAAATATCATCTTTAAAACACACGGACTAGTAGTCCCCTAATTACGAGTTAAATTAAGTCCAAAACATACACGGGATTGCTAGTCTCATGTATTCTGCAGACGAGCTAGAAAATATACGGGACTAGCAGTCTCGTGTGTCTTTTGAACATGCACAAAACATGCACTCATGTTTGTAGCTTATCACCTGTACATATACAATATTTCCTGTGCATAAAAACTTCAAATTCACCTCATGTACATTTTCAAACATTATAGATCTCTATAAACATATAATTTTCATAAAGTCATGCACATAACTTAATACACTTGTAATGATCCAAAATATCGCAATAGATAAATATATCGCGACAACACATATTATCTCCATACATTAAAACATCACAACAAAATTAAATATATCGAGTGTATTGGTTTACAAATAACTTATATCGATAACTTAAATAATCAATACACTTAAATAGTCAATACAGCAAATCCATAAATCGTTCACATACAACCTAGAAGTCTGCCCCTTCCCCGTTGTCTCTCTCTTACCCACTCAGATCGTCGTCGTCCTCCATGGACTTGAGCTTATACGAGCTCGCTGTCTGGCTACATGTGTGGTTGTGATGGTCCAGCTTCATCGTCGTTCCTGCACGATCCTTCTCGTCTCCATCGATTTGGTCGGCATGCGTATAAGAGATCCTTCTCCATCACCTCTCAACAATCATGAAGATCCTCATGAGTTCGATTCAAAGCTCTACGACCCCTCCGCACTATCCGCTGATACAGATATGCATGTACTCCTGGATTCGTTCCTGTGATAGAAAGTGCTAGACCCTCATTTGCAATGGCCTCAATATCATCGACAACATCTATCTGCAATTAAGTCAGAGTTACATATATGAGCAATTTGTAGTAATACGAAACAAGTGGACTTACTAGTAAATAACTTATAAGTTCTCTCTCATTTAGACCTCTGGGCACGTATCTCCGTTGTAGGGCACGTTGTTGTTCATCGTGTGGAGCTGTGATTTGATTTATTTTTCATTTTCTAGTAATTCTCCAATACCACCTGAGTAATCTGATTCCTGAATAGGAGGATCAATCTGCACCACGATACTCAAATGCCAACCATCTCATCTGTATATGCATTGATGATGTGTATTTGCCCAGTTTATTTGATGCCCGCCTTTCTTAGCCTTTCTCTCTATTCTTTCAACATCTTTTGGAACGTGTTGTGCCAAGCTCGAGCTAGAAAACTCTTGCCCTACAAGATGGATAATAAATCAGACAATGGCTGCACTCGATGAACACTAACAACGTGCCCTACAACGGAGATACATGCCTAGGGGTTTATATCAGAGAGAACTTGTAAGTTATTTACAAGTGTATTAAGTTTTGGAATTGTTTACAAGTGTATTAAGTTATGTACATGATTTTATGAAAATTATATGTTTATGGAGATAATAATGTTTGGATATGTACATAAGGTGAATTAAATTTTTTTTTATGCACAGGAGATATTGTATATGTACAGGAGAAAAGCTACAAACATGTGTGCATGTTAAAAAAACACACGGGATTATTAGTCCCGTGTATTTTCTGGTTTGTCTGCAGAATACACGGGCTAGTAGTGTCGTGTATATTTTGGGCTTAATTTAACTCGTAATTAGCAATTTCTAATTACACGTGAATACTAGTCCCGTGTGTTTTAAAGATGATAGTTTGCAAAACCGACTTATTTTTGGCCAATCTTGTTGACGTAGCCAAAAAGAGGTCAATTTTGCTAATTATTTAGCACAATGATCGATTTTGCTAATTATTTTTAAAAAATGGTCTTTTTAAAAAATTCTCCTTTTAACAACAGTTCAGAAGATTTTATGCTTGACTGAGATTAACTATACATCTCCATAATGCATTTAACATCAAAAGTTCTCGTCAAAAGCCTACTATAATCGTGGAGTGCCTGCAAATGAGTTCCTTGTTCTTGTTGATTCCAGTGGATTCCTTATTCTACCAATTAGAGTCTGTTAGAAGTTTGCTATAATCGAAAACTTAATCCCTTGAACACCCTGCTTCACCACCTCCATATTGGTCCAACTGAATCCCGATACATATATAAAATCAGCAAGGAACTCATCTCAAGCACTCAACGATTATAGTAGGCTTCTAGGTTTCCCTAAGAAACCTGCCTCCGACTCTACCATGTGCTTGGTCAATGGAAGATCAAACCCAATTGCTTTGGCCGTTGTCAGCCTACAAACCCACAAGTGATGGGCTAAATCCTTATACAGATCAAAGCTGGAGTCAGAGTTGGGATTGTTGTTGTCGACCTCTTTGGTGCACAAGTGTGGGATATTAAGGCCTCGGGAGGAGGAGAAGGTGATAGAAGTTTGCAGAGACAGGGTTTTGGGTGGGCTCTCATGAGCTTTGGGGAGGAGGTGATTGGATTTTCAATGGCCCTTAGCTTGAGCTTGCGCGGTCGTGGAGGGATGATGGAGAGGGAAAACATGGCCATTGGATTAGGTTAGATTTGGGACAGAAAGATGTAGTTTTTCTTTTCTGTGAGGGTTAGCGTGTAAGGGTTAGTGTATTTGTGAGGGTGATTTATAAAGGAAACTAACACAACCTTTAACCCAACAGTTACACATCCGACTTATTGTCCCCTTGGTCTATAGCATATCCGTGACCTATTTTCATGCAAGTAAGCACTTTCCTATACCTACCCAAAACAGTTTGCATTGTAATCAATTTTGCTCAAATGAGCACTTTCTCATACCTACCCAACTTTTGTTTCTAACTTTCTATCCAAATATATGCACTCTCCTCATATGATTCCAGCAAGAATGCTTGTAGTGACCATATGATGGACACCATAGGTGCAACCACCTAAAGATTTTATACAAGATCTCATAATCAACTGACACACAGAGAGTCTACCGCTCTCTGAAGAAGAGGAATATCAGTTTGGGGTGGACCTCTGCTCATGCAATCTTGACTTGTATGATCTCTACCAGAAAGTTGCTGCACACATGCTTCATTCTAACTTCGAGTGGGCCAAAAGAAATAGTTTGGTTCCTGCACCTGTCACCAAGGAGATGATTTACATCGAAGCCCAGTTGATGCATACTACTCTCTATATGCATGTTGTTAATGTGCAGCTTGAAGATGGATTCTTTCTGCTCTTTATTCATTTGTGTTAACATGCCTTTTGGGGATTTTAGTAGTAGTCACTTTACGAGTCAATGAGGTTTTAGGATGCTAATTCTCTTGGCTAGGGAATATAAGTGCATGTTCTTTTAGTGAGCATAGCACCAGTAGTAGAGTGGTTACAGTTTAGAAAGCAACCTAGGCATTGCAACCATTCTACACGTGCTGGCTTGTGGATTATGGGAAGTTAGAATTGGAGTACAACATCTATTGCCATGTGATAGTCATGGTAGTTGTCCATTCTCTAAGAGTTTCTGCAATATCAACGTGAGGTGTGTCATAAGTCACACTGGGCAAGTCTTTTCTTTATCTTAGTCACTTTTGTTAGATGTGATTATGGGCAGCAAGAATTGGAATACAACATCTATTGCCATGCACTAATCATGGTACTTGTCCATTCTCTTAGAGCTTATGCAATAGCAACATGAGGTGCGTCGTAAGTCACTCGGGCAAAATCATTTATTCTATCTTTAGTCACTTCTGTTTTGATGTAACAATGGGACGATAGTCTCTTGTATAGTAAATTGTTAGAGATTGTTGACTATTGAGTACACAGATTTTCCTTTCTTGTTAATATGAAAGATAACTTTAGGCCAAGGCTATACTGCAATGACGGGTCCTGTATACTACTCTCCTAATCCTTTAATGACCATGGGCTTGCTTTAAGTTTGGCATTCAACTACTTGATAGAAAGCCAGATTGGCTTGGGGCGATACCATAGCTAGTTCATTTGTTAAGATACCAGGAACCTCTATTCAACATTCAACTGTCATACCGCATAGATAGAGAAGCTTTGGATAGCCCAAGGAATACTCATTCGAGCAATTGATATTTGAGCTTTTTTGAGTGCAATGCTGTTGATTGGAGAAAATCATGGCCTGACATTGATGGTGACCAACAGGTAAGTAGGATATTCACATATTTAATTTCTTTCCCACCGGAGTGCGTGGTGGTGGGGGATTGTTCACCTTTTTTAGGGTTTCCTTTGAATGGCTTTGCTGGTGATGTACATTTTTTCACATTGTCTGCAACTGCCACCACCATGAAGCCTGTGAGATAGCACAGGGTGACAACCATGGGTTCTTGTGCATGATGAGAAGATGTTTTGCGAATTACTTCTTCATTTAAGAGTGATATGTGGAGCTTTATGATAACTCTCCTGAAACGCATGTGAAGCTTGCTGCTTTGAATTCCACCTAGTCAATGATGTGGTATTATTTACTTATTTGTAATCTCATGGTGAAGCATCCTACACTTGATCCATAGGGGTTATATTGGAAATATTAGGGGGTTAATATTCAGCTTGATTGATTAGTAATTCTGATTCATATGATAGTACCACAATCGAGAGCACTTTTTTTACCAGCTTGCAAGTTCTTGTTTACATCACAGGCTACTTCCCTCTTTTCAAGACTTGGCTGCTAGGTAGCACGGACACGGGACACGGCAAATTAGTAAAATGTAGGATATTGGGACATGGTATATAATACACACACACATGATCAAATATTGAATGAAAATACCAATAACATTTGTATGTTTCTTTCTATTATCTATAAGACTATAACAATTAAGAATCAAGTTAAATCAAACCAAGAATAATATTTAACAACAAAGTTTAGTTTTGACCGCATGGGATAATACAATGGGTGTTTTTCCAATATTTAAGTAATGAGTTTCAGTTTTCGGGTTAAAAAACAATTGGTTTTGAACCTGATATTACCAGAGAAACTAGTTTAGGGTATAAGTAATGGGGAAATCGGGTTTTTCTTTGAACCACAAGTGTCCATGGAGTGTCCGCAGAGAGTCGGTGTCGGACACGTGTCGGACACGGACACGGCACCCAAAACGAAGTGTCCATGTTACCTATCTTGGCTGCCTATGTGCGTACTGGTATACGTCTTTTACTGCATCAATCTGTCCTAAAGGCATGGATAAAATGTCAAATGCAATCACATTAACATTTTCACTCCAGAAAATAACAAATCATCGTCAACTAATAACTTGCAGCTCAATTCCTATATTAAAGGAATGACTTACGAGTCCATAGGGAACATCGTCAGCATCAAAACAGCATGAGATAGAACCTTGACAGCCAGCTGGTCGTTGGTAGGTCCGCAATCTTGGTCACTTGGTTTATGCTCATGCAACTAAGATACCGAAGTCCAAATTCCACTACACCAAAAAATGATCTGTACAAAGACATAAGATATTATTATTCACTGTGTGAAATCACATTCCTTCTCTTGGCACGAAGATACTAGGCTAAAATACCAGATGAAATCTCATTTCCGTATGGGCTGGATGAGGGATATCTCGAGGATATATATACATGTAACAAGAACACTGTTATTTTGTCTATAGGGTGCCACGGTGTGGGATAGACACACACAAAATCTGTTAATGCTACTGAACTACTTATTCAGCCAGGCCACCTGACATCAAAGCTATGGAGTTAAGATGGACATAAATACTGTAGGACTGAAGCTATGCTAGATCCCAAATTCTTCACTATTTATCTTTGCGTAAAATTTTGTTGTTGATTATATGTGCATTAGTACCCTAATTAAGAATTAATAATTTCCTTTCGCTGTGTTGAATGCTAATCATATTATCATCTTCTTTAAAACTCTGTTACTGAGTCATGGTGTTTATTTTTATACAGGACATCGTGTCTTCATATCTGCATTTATGCGTGGCTTTGTGTTTCGTATGTCATGATTCACAACGACTGTAATTGGTCATTTTGTGTTTCCTTAAGAAAACCTCTCTGGGACTTGGATAAATGTGTAACCAACCCTTCTGTTGTATTCTTCTTTAGTTCCTGCGTCTTTTAGTTCTCATGTTTGGAAACTTGAAATAAAGAGTTTGTTTCTCAGCAATACATCTTTTAACTCTACAAGGAAATGGACTTGGTTACTATATGAGGTGAAGGTGCTATCCCTCTTTTCATTTGCTTCATAATGAATTCTTTTGACTCATGACTTCTACCAGAAATTCAAATGAAAACTTAGAACAAAGTTATCTAGCATCTACTTATGTAGCTGTTGTAATTTTTTCGATGTGCATGTTTCTTTGCTACTACATGCACTCCATTCATCAGCACTTGAAAAAACGGTGAGAATTGATGAAAAGATACTCCATATTTTCATTGATTGGTGGATAATTTGATAAATTTTCATTTTTTTTGTTTTGCTGTCAAGTGCTTGGAATGGACAGATCCAGTTTCATGATGAATGTTTCTCTTAGCGTTAGATGATGAAGAGCATTTTTAGCAACTATTTTCTTGTTCTTGGGTTTTGTTTTGATATTGGTAATGGGACTAATAATAGCTTGGTTTAAGCTGCATGACATATAATGCAATTATGTATTAGCTTTCTCAGATTTTGTGATTTACTTCATCACCGGACACTGGCCAGGGGTATGCATGGGATGTAACGATAATTTTTCGTAATTGATATGAAAGAAAATGAAGAAAATGCAGCTGAAAAGAAATTTTTCTCAGCCTTTAATGATCGTGACATCTCATCAAAAGCTTGGATGTGACTCATAAATCATGCCTAAAGCTTAATTTCTAAATGTGATGAAATTATACTATCAGTGGAGTTGGTTTCAAATTTATTTGTCAAACTTCAGAGGTTCTAGGTTAGAAAATTATTGTAGTATTCTAATCTCTAGGAGGATCAACCAGATGGATGTCAACTGTTGGATCCGTGTATGAATTCCAATGTCTAATAATTTAACGGTTTGACAATTTTTTATGCACATTTAATATCATGGATTGTAATCCATTTGATAATTTCTCCTCTAGGAGATGTGAAAGAAAGTTTCAAATATTTATCGGGAAAGAAACAGGAGAGGGAGGCTACTCAGTGTATTTATTCCTTGACAAGAGTTAAAGTTGATAACTGAAGGATAAAGATTTATGCCTCTATCTTAGTCCTATAGTAATGCTGACTTCTTTTTCATTTCTTTTTGGGTAAGGAGAAGAGCTCATGTATGGTTCCTAGCTATAAATTAGTCTTCATGATTTCATTTGTCATTTTATTATGTATCTGAATTTTGAGAAAGTAAGTTACACCTAGTTAGCGTTATTAAATATATGTTCCGTAAAATTTAAATCTGGATAACTTTGACATTATCTTAAAGTCTTTGTATTGCACCATAATTCTAAAATTATGATAAACTTGAGAATCATAATTTTAGAGCTAATTAATGGAGGAAATATTTGTTGGGGTGCAAAGCTACAGGCCTATAAAAATGTGAGGATAAGTTCACGAACGTGAAAATGTCACAATGCAAAAGACAAGGAATAGTCCAGTTGTCAGCTTTCCCTTTTTGGTTTTTTACTACCAGCTCCCTCCTTTTCCCTATATATAAGGGATTTATTTACTTTTTAGGGATGCAGGAGATATTAACCTCTTTTGATTCAGACATCAGATCAATTCAGGCTTTCTGACGTGAGACAAAAGGAGCTCAAAGAGAAAAACACCCAGATCAGTTCTGTGTAATTTTTAAATGCTTTCGAACAATCTTAGAATAACTACACCATAATTGAAGAGGAATAAGCAGTCAAAAATATAAACACAAACAAATTTCTAGATTCTTAGAAGCCTTTAGTTTCTAATTTAGCAATAAATTCCAGACTGTAACAATCTCTAGTGGTAAATAGATAAGAAACTTGTGTTACATCCAAATATCCAATGTTTTCTGAATGGATAAATCTCAGAGAACTACAAAGTAGATAGGGCTCCATACGTTTTGTTTTCTCATTCCTTATGACTTTCAAATTCTAAAATGGTAAGCAAATTAAGCTAGTAAAAACAACCAATATAGAGAGAGTACTCTAAATATAATCATACAGGAAGAAGCATCATATGACACGTATTCTACTGTCAATTGTAAATCCAAGTAATCAGTATATACATTTTTCAGTGTAATCTATATTATTACAATAAGAAGTGTCAATACAGCCACTAAATTTTGAATATTCTGTATCGAGACAAGTGTTACGTGTTAGAATATAAGACTATAACCCTCAATCTTCATAATAACTTTGAATTTTTGGTATATTGCAGAGTGACATGGTATCAATATCAAAGCAAGTCGAGATTCAATACCACCGGCCACAAATTTAAAACGGATTTAAAAAAAAAATTGATATTGCTATGTAAGTCCAGATTTTAGACCATAAAAGGACGCTCAACCTGCAAGGACATGTTAGCATATAAAATTATAACTCTTAATCTTCACCATAACTTTAAAGTTTTAGTGTTGTAGCAGTTCTTTGACATTATGTCTACTTACTATGTGATTCTATCCCTATAGTATTCTCTCTGTGTCGTAGCAGTTCTTTGACATTATGTCTACTTACTACGTGATTCTATCCCTGTATTATTCTCTCTCTCTCTCTCTCTCTCTCTCTCTCCTCCCTCCCTCCCTCTCTCTCTCTCTCTCTCTTTGTGCCCCCACGATGCTACTCTATGCAGTATGCATCCACCCAAAAACATAAAGTCCGAGGGGAAAGCCTATGCACAACATACAAAACTTACTCTCTCACCTCTATAGCGACTCTATTGCTAGTCGCTAGACCTCTACCTCCCTCTGGACCGCATGGGAAAAAGAGGAGAAGCAAGTAGCACAAGAGGAATTTTCAGACCTCTTCTTCCTTTTTTTTTAAAAACAGTGTAATCATCAACTTTAAAATCTATGCTAAAACGTATATGACTTTTAGTTTCTTCTAATCCATTCCGGAGGTCTATTCGCAATAAGTAGAACTACAGGGGGTCTATTCGCAACAAATAGAACTACAATGGGTCTCTTTGCAATCGAACGATACTAAGGGGGTTTGTTCACAATTAACCCTCAAAATAAGTAGCATAGTATCATTAGGGTTTTGAAAGGCTCAAAACCAAAAGAAAACTTTCTTGTGATAATATTCTCTTTTTAGGGAGTCAAAAGCTCTGCCTCTCTCTAATAATTTGCAATTGTTTCAAGAGGATCAGAGATCGTGATGGCCAGAGAGAAACAAACACGTAAATGTTTTCTTCCTTTTTTCTTTTATTTATTATTTTTATTTTTATTTTTATTTTTTCTAGTCTCAAGTTATAGCTACAAACGTTAATTAATCTTTATCTTTTTGTAAGAATTCATTGAAGACAGAGAACCAAGCAAACCCCAAGTGCTCTCAAAACTCACTTCAAAAATTTTGTTCTATTTGATTTCTAGTAAGTAAATAATAGATAAAATCGTTGTTTTTCAAATGAAACGGTTAGTTTCATAGTACATTCATTTCTTACTAATAGACGCATATTTGTTAATGTTTATCAATAATTAATTATTTTATCCCTGGTGTGTATATAAAGGTCATAATATCCAGACTTGTCACTTACTAATGAAAGGAGTGCATCATCAATATAGAGAAGAGAGGAGAGATATGGATAGCATTAAAAGCCAAAGGAAACCTACAACATATCGCTTGAAATGGACTTCCGAACTTCATCAAGCTTTTCTTCTAGCCATTGAGAATATTGGATGTGCCGCGAGTAAATATTGATTTTCATTGTTTTTTTTACCTTCGGGTTTTTTTAATATACTACGGTTGCAGTTTTTATTTTTTTATTTGCCTAACTCTTTGCAGAGGCTACTCCTAAATCAATTGTTCATGTTATGAATGTGGAAGGGCTTACAATTTCTCATGTTCAGAGTCATTTGCAGGTCCTTCTCTATTTTTCTCCCTTTGTTTATCAGTTTTTGTGTTTTTTGTTTGTTTTATTTTTCTTCTCTTTTTTCAGCTATTGTAAGTGATATAGATCTGTTTTCCCCTCTTCAGATGTATAGACGTGCAATTATCCACCCAAAACATAAAGTCCGAGGGAAAGCCTATGCACAACATACAAAACTTACTCTCTCACCTCTATAGCGACTCTATTGCTAGTCGCTAGACCTCTACCTCCCTCTGGACCGCATGGGAAAAGAGGAGAAGCAAGTAGCACAAGAGGAATTTTCAGACCTCTTCTTCCTTTTTTTTTAAAAACAGTGTAATCATCAACTTTAAAATCTATGCTAAAACGTATATGACTTTTAGTTTCTTCTAATCCATTCCGAGGTCTATTCGCAATAAGTAGAACTACAGGGGTCTATTCAACAAATAGAACTACAATGGGTCTCTTTGCAATCGAACGATACTAAGGGGTTTGTTCACAATTAACCCTCAAAATAAGTAGCATAGTATCATTAGGGTTTTGAAAGGCTCAAAACCAAAAGAAAACTTTCTTGTGATAATATTCTCTTTTAGGGAGTCAAAAGCTCTGCCTCTCTCTAATAATTTGCAATTGTTTCAAGAGGATCAGAGATCGTGATGGCCAGAGAGAAACAAACACGTAAATGTTTTCTTCCTTTTTTTAAAACAGTGTAATCATCAACTTTAAAATCTATGCTAAAACGTATATGACTTTTAGTTTCTTCTAATCCATTCCGAGGTCTATTCGCAATAAGTAGAACTACAGGGGTCTATTCAACAAATAGAACTACAATGGGTCTCTTTGCAATCGAGCGATACTAAGGGGTTTGTTCACAATTAACCCTCAAAATAAGTAGCATAGTATCATTAGGGTTTTGAAAGGCTCAAAACCAAAAGAAAACTTTCTTGTGATAATATTCTCTTTTAGGGAGTCAAAAGCTCTGCCTCTCTCTAATAATTTGCAATTGTTTCAAGAGGATCAGAGATCGTGATGGCCAGAGAGAAACAAACACGTAAATGTTTTCTTCCTTTTTTTTCTTTTATTTATTATTTTTATTTTTATTTTTATTTTTTTCTAGTCTCAAGTTATAGCTACAAACGTTAATTAATCTTTATCTTTTTGTAAGAATTCATTGAAGACAGAGAACCAAGCAAACCCCAAGTGCTCTCAAAACTCACTTCAAAAATTTTGTTCTATTTGATTTCTAGTAAGTAAATAATAGATAAAATCGTTGTTTTCAAATGAAACGGTTAGTTTCATAGTACATTCATTTCTTACTAATAGACGCATATTTGTTAATGTTTATCAATAATTAATTATTTTATCCCTGGTGTGTATATAAAGGTCATAATATCCAGACTTGTCACTTACTAATGAAAGGAGTGCATCATCAATATAGAGAAGAGAGGAGAGATATGGATAGCATTAAAAGCCAAAGGAAACCTACAACATATCGCTTGAAATGGACTTCCGAACTTCATCAAGCTTTTCTTCTAGCCATTGAGAATATTGGATGTGCCGCGAGTAAATATTGATTTTCATTGTTTTTTTTTTTACCTTCGGGTTTTTTTTTAATATACTACGGTTGCAGTTTTTTATTTTTTTTTATTTGCCTAACTCTTTGCAGAGGCTACTCCTAAATCAATTGTTCATGTTATGAATGTGGAAGGGCTTACAATTTCTCATGTTCAGAGTCATTTGCAGGTCCTTCTCTATTTTTCTCCCCTTTGTTTATCAGTTTTTTTGTGTTTTTTTGTTTGTTTTTATTTTTCTTCTCTTTTTTCAGCTATTGTAAGTGATATAGATCTGTTTTCCCCTCTTCAGATGTATAGACGTGCAATTATTCACCACAATAAGAAAGGTATCATAACTATGTGTTTTCCGTTTTAGAATTAATGTTTATGTACTTATAAGCAATATGTTCATAGTTTTTCATAACAGATTTTCTGAGAGTTTCATTTCATTAGAACACTAGATTGATATATAAGTATGGAAATGTCATGATATGCCAAATTTCAAGATCAATAAGATTATGTTGATTGCTAGCATGAATTTTTTTTCCTTTTGCATTTTTCTCTGTCAAATATATCTACCAATCTCTTATTTATCTTCTCAACTAGGATCTCTAATTTGGGAGAGGGTATAAAACTCATGAATCATACTATGAAACTTCGAGAGAGGGTAATTGAGCAAAGACTAAGAAAGGAGACAAGTGTATCTAAAAACAATTTGGTTTTAAGCCTGGGAGGTCAACTATGGAACATATACATATTTTGAGACGGTTGATGGAGAGATATAGAGAGAATAGAGAAGATGTACATATGATTTATATAGATCTAGAAAAACTTATGATAGAGTGCCTAGAGAGGTAATGTGGTGGGTTTGAGAAAATAAATATGTATCTAGTATATATATTGATGTGATTAAAGATATGTATGATAAAGTAACAACTAGACTAAGAACTAATGAATGAGAGACTAAACCGTTTCCTATTGCCACAGGTTTACATCAAGGATCAGCCTTAAGTCCTTATCTTTTTGCATTAGTTATTGATCAACTTACCAGGCGCATTTAGGATAAAATCTCATGGTGTATGTTATTTACGGATGATAGAATGTTAGTTTGATGAAACTAGAAGAGGTATAATTTCTAAAGTAGAAAGGTGAAGACAAGCTCTTGAATCTAAATATTTTAGAATTAGTAGAACAAAAGTAGAATATATGGAGTGCATGTTTAGTAAAACTAAGAAAAGAAAATAGCCTATAGTACATATTGATGGTTAAAAAATATCTAAAAGTAATCATTTTTGCTATTTAGGATCAATCATTCAGCATGATGGTGAGATTGAGGATAATATTGTCCATGAATCAAATCGGGATGGTTGAAACGGGGAGTGCTTCGGAAGTCTTGTGTGATAGTAGAATACCAATGAAACTATAAAAAAAAATTTATAGAACAATTATAAGACCAACAATACTTTATGGGTTAGAGTGTTGGGTAATTAAAAAATAACATGTGGAAAAAATGAGTGTAGCAAAAATGAGAATGTTGCAATGAACTTGTGGGTATACACTAAAAGATAAATATTAAGGATAAAACGAGAGAGAATTGGCCAAGATGGTTTGATCATGTACAACGGAAACCTTTTAGTGAATCGATTAGGAAAAATGATAGTATTATAGTTAATAGGGCTAGGAGATCTAGAGGTAGACCTAAAAGAACTTCGTTGGAAGCAATTAAGAAGGATATGATTATGTTTAACTTAACGGGGGATATGTCTCATAATAGAATGGAATGGAAGAATATGATTCATGTAGTCAACCCCAAATATTTGGAATAAAGGCTTAGATGTTGTGTTATTGTTGTAACTAGGATCTCCAATTATTTTCTCTTAATTGGACCACTTGTCACCAATGATGATGAGGATAAAAAAGGAAATACTTCGGTTTCTAGCTGCAAGAGAAAATAAATTGCATGCCTAAAAGCTAAATTAGAAAAAGTTCTCCTAGTAGATTACAAAAAGACGAAGACTTCAAATTTGTCTTTAGCTAGGATCCATATCTATAAATTCGAAAATACAATTCATTAGCTAAGAAGTGGTTATAAGTATTAAAGTCATCTAATGATCTAACTAGTATCTCAATCAAGTCAATCCTAGTAGAATGTGGAGTTCAACACATTCTTAGAATTAATTGGAAGGCAAAACATTGTACAACTACAATGTATCCAATTTATAGATATAGATCCTAGAAGATTACAAAAGGCAGTAAAAACTGAACCTAAGAATATTTTGCCTTCCAATTAATCCTATCACGTACATGCTGCTCTATGTACAACTCAACACATTTTGCACTAGATTCGCACATTCTACCATTTCCAGATTCGATATATCTTACAATTTAAAGTATAACAAGAAAATCTTAAAACGTACATCGCCCTGTCATTTTCATAATCAAATTTGAATCCACAGAAAGGAGACGATCACGTAGATACAATGATGATGGTAATTCTGATCAGCAACATGCCGATAACTTGCACCCTCCTCCTGACCCTGCCAAAGAAAGGTAAGAGCTTTTTAATAACTTTATTCATAATTAATGTCGGAAAAAAGAGTCAATCTTTCCGCAATACCTCTTCGTGTTATATTATTTATATGTATGAATTTTGAATAGGCATGCAATGAAGCAACATCCAATCTCCAATGCTTTGGAATGGAACAAAGGAATAGAGGTTGACGGAATGAAGCAAAGAGATTCTATGGAGAGTTTTGGTTCCTCATTAGATGATCATGCTAACTCTCAGCTCAAATCTCCTCTGATGGAGGAAGAATCACCCACTTCCAAGGTAGTAAAATAGAATAGGATTAATTGCACGTAGAACCCCTGTAGTATCGTGTTGTACAACACCCCTTAAATTTGATACATGCAGATAGATCCCCTGTAGTTTCCCGCTGTTATTTATCAATGTTGCAAACAGGCCCCATGATTTTTTAAGTCAGGTGCAAACAATCATTCAGTTCTCAGGATTTATCTGCCTATATCAAACTTAAAAGAGTAATGATTAGCACAACACGAAGCTACTGGGATCTACGTACAATTATCCAACAGATACTTAACACCATTTAGTCCTTTAAGCTTCAAATATCGCTCTCTCCCTCTTTAATTTCACTTCCTTAGCTCTATTTGGCCTCCCTTAAATCTCTTTTATGTGAGAATAATTAGTGTCCTCTCATGGCGATGTAAAATATAGTATTTCTCATAACTAAGATTGCAATTGTTAATTCAATGTTATCTGAAGGTTCCATCCGGAGTCTGGACATATCAATTCATCCAACATTGATTTATTTCTATGGATTACAGAATTATAAAGCTGATGATCAGCATGTCACTCAAACTAGTATACTAACATCTGATGAAATGGAGGAGACACATAAGATTGATGAATGTTCATTATCGCTATCCTTATCATTACTGATCAAAGGATCATCCTAGCGAGCAGACGCAGAAGAATTTCCTCTCGATATTGGCAAGCAGAAGCAGATGGTGAAGGAGTACATTTAGATCTCTCGATGTCCGTGAGTTCTTAGTCCGATGAGGCTGTTTGCATATCCATGAACTATCTCCCAGTAAATTGTCCTCTCTCTTTTTTTCTTCTATTCATGTGCATATTCTCTTTTCTAGTATCCTTGGTATGATCTATATTGTAACTTGTAAGAGACATGAATGTTATCATTCACATTGAATGGATGTGGTTATATGGGCATGATATTAGAAGTTCCTGTATTGTGCTCTTATGATGGCTCTTTGAAATGCATCAATCAAAGTCACTGATATATTAGAAGTTATATTTTAAGAAGACTTTGGATTTTTCTCCAACACTCTATCAAAAAGAAGAGCGCAAAAGATATGTCATGATTTATAGGCTAAATTTCAAGAACAGTATAAAATTATGACGCTCAACTCTCACCACAAGTTCAAGATTTTGATGTAGTGTAAAGAACTTTAACACCTTATTCCAAAGAAATAAACTGGAGCTGCTTCAGATGTTCCAACATTCCAAATAATCAATTCCAACATTCTATCAATAACATTAAAACAACTTACCATCATAGAAAGTTATAATCAAATAGATAATGCAGGAATGTCCGGGTACAGAAAAGTGCACAGTTATCAAAAAGTAAACCCCTTCTCATTAATTCCAAAGGAACAATATAACAGATTTGAACATAAAAATGGATTGATCTAAACTACGTACCAAAGATCCCTAAAGTTGATGCAACACGAATTTGTTGTACCACTGAGAATATTCAATCTCTACCAACGTAAATACAATCTAATAATGTGAGAACATTATGACATAAAACCAAAGAATATCTTTGCATAAAGGAGAATATTGTATGTTGTTCAATAATTTCTCTTTGTTCGCTTTGTGTCGAAACCAGAGGAACTAGTAGATTAAACAGATGAATATATTGACAAAAAGTCAATCATTCAACAGGAAGAACATAGATATCTAGCAGGGAAGAGAGAAAAAATAAGATAAATTGTACTCTAAACATTATTTATTGTTCAATTACTGTGATATAGATAGTATATGTTATTGCAATCTTGGGCTTTAAATTTAATTCAAAACCTGTGTGTTTATCTCTTACACTTCATTGATTCTAAAATATGAATTTTTAACTATTTGAAATTGTATGATCCATACTGACAAAGGGAATAGCTCTAAGATAAAGGCGGTGAAAACTACAACATATTTGTGTATGTTGTATTTGAAAATTTTCAGAAAAAAGTCTCATGGACACAAACATTAGCAATTAGTGAAGTTTCCAAATAAGACTTTGAGAAATTCAACTAGTAGATGACTAGCACATTGCTTGCAATGAGAAAATATCATATAAACAAAATTTTAGAAAATTTCTTTTAGCATAACTCCTCTTTAGCCTTAACGGCTCTTTTACCCAAACTGTCCATATAACTTAGAATCAGGGCAACGGTTAGCCCACACAGGATTGCAGTGAGGTGTAACCTTCATTTATTTAAAGATTTTATTGCTACATAATGAATTATAACTTTTTTCCGATTATTCAACTAACAACTGAATGAAGTCCAAAGAGCACATGCAAAGAAGTCTCATCAATCAGATCAAGATTCAGAAAATAAAAGCAGAGAACCATTTCTAGTGATAGTGTATTTCCTATTTGGTTAGAGTAGTACAATTTAAAATGCAGTGCTTATGATGCATTATTCAAATAAAAATAAAAATAAAAATAAAAAATCAACATATATTTTACCCATGCATCATATGACATCTTTTGTTTTCTTTTCAATCATTAGATGAATGGCTTAAAATGATTTGTTGTTAAAACTAGGGGATTATTGGTTGGGACAAATTGGGGCTAAGTGGGAAAATTGTTCCAATGGGATAATTTTATCCCTTTGGGATATTTTGAGTGGGATAAAGTGGGATAAGTTGGGATAATGGGATAATTTGAAGCTTTGATTTGACAATTCATATGGGATAATTGATGATGTGGCCCCTTATTAAAATATAATATTATTTATCAATTAAGTCTAAATTAATTTATCCAATTGGTTTAGTATATTATTTAATATGTTATTATAATATAATATATTATTTTACCTTATACTAAAATATAATATGTTATATTATAATTACTAATTAATTATAACTATGTTGAATATTATTAATTAATATTTTATATTATATTATAATAATATGATATATTATATAATAATTGATATAATATACGAACAATATATTTAATATAATATTTTAATAATATAATATTTAATTTAATATAATATAAATATTATAATATTTTATTTTATTCAATATAACATTATTAAAAATATTATATTATTATTATATAATATTATATTTTATGATAATTACTATAATTTATTTATCCAATAGATTTAATATATCATTTAGTATGTTATTATAATATTATACATTATTTTACTTTATACTAAAATATAATATAATTAATATTATTAATTATTTATTATATTATATTATAATAGTATGCCATATTATATAATAATTGATAGAATATATGAAATATGTAATATAATATTTTAATATTATAATATTTAATTTAATATATTAGAATATAGTATCATTGATTATAATTTACTGCATAAAATATTATAATATTTTATTTTATTTAGAATAATATTATTTAAAATACTATATTATAATTAAATATAATATAATATTATATGATAATTACTGTAATATATACAGAATATCTAAAACGTATTATATTATAGTGCAATAATATATTTTATTATATGCATATAATATATGAATATAATATAATATAATCATATGACATGATTTATATTATATTATATAATTAAATATAATATACTAACATATTCAATAATTTTAATATTATGCTATATTATATTATACTATATTATTATATTGGTTTAATATAATACAATATAATATTATATTAACTATAGTAAAATGTTAACTACAACTAATATAATATAATATATTGTAATATATATTATTACATTATTATGTAATATTATAATAATATAATATAACATTATAATAAATATATTGTACTATTTTATTATGATATAATATACTATGTGATATTGCATAATAATATGTAATAAATATAATAGAATAAATTATACATAAAATTAAATTATAATAATATTTTATTCCATTAAATGATAATATAATATATTGAATATATTATTATTTTATGTTTTATATATCATGGTATATATTTATAATATAATTAGCATGTATTAATTAAGTAATATAAAAATATTTCAAAATTATCCCAATTGCCTTCAAAGTGGAACATAATTGTTCCAATATGGAGGATGGGGTAAATTTTATTATTGGGGCAAAAATTTGCATATGAGTGGGATAATTTTATCCCAAGTGGTAAAATTATCCCACTAGTGTTCCAACAAACCAATAACACTAAAAGGTACTATCCTTGTTCCATTATCCCAATGAATAACACCATAAAGTAGAATCTCCAAAATTATCCCATTATCCCCAAATGTCCCAATGAATAACCCCCTAAACCTTACAAAATGTCATATAAATAAGATTTGCGGAGAAAAGGTGGAGAGAGAAAATATTTTTGGGAATATATATTGAAAAACAAACTTTATTGAAAATTTCAACTACTTGGGTGATTTTCCACTAAATTTATAGGTTTTGATTTTACCATTTCCCTAAATTTGTCAACTTTACTTGGATAATGTAGTTTATTTTCACTCATTCAAATAAATTAATGAAGGTTTTAGATATTTTACACAAACTCAACACAAAATATGTCCTCACATATCACGTTAAGCTTAAACTTTACAATTATTTGATAGAGCATTGATTGTGCTTACAATACTTATTATGTTTTTGTCTCTTTCACCCTCCATGACTCCAATATTGATGTAGTGTCCTCATAACTATTCAATATGTGATTATCTTGGTTATGATATATATGTAACCCACCTGTTAGAAACTAGTATTAAAGAAATTATATCTCTCACATAACGTGTTGATGCTGGTTAATGTTGCTTGCAAAACTGATCTATACCGATTTTGATAACAAATCACGAGGAAGACTTGACATTTTTATTTTTGCAGTACAATAGTATAGGATTTATAGTGTATATATAGCATTATTATTTTATAATCTCTTTTTATATACACCATGTTAGGCACAAGTATGTAGACTAGAGAGTTAATGGTTATAAAATAGGTGTGGGAGTCCAACTCTTAACTTGCTATTTTCATAATTGAAGACCACATTGTTAATTATTCTCTTAATGAAAAATGTCAGGTCTTGATTAGAAAATGGGTTTGTTTTTCTTCCAATTTCAGTCGAGCTTGATGTCTCAGTTTCTCTTTTAAGGAGCCCAAGTATTTGAGGTTCTGTCCAAAAGAGTTCTGAGATTTGGAAATGGCAGTACAAATGCAATGGATTGTTTCAGCAGTGGAGTTCTCTGCTAAGCTGGGGTCATCTGAGGCTATTGTTAGAGGAGGGAGGCTTGGATCGCTTAACAGAAGCCAGAGAAAGAAACCCACTTCGGGAGTGTTCTCAGTTTACACAGATTCAAATCCTGCAGCACAAGGGAGCACTGTGAATGGAAATAGTACTGTTAACTTCACTTTGCCAGATAACTCAGCAGGAGAAATTTCAGTCTCTTCAGAACAAATAGCGTATGACGCAGTCCTTAAGCAAGCTGCTCTAGCGAGGGAGCAGCTGAACTCTGCTGTTGCTCTTAAGCCAGAGTTGGCTGTTCCTGAAGCAATGGACTTAACGAAGGAAGGTTACGAACGATGCAGACAAGTTTGTGCTGAATATGCCAAGACATTTTACTTGGGTTTGCTCTCTTTTCTGATTTTTTTCGATGTTTAATTGTACAATATAGGCATTGTTTTATGATCTGAACTCTATTTGATGTTCTTTTAGGAACACTGCTTATGACCCCTGAGAGGAGGAAGGCCATGTGGGCAATTAGTGGTGAGCACGTAGAATCATTCTATACGATAGCAGCTTGCTAGTTTTATTTATAAGCAATTTATGTGAAATCAAACTTTTTCCTATGAACAATTGTTTATCACTGTATCAAATTTAGCATATCTTTTGAAGCAAGTTCTAATTTCATGAACCAAGCTCCAAGAAAACTGGCAACAGAATAGTATATTCCTTGACTTAGGAAAGAGAAGATTTTATGTTCAGTTCGGTTCGGATTGGGGAAAAAGATATCAGTCTTTTACCTGATAGGTAGTTAACTAGAAAGGGTTAAGGAGTGTATGTTGATCTTTCTATAATCAAGCAATAATTCGAGGAAGTCTGTAGGTTTCTTTGTGCTTCGTTGTTTACTGGTCTATTTATGACTACATGTGCCTTTCTAACTTGAAAGATTATAATTAATAGCATGACATGTGAAGTGTCATTGAATTATGCTGCAAATCCTATTACTTACTAAGGTCATGATCTGCATGTCTGAGGTGGAGAAACATAAAGCATCTAATTATCTTCTTGTCCAATTAAAATAGTAAGCATAATGTGAGATAAGCAACAACAACATTAACCAAGGATCGGTTCAAAAATGATCAAGATGGTTTAGCATTTTCTTTGTAAATAGAAGAAATAGTGAGTTCACAAACACCCCCACCCCACCCCCACCAACACACACACACACACACACACACACACACAAACTTAGGGGGTGTCGCATGAAACCCACCCCACAAATAAATAAATTTATAAGTTAGAGAAAACCTATAAAGTTGTTTCAATTAAATTAGAGAAAATCTAGAGTTTAAGTTGTCACTTGTCACGAGCTTCGCACGTATTTTGGACAATTTTTTTCCCCATATCTACTTTTTACTTTTATTGAGAGAACGTTTTTCATGTTAGGGCTTAGACATTAATAAGGGCACTTTAGACCTTTTATCATTCAATAATGCTGTCTATGACAATTTTCAATAGTTCAAGGGGGGTTTTATATAATTTTGAAAGTTCAGAAGGTTTTCTCTAATTCATATTGTTTAGGATATGTCATATAAAACAGCCTAAAATTGGGTATTTGCAAAGCTTACCCATAAAATGTTCGTTCAGTTAGTTCTCTCCGCATACTCTTTGGCCTCCCTTCACCAAGCTCACTTGACAACAGAACTTCATCTTCATGAAGGAAAAAAAAAAGAATGGTTAATAAATATTACACAAACAAAACGAGGCATTTCAAATTCAACTTCACTCCATAATTTAAACTAGCATTTTGACTTTGCACTAACATAGTCAAATATCTCTTAGCACTCACAAATATTTTATCTGTAGCATGGTGTAGGAGGACAGATGAGCTTGTAGATGGACCTAATGCGTCTTATATCACACCTTCAGCTCTCGACCATTGGGAGTCGAGATTGGAGGACCTCTTTGCTGGCAACCCATATGACATGTTTGATGCTGCCTTATCAGACACTGTTACAAAGTTTCCAGTTGATATTCAGGCATGTTTTCTTCTACACCTAAAAGATTCAATGATTTCATATCTAATTAGTATTTGTTTGCCCACTTAATATGTTACTACTTCAATTTGTTATTTGACTTATATATGGCATTACCTTTACGAGCCATCATATTACTTTTCTCTTTAGTAATGATTCTATATAACTTTACAGCTAATTGTAGAAAATCATCATTGGTAACAGAAAGCTGGAAAGCTGTATAGGAGTATGTCATTAGATCTTGCTAGTTCTTCTCAACTTCATCATTAATACAACAACAAGATTTCTCTCTTGCTTACATAAGAAGAATAAGAAGATTCTCTCATTAACAAATACTGCTACAAATTTCCAGTTGATAATGATACCAGGCATGTTTTTCCTACACCTATAATATCTTGACGGTATTTGCTTGTCAACTTAATATGTTACTACTTCACTTAGTTATTTGACTTAAGTATGGTCATTAGCTTACTAGACATTATATTAGCTTTCTTTTTTTGGTGTTTTGATGACCTTCTGAATGATTGTCAGACAACAGGCAGTAGTATCAGAAGGATGTATATATGTCAGTAGATCTTGCTGTTTCTTCTTCTTTATTAACTTCTTTAATACAGTGATAAAATTTCGCTCTTTCTTTTAAAAGAAGAATAGGAAGATTCTCTCATTTACAATTAAGAAAAATTCTGCTCCTTTTAAAGATGCTAGTAAGAGAGTGATCTTAACTATGAAAATTAAGGCAACATTTGGTTACATGTTGATCAATGGTAAATAGTGGGGAACATAGACAAGGGGACCAGAACATGGTTTCATATGAATCAATGAGAAAGTTTTGTTTGACATGGAAGAAAGTTAATGTTCAAAATTTTCCTGCTATTTACTTATGATTTTCTTGACGTGTTTTCTTTCAATAGCTAATCAAGTGTATAATCTTTGCTCTCATTTCCCTCATCTACCTTGCCAAGGCCTAAGAACCAAACACAGCCTAAATCTAACAAATAATAGAAAGACTGCATTGAGTCTCAAAACACAGGCGTAAATATTCAATAAACCTTTCTTTATTTTTCAGCCATTCAAGGACATGATCAAAGGAATGAGGATGGATCTCAAAAAGTCAAGATACAAGAATTTTGATGAGCTCTATCCGTACTGCTATTATGTAGCTGGAACTGTAGGATTAATGAGTGTTCCTGTGTTGGGGATTGCACCAGAGTCTCAGGCAACAACTGAGAGTGTATATAATGCTGCTTTGGCTTTAGGAATTGCAAACCAGCTAACAAACATACTTCGGGATGTTGGCGAAGAGTAAGTGAAGATCCACCAAAAACCTCTCTTTCTTCTAAGCAACAATAATGTTCAATTGTTAAAAATTTATAATGGTGAACTATGATTTCAGTGCGAGAAGAGGTAGGATTTACCTGCCACAAGATGAACTTAAACAGGCAGGCCTTTCAGATGAGGACGTGTTCAATGGGAAGGTGACCGACAAATGGAGGAATTTCATGAAGAATCAAATTACTAGGGCAAGGATGTTCTTTCATGAAGCAGAGAAAGGAGTGAGTGAGCTCAGTCAAGCTAGTAGATGGCCGGTAAGATAAGCTTTCTGTTTCATCGTATGTATGAAGAAGTTACAGAAGTTAGTTTAGTCCAACATTGGATAACTATAAAACTGTATCATATTTTCTTATCTATAAGTAGAATATGACTCTTCTTTCATGAAGCAGAGAAAGGAGTGAGTGAGCTCAGTCAAGCTAGTAGATGGCCGGTAAGATAAGCTTTCTGTTTCATCGTATGTATGAAGAAGTTACAGAAGTTAGTTTAGTCCAACATTGGATAACTATAAAACTGTATCATATTTTCTTATCTATAAGTAGAATATGACCGTAGCTCAAGTCAGTTTAAATATATTGGCTAAAACTGCAACTTCAATTTTGGATGGAGAAACTATAGGCTTTGTCACACCTTTGACGCTGCTCTTTAGAAGTTGAGAAAACTTCTAGTTAACTTATGATATACTAATGAGACACTTAAGATCTATGTTTCTATATACATAGTGATTCACTCATTCTCTCCATGGGCTTTTTTGTTAGTTTAATTGATTGGCATTTATTAGACCCCATTATGCTCATTGTCATTTTTTAAAGAAAATTAAATATTGACATGCTAACTGAACATATTAGTGGAACGAGAAATTTAGTTTGAAATTGCTAAGAATGATATGATAATGATTAACTTAGTGTGGGAGATCGCCTATAACAGAACTGAGTGGAAGATTATGATTCATGTAGCCAACCCCAAATATTTAGGATAAAGGCTTTGTTGTTGTAGTTGTTGTTTATATGCTAACTGAAAATAACGTCTTTTATAGCCAGAAGGTTAAATAATCCAGTGGAATCAAGACTCCCTGAATTGGCATGTGATTTTAAATGCGTTTGTTTAGCACCTCGTCCACAAATTAAAAAAAATGGAAAGAATTAAATCAAAACAGAGGGATCTAAACTTTTGCATGCATTTTATTTCCTCTAACTATGAACTTATAAACTAAGCGGTGTACTATTCTTTGTTTGTTTGTTTTTCTCCCCCCGCAGGTTTGTGCTTCTTTGTTCTTATATCAACAAATACTGGATGAGATTGAAGCAAACGATTATGACAACTTCACAAAAAGGGCATATGTAAGCAAAATCAAGAAGCTAATGTCTCTGTATGTGGCATATGGGAGATCGCTAGTTAGTTCTTCATCAAAAGAGTGATCAAGCAATGCTAGTACAACATGAAGGTAGAGATTACAACACTGGTACTTGTAGGGATTTTCTTGTATACTAGAATAAAACAAGCAAGAGATTGATATATCTGCGTATCAATAGTAGAAATTTGAAAATGTTGGTGAAATAGAAATGAGGAAAAAAAAAGGGAAAATTTCAGCATAGAGAAAGATGAACACTTTCCATGATTTTTTTGGGAGACTGGTAATAATTAAAAATCATATGCAACTGGTAACTTTGGATGGAGGAGTTTGCATATACTGAGAGAAGTCTCTGCTAAACATTTTGCTACCTCTGAACAGGAGTTCTTCTCTTACAGATCAAAATGATTCTACAAACTAAGGTGCACTTGTTGGATTAACTGAGAAATTTTACTAATTAATCTTTCAATATACATTGTTAGTTTATAATCCAATAGGTTAACATTTTTGTGAATTTATTTTTAATACACTATTAAAGACCCCTTTCAAGAGCTTTTGAGCTCAGACTTAATTATAATTAAATTTAAAAATATATTTATTCCTCTTCACATTCTATTCTTCCAGGCAAAATTCAAAATCAAAGGTCACCACGTGATACACATACTCACATATAACCGAGTATCAATAATTAATGTTAGTCTAATATACATTATAGTTCAACAAGTTAAGTTTTTGGGTAAAGTAATTCTTTATGAGAAGCACTATTTGTAATTGTGAAGTAAATATCGGAAAATTTATTCAAATATAAAATTATAACCCATGACTCTGAAGTTTTCGAAAAGGGAAGAGTTTAACATGATGAAGGAGCAATCTATATTCAAATCTCATCAGATGAACATTTAAAGCGGATTACATCAAATAGACTATGTTTCGGTCCATGAAAAGGACCACAACTCTAAAGTGTTGGTGTAGTTAAGTGGACCTTTAACCAAAGTATAATACAATTTCAACTATAAGATTGAAGGATAAGATAAAAAAGGAAAATTTTTGTATAGTGTTCAGAAAGAGGAACTTGCATGGTTTTTCAATTATGATGGAAGAGATGACTAGTTCAAGAAAATATGGAAGTCTGTAATATCGGAAAGATGAGTTTCTATGCACACCAGTAATTGAAATGGCTTTTGAAACGGCTGGCCTTGTATTTATTATTATTTTGGTTATGTAACATTTAAATTCAAGAGGACTTGTCAATTGTGACTGTCAAGATATAGGTGTTTAAACATTTGATTAATTTAAACAATGAGACTTATATGTTAGAATGAAAAGAGAAACTACTATGTAGTGTAAAACGATTTGAAGTTAGTCATTTACCTAACAGTGTTTTCCTGTTTTTGTCCATAGACCAAATAATAGAGGTTTTTAGATATTGGTCCCTTAAATCTTTGATATTTTTAAACTATTTCTCCAAACCATCGAATTTGCTTTTGTCCCTCAATTCATCTACTCCAAATTAGTCCACATGGTTATCCTTAGCTTTTAGTTTAATTCAAACTCAAACCCATTAAAAATCCAAACCAATCCCTAATCTTCCCCTCAAACAGTCATCTTCATTTTCCATATGAAGTGAAGAGGAAAATTTGTGATTTTTTTGGGGAGAATGAATCAATTGAGAGTGAAATTGTAATCTAAGAGGGACTGATTTGGAGTACCTTGTCATTACATGAGGAAGGATCTCCCTGGCAAGCAGACGGAGTAGCATTTCCCTCCATGTTGGCAAGGAGAAGCAGATGGTGGAGGAGTAATTTAGCTCTTTCGACGTCCATGGGAACATTGAGCATATTTGCATATCCATCAATCCTTCCCTGTAAATAATCCATTTGCATCAGTTATGTTGATGAGCACATTCGGTTTCCATTTATCTTAGGGTGTTTTTGGTTAAAGGTGTGCAAGTAGTTGCAAGTCTAATTGTTGCATCCGCATGTAATTGCAACTCAAATGTTGTTGCAATGCTCTAAAATTTGAGCGCCGATGCAATGCCCTCATTTTTAGTATATTTGGGTGTTGCAACAACATTTTCGTATTGCAACTACATCCAACCAAACACCCATAAATGCAGTTGGAACAACATGTTGTTCCAACTACATCAATCCAAATACACTTGTAGTTCCTTTTGTTAGTTTTGTAGCATCTTTTGTGTCATTTGAACAAGACATGAATGCTATCTTATATCACATTGAATGCATGTGGTTATATGGGCACAATACTAAAAGATTATGTATTGTTCTTACTAGAGTAAGAATTCTATCAGCACAAGCCGCTCGTATGCAGTTTGGACATTTTGAATTGCTAAGAACAACTTGCTCGTATGTGGGCTGTTGTGATAGAATTTATTTTCTTCTTCTTATGATGCCAATCAAAGTCAGTAATATAGTAGAAATTAGATTTCAAGCTTGTGTTTTTTTTCCCATTATTTTTAGATTCAAAGGGAGAGTGCAAATACATGCGCCAATTTACTTTTCTTAGTTTCTCTCTTCAATCATTCAATGTGAGATTACATTGGCAGTTCACAATAAAATTTCCCAATTGGTTAATGTTTATTCATGTAATGAGCTTTACTTAAACTTTGGCTCACTATTTAACCAAATACAATAATCTAGTGCACAGTTCGAAATTGAGACGAAATTTACTTAAAACTCAGAAAATTACCCCAAAAATAGCAGAATGCTAATGGATGCTTAGTGATGAGGCAAGCGATGAGAAATCCAGAGTGGGATCGCTTCTTCATCTTTGCCCTTAACCCTAACGCCCCTCTCCTTTTTTCCTTTTTTTAAAAAAATCCGTAAAGTTTGTATCTTCACGTTCGCCATTAGTCTCAAAGTTTGCTCCTTTTTGCTTGAATCTTTTGGAATTTTTCGAATTTACAGGAACATAAACCCTTCTTGTGCCCTATTGTTTATTGGGTAAAAGGCTGTTTTGGTCCCTCTACTGGGGCTTAATTCTCAAATTGGTCCTCGTATTAATTTTTTTTCTCAACTTGGTCCCCTTACCTCAGTTCAGTAACAAACTTGGTCCTTTTTTTACATCCCTTAAAAGTTAGGGGTTAAAAAAAAATTATGACTAGATTACCCTCAATGGCATAGCTTCATATTTAAATTGATCATTTTACTTATTTTTTATCTCAAATTGGTCCCTTTATTTTTTTTTCTCAACACATCAGTTACAAGTAAAATATAAAATTTAAAAAAATCAAAGACGAGAATTTACTAGGTCTAAGCTCTTACTCTGGCGAAGGACACCAAAAACTACGAGTGTGATCATCAAGCTCGTCATAAAAGAGCTCACCAAGCCCATCAAATCTTATGTATTTTAAAACCTATTTTTTATGTATTACTAGAAATGAATTTACCACAATCGCTCTTCTCATATGCGCACCTATTTTTTATGTAGTAATTAAAATAGTTATTTATGTTTTCAGTCCAAGTCTGTTACCAATCAAGAACTATGCGTATTTAACTATAATTCCTATTTTGTAACCCTTATTTATTTTATTTGTTGTTGTTGTTATTGTTGCTAATAGAAGTATGACTATCCATGCATCAAGATAGCGAGAAAGTATCCGGTGCAACGTTTTTTCCACATAAGCATGCCTACATGGTGCATCTAACCTATCCTAGATCGCCACGTGGATCACTAATCCATGATTCCTAACCATACTCATTAAATTAAAATCATCCTTATCTGGAAATAACGTAGCTGTGAGATATTTTAACATTTTGGAGAATAAATTTATCTCCAAAATTGTTTAGAACTATAAAATAATCAATGTAGGTATCCTATGTGGCGGTCTAGGATAGGTTGGATGCACAATGTAGGCATGCCTATGTGGAAAAAATATTACACCGGATACTTTTCCCAAGATAGCAACATAAAAGGTCAAATAGTTATGAAAGTTCCAAATGTAAAATTTAACACTTCACAATCGTATGAAGCTCAATGTTGCTTATCAAAGTTTTCGAGATGAAGGTGTACATATGATTGTTTTGAAAATTTTTTGATTAGATAAACTAGGGCTCAAATCATCAATTTTGTTACCTAGCATACTTTTCCATATTGTATTAATAGACATGGCAGGTACTATGCGATGTATTGTTTAATTGATGGAGAAACCCATTCCAGTATTTTGTTTGTTACTATCCAATTCATCAAAGATGCTGGAAATTTTTATACTGAGCCTTAAAAGCTGATGTTATGCTGTACAACTCTTTATCATTCATACATAGGTAAAATTAACAACTGTAGCTAGAAATAAATTAATCGGTGAATTTTAATGAAGATACAAAAATCAAATAAAGAGAATTAACAATATTAGTCAAGATTGTTAGTTTTGAAGGAAGCACCAATTCTCTTCTTCGATTTTTGTTTAATATTTTAAATTTTGTCTTTTACTTCGAACTTCTGCTTCGAGAAAAAAATAAGGGCACCAATTTAAGATAAAAATAAGTACAAGGACTAATTTGAATATGAATCCATGTCATAAAAGGTAATGGTGGTCATAAATAAAAATTTAACCCTTAATTTTTAATGGATGTCAAAAAGAGGACTAAATTTGTAACTGAGGTGGGGTACAGGGACCAAGCTGAGAAAAAAATAAGTATGAGGATCAATTTGAGTACGAAGCCCACACACGGACCAAAATGGCCTTTTAGCCTTGTTTAATCTAGGCTAAATGGCACTTAAATGTACTATTGTTTCATAACTTTTACACTAAAATACTTTAAATTGTAAAAAGTAATATGTTAAATACTAAACATCATAAAAACATGTTATGACAAAAATACTTCTCCATAGAAATTTAACGAAAAGATAAAGGGTAGATATAGTGGTAACTATGATAAATAGAAATAATATAATTAAATATGACAATAAATAGGGTCAATATTATAAAGAGGTGAGCTTTGCGTTTTGACTTAGAACGCCATGGTGAGAACGCGGAGGTGAGCTTTGCGTTTTGACTTAGAATGCCGTGGTGAGAACGCGGAGGTGAGCTTTGCGTTTTGACTTAGAATGCCGTGGTGAGAACGCGGAGGTGAGCTTTGCGTTTTGACTTAGAACGCCATGGTGAGAACGCGGAGGTGAGCTTTGCGTTTTGACTTAGAACGCCATGGTGAGAACGCGGAGGTGAGCTTTGCGTTTTGACTTAGAACGCCATGGTGAGAACGCGGAGGTGAGCTTTGCGTTTTGACTTAGAATGCCGTGGTGAGAACGCGGAGGTGAGCTTTGCGTTTTGACTTAGAATGCCGTGGTGAGAACGCGGAGGTGAGCTTTGCGTTTTGACTTAGAACGCCATGGTGAGAACGCGGAGGTGAGCTTTGCGTTTTGACTTAGAATGCCGTGGTGAGAACGCGGAGGTGAGCTTTGCGTTTTGACTTAGAACGCCATGGTGAGAACGCGGAGGTGAGCTTTGCGTTTTGACTTAGAATGCCGTGGTGAGAACGCGGAGGTGAGCTTTGCGTTTTGACTTAGAATGCCGTGGTGAGAACGCGGAGGTGAGCTTTGCGTTTTGACTTAGAATGCCGTGGTGAGAACGCGGAGGTGAGCTTTGCGTTTTGACTTAGAACGCCATGGTGAGAACGCGGAGGTGAGCTTTGCGTTTTGACTTAGAATGCCGTGGTGAGAACGCGGAGGTGAGCTTTGCGTTTTGACTTAGAACGCCATGGTGAGAACGCGGAGGTGAGCTTTGCGTTTTGACTTAGAACGCCATGGTGAGAACGCGGAGGTGAGCTTTGCGTTTTGACTTAGAACGCCATGGTGAGAACGCGGAGGTGAGCTTTGCGTTTTGACTTAGAATGCCGTGGTGAGAACGCGGAGGTGAGCTTTGCGTTTTGACTTAGAATGCCGTGGTGAGAACGCGGAGGTGAGCTTTGCGTTTTGACTTAGAATGCCGTGGTGAGAACGCGGAGGTGAGCTTTGCGTTTTGACTTAGAACGCCATGGTGAGAACGCGGAGGTGAGCTTTGCGTTTTGACTTAGAATGCCGTGGTGAGAACGCGGAGGTGAGCTTTGCGTTTTGACTTAGAACGCCATGGTGAGAACGCGGAGGTGAGCTTTGCGTTTTGACTTAGAATGCCGTGGTGAGAACGCGGAGGTGAGCTTTGCGTTTTGACTTAGAACGCCATGGTGAGAACGCGGAGGTGAGCTTTGCGTTTTGACTTAGAATGCCGTGGTGAGAACGCGGAGGTGAGCTTTGCGTTTTGACTTAGAACGCCATGGTGAGAACGCGGAGGTGAGCTTTGCGTTTTGACTTAGAACGCCATGGTGAGAACGCGGAGGTGAGCTTTGCGTTTTGACTTAGAACGCCATGGTGAGAACGCGGAGGTGAGCTTTGCGTTTTGACTTAGAACGCCATGGTGAGAACGCGGAGGTGAGCTTTGCGTTTTGACTTAGAATGCCGTGGTGAGAACGCGGAGGTGAGCTTTGCGTTTTGACTTAGAATGCCGTGGTGAGAACGCGGAGGTGAGCTTTGCGTTTTGACTTAGAACGCCATGGTGAGAACGCGGAGGTGAGCTTTGCGTTTTGACTTAGAATGCCGTGGTGAGAACGCGGAGGTGAGCTTTGCGTTTTGACTTAGAACGCCATGGTGAGAACGCGGAGGTGAGCTTTGCGTTTTGACTTAGAATGCCGTGGTGAGAACGCGGAGGTGAGCTTTGCGTTTTGACTTAGAACGCCATGGTGAGAACGCGGAGGTGAGCTTTGCGTTTTGACTTAGAATGCCGTGGTGAGAACGCGGAGGTGAGCTTTGCGTTTTGACTTAGAATGCCGTGGTGAGAACGCGGAGGTGAGCTTTGCGTTTTGACTTAGAATGCCGTGGTGAGAACGCGGAGGTGAGCTTTGCGTTTTGACTTAGAACGCCATGGTGAGAACGCGGAGGTGAGCTTTGCGTTTTGACTTAGAACGCCATGGTGAGAACGCGGAGGTGAGCTTTGCGTTTTGACTTAGAACGCCATGGTGAGAACGCGGAGGTGAGCTTTGCGTTTTGACTTAGAATGCCGTGGTGAGAACGCGGAGGTGAGCTTTGCGTTTTGACTTAGAATGCCGTGGTGAGAACGCGGAGGTGAGCTTTGCGTTTTGACTTAGAACGCCATGGTGAGAACGCGGAGGTGAGCTTTGCGTTTTGACTTAGAATGCCGTGGTGAGAACGCGGAGGTGAGCTTTGCGTTTTGACTTAGAACGCCATGGTGAGAACGCGGAGGTGAGCTTTGCGTTTTGACTTAGAATGCCGTGGTGAGAACGCGGAGGTGAGCTTTGCGTTTTGACTTAGAATGCCGTGGTGAGAACGCGGAGGTGAGCTTTGCGTTTTGACTTAGAATGCCGTGGTGAGAACGCGGAGGTGAGCTTTGCGTTTTGACTTAGAACGCCATGGTGAGAACGCGGAGGTGAGCTTTGCGTTTTGACTTAGAACGCCATGGTGAGAACGCGGAGGTGAGCTTTGCGTTTTGACTTAGAACGCCATGGTGAGAACGCGGAGGTGAGCTTTGCGTTTTGACTTAGAATGCCGTGGTGAGAACGCGGAGGTGAGCTTTGCGTTTTGACTTAGAATGCCGTGGTGAGAACGCGGAGGTGAGCTTTGCGTTTTGACTTAGAACGCCATGGTGAGAACGCGGAGGTGAGCTTTGCGTTTTGACTTAGAACGCCATGGTGAGAACGCGGAGGTGAGCTTTGCGTTTTGACTTAGAACGCCATGGTGAGAACGCGGAGGTGAGCTTTGCGTTTTGACTTAGAACGCCATGGTGAGAACGCGGAGGTGAGCTTTGCGTTTTGACTTAGAACGCCATGGTGAGAACGCGGAGGTGAGCTTTGCGTTTTGACTTAGAACGCCATGGTGAGAACGCGGAGGTGAGCTTTGCGTTTTGACTTAGAACGCCATGGTGAGAACGCGGAGGTGAGCTTTGCGTTTTGACTTAGAACGCCATGGTGAGAACGCGGAGGTGAGCTTTGCGTTTTGACTTAGAACGCCATGGTGAGAACGCGGAGGTGAGCTTTGCGTTTTGACTTAGAATGCCGTGGTGAGAACGCGGAGGTGAGCTTTGCGTTTTGACTTAGAACGCCATGGTGAGAACGCGGAGGTGAGCTCTGCGTTCTGACTTAGAACGCCGTGGTGAGAACGCGGAGGTGAGCTCTGCGTTTTGGTGAGCTCTGCGTCTTAGCGAGCTCTGCGTTTTAGCGAGCTCTACGTCTTGGCGAGCTCCGCGTCTTAGCGAGCTCTGCGTTTTGACTTAGAACGCCATGGTGAGAACGCGGAGGTGAGCTTTGCGTTTTGACTTAGAATGCCGTGGTGAGAACGCGGAGGTGAGCTCTGCGTTCTGGAGCTTAAAAACGCTAATTTCATTTTTGACAGCCTACAGGTACTAATATGCTATTTTTTACAACTTAGAATATTAAAGTACTATCTTTTTACAACTTATGATGTTAGTACTATCTTTTTATAATTTAAAGTATTAAAGTACTACTTTTTAGGGGTTAAGGTTAAGCGTAAAATGTGAAACAGTAGGATATTTAAGTGTCATTTTGCCTTTATTCTATTTCTAGTTATCCAAACTGTTCTCCGGCCCACTGGACTCCCTGATGGGCTTTCACGAGTAGGGAGGGGTAAAAAAAAAAGGAAAATCCTCTTCTTGACTTTTGGTCATGTTTTTTGGCTCTATTGACTCAGGAAATTAACAAAATATTTATTGTAGCAAAATATAACAACTTAGGGTCCAATGAAATCGCATATTAAATTGCTGAAATATGAAACGAATCTAAAAATAATTTAATAAGGTATCTTGAGTTTATGAGTGATCTTAGAAAAGAATAAATTTACAAATAAATGAATGTAAAACTGTGGATTTATGGAGAGAGAAAAAAAACTTTGTAAATTTAGAGGCCTCGCTCAAACAATCTTAGTCGCATGTATAGCTAAGTCTTTAGGGGCTTATTTGAATTATGAATAGGGGTACACAAAAATGTCTATATCTGCAGATATATCCGCATGCATATCTGTTAGAATACAGATTTTGTTATTAAGATCTACAACAAATAGAATATAGTTACGCAGTGAATTATACGGATCCGTAGACTAAATATATGTTGCTCTTATCGTTGCAATTGTTTTAGTCCTTAGATTAGTGGATTTGAGATAAATTTTGATGATCAAGAGATCCAATCTTAGCTTTTAAGATATAAGGAACATATTAATAAACTTTCTTGTGTTATATGAGCTATATTGTTTTTCAATATTATTTGGCTTTCTCATATTTCTTTTATATTCGTATGTATATTCACGTATATATCTGCATACATATATTTATGTTATCCGATTTTAACGGATATGAATGGATTGTTTCCTTACCGAGAAGTATCTGTATATATATTTTATATTCATGGATGGCAATGGATATGATAGAGCAACATATGGGAACCGCATGCACCCCTACTGACGAACCATAAGTTACCATTGTTGCAACATCTGACCCCACGTCCTCCCCACGCTTCAATCACATGCAGCTCACATGGCACAACGAACAGCCCGCCGCTCCGAGCTCACATCGGTTCCCCTACAACCCTACATTTTGACGACTAAATTACTACGACCATCGTCTTTCAATCCCGAACGCCCGTCTCCTAATCCGCATGGTGGGCCCCGCTCTGATCAAGGTCACGGGGATTACAGCGTGACGTGGACAGCCTACCGCCCGTCGGCTATAAGTCCACGCTCATCATAGGATCATTAGACGTGTGGACAAGATCAGACGCACCGAGGGGCGCATCCCAAAGGCCAAAAAGAATATCATGTGGGGCCCGTCAACCCAACATCGCGCCACAATACTTCGAAGCTGGCCTCCACGTGTCACCTGTTTGGCCGTCGATGGAGATGACGCAATCTCCGTCTTTCGGCCCCCCATTGGCTTCTATCTCGTAGGGTTATTTCCATATTAGTCCATCAAATCTTTAATTGTTTCATTAATCCTTCAAATCTTTAGAACTGCTCATGAGTCCCTCTAGTTTTAAGGGATCTTACAATTTGGTCCTTCAATGATCCTCAATTCATGTCCCTCTCCAATCCCTGCTCCTTTGTGTACTTACGAACAGTTCCAATTTCCAAATATAAGGGTATTTAGTCATTGAGGGATCCAAATTGCAAGATCTCTCAGGATTTGAGGTACTTGTGATCAATTCCAAAGATTTGAAGCACTAAATATAAAATTAATAAAGATTTGAGGACTAATACTAAACAATCTTTTTTATTTCTTGGTTTTCCTGAGTTTTTAAAACCAAAAATTTTATTCGAATTTTTATTTTTGACCCACCAGCATCCATAATCGTTTTAAATCTAAATACTCTCACCCTGAAATAAATTTTAATCCGCTATTGCAACTTAAGATGAAATATAATTGTTAATATATCAAAAATAATAATTTTAGATTCAAATATAACTATCTAAACATCAAATGTAACAACTTAGATATAGTTTTTGAAACAGAAAATGGGTGTAAAAATAAGGTATTTTCGAAATTCCTTAAATATGCAGTAATTAAAACTAGTCCTCAAATCAAAATTGCTATTAGTTCCCAATTCTAGTGACTTGTTTCAAACCAATCCCACAAATTGCTATCGGATCCTTTAATTCTTATTAAATCAAGGAATTGAGGGATCTAATAGCCATTTCAATGATGTAAGGGACCTATTTCAAATTATTAAACTAGTACAAAAAAGCTCTTGAAAGCAATTCAGCGTAGACATTTTGGACTTAGGAATAAAATACGGCAATAATAATTTGGGTTTATAAATAAAAATCTTTTTTAAGAACTCAAGGTTCCTCCTTTTCCCACGTGTCTCTCCTCTATTTGTGCCGCTACAGTGTTCAGACAAAAAAAAGTGTGGCCTTTTCCTTCTATTTTTGGCTTTTATTGGGTGCCAAAAGCGCTTTTGAGCTCTCAATTTGGAAAATGATTGGCGAAGAATGAATTTTATTTTTTGTGTGGATGATGGAGACTGAGCACTGAGCAGATGAGGTGCCGCGGGCTTGCTCTGCTCCATGCATTTATTTCTGGTCTCATTTTATATTCACAATGTTAGGTATAAGTCTATAGACCACTGAGTTTGTGGGTATAAAATTGGTGCGAGAGTCCCCAACACTCTTTAACTCGTTTCATAATTGAAGACCCATTTCATTTATTCTTCTCTTGATTGAGAAAGGTGAGGTTTTTTATTCAATTGAGCAAATGGGTTTTGTGTTTCTTTCAGTTTCAGTGAAGCTTAATGTCTCTGTTTGTTTTTGAAGGAGCCCAAGTGTTCGAGATTTTGCCCGCAAGAGCTCTGAGTTTTGAAAATGGCAGTACAAATGCAATGGGTTGTTTCACCGGTGGAGTTCTCGGCTAAGCTCGGGTCATCTGAGGCTATTGTTAAAGGGGGGAGGCTTGGATTGCTCCGGAGAACTCAGAGGAAAAAACCCATTTTGAGAGTCTTCTCAATTTACACAGATTCAAAGACTGCTGCCCAAGTGAGCATTGAGAGTGGAAGTGGTGCTGATGATTTCCCTTTGCTAGCTGCATTGGTAGCTAACCCAGCTGGAGAAATTGCTATCTCTTCTGAGGAAAAAGTGTATGATGTGGTCCTTAAGCAAGCTGCTCTAGTTAGGGAGCAGCTGAGTTCTAAGGTTGCTACTGATGTGAATCCTGAGTTGGCTGTTCCTGGAGCAAGGGACTTGATGAAGGAAGCTTATGATCGATGTCGCGAAGTTTGTGCTGAGTATGCCAAGACCTTTTATTTGGGTTAGCTCTTTAATCCGTTAATTTTTGGTGTATAATTGTATAATTGGCATTGTTTTATGATCTAAAGTTTTACTTTGTTTTTGTCAGGAACACTGCTTATGACCCCTGAAAGGAGGAAGGCCATCTGGGCAATCTATGGTGAGCACTGAACACCATCCTATATGCTAGCAGCTTGCAAGTTATTCTATATGGATTTTTATGTAAAATTAAATTTTTTTGCATGAAGTGTTCCCATATGTTCAAATTTTCAATTGATTATCACTGAATTGAATCTAATATGTCTTTTGAAGCAAATTCTAAGTTCATGAATCAAACTCTAATAGGATAGGCAGCCACAAGCTAATTTTGTTTTTTTGGGGAACTGTTGGCAATATAACAATATATTCCTTTACCTAGGAGAGATAAAATTTTGTGTTCAAATCAGAAAAAAGATATCAAATTTTAACCTAATAGGCAGTTTGCTAGGAAGGGAAAGAAATACTAGAATAAGAAGTCTTCTTTCTGGAGTATATGTTTATCTTACAATAATTAGCAATAAATATTAAGTGAGCAAGTTTCTTTATCCTTCTTTGTTTATTGGTCTATTAATGACTAAATGTTCCTTTGATGAATTCAATATTTTAAATAATAGTAACACATGTGATATCTGGTTGAATTATGCTGCCAATCCTATTATTTAATGAGACCTTGATCAGCATGTCTGAGGTGAAGAAACATAAAGCATCTTATCTACTTGTCCAATTAAAATACAAATCACAATGTGAAACAAGCAATAATACCACTGTTCAGAAAAGAAAAAATAAAAAACAATTACATCATGCATAAATTAAACATCAAACTTTGAATATCATAATGCATTAATCGGCTATCTGTTGTAATTTTAAGCTGATACCAAACAGAAGATGTGATATCGATCTAGAATACTATATACATAAAGTCACCATCAGGAATCACAAGCTATAACTCTGCTCATGTGAAGCACGACTCTTATATCTACTAGTTTATCCTATCGCTTTGGTAGGCTCCTGAGTTGCCAGGTCATCTGCTAAACCTGAATTCGTGTGATGAATATGGCTCTATGTGTTGAAGAAAAATCACCCAATTACCCATTAAGTTCTGGGAGATTCAATAGTGCAAGATGATTTATCAAATTTTTAATAACATAAGGGTGAATTTCATAAACCCCCATGAACCATTGTTGTTTTGCCAAAATCCTTGAACTTGTTGACCTTAAACCATGCCTAAGGGAAGTTAGTTTAAGTTGTCACATGACACTCTTTGGGCAATTTTATTCTTACATACTTTTTTCTTTTCTTCAGAGAAGTTTTTTGGGTAATGATGGTAGTAAACCTGTTGCCCTGTTTAACTCTGTTACAGCAATTTCTAAAAGTGCCGCGGGCGGGTTGGCAGGCGGGGTTGGGGGGTTGGGGGGGTTATAACTCTAAAGTTCAGGGGAGTTTTTTGGAGGAATTTTATGCCACACAACCCAAAGTTGGGTTTTTGTAAAATTTACTCTGTGAAATGTTCATGCAATTGTTAGTGTTTCCATATACTCTTTCACAAGCAAAAGGATCCCGTCATCAAGCTGTATCTCGACGGCATTACTTCCTATATATTCGTGGAAGAAAAACATAATGGTTAATAAATTCTAGAGAAACAAAACAAGGCATTTCAAAGTTAACTTCAGTTCATAATTCATTCTTGCATTTGAATTTTGCCTTGACATAGTCCAGTAATTTTCTCCAGTATATCTTAATACATATTTTATGTGTAGTGTGGTGTAGGAGGACAGATGAGCTTGTAGATGGACCCAATGCATCTCATATCACACCTTCAGCTCTTGACCGTTGGGAGTCGAGATTGGAGGACCTCTTTGCTGGTCGCCCATATGACATGTTCGATGCTGCCCTATCTGATACTGTCAGAAAGTTTCCAGTTGATATTCAGGTATGTCTCTCCTACAAATTTGATAAAATCTTACTACTTCAACTTGTTCATTAGACATTAGCTTTGCTATCCATCATATTAGCTTTCTTTTTGTTGGTGTTTCAATGACCTAATGAATACCTGCCAGACAACCATCATTGGTATCAGAAAGCTGTATAGGATTATGCAATTAGATCTTCCTGTGTCTTCTTGATTTTGTCATCAATACAGCAACACAATTTCTCACTTTATTTTATCACTTACAACAATGAAAAATCTTTGCTCCTTGTAGTATACTAGTTCGAAAGTGAAGTTAACTATGAAAACTAAGGCAACCTTTCTGTGCATGTTAATCAATGGGAAAGAGTGAGGAGCATAGTCAAGGCGAAAAAATGACAAGGAAAGAAAACATGGTTTCACATGAATCAGTGAAAAAATTTCTTTGACATGGAAGAAACTGTTGTTCAAACGACCCCTGCTATTTGTGTAGGAATTTATTTACCTCCGTAGTTCTTTTATATAGCCAAGCAAGGGACGTAACTTTTTTGCTCTCCTTTCTCTCCTCTACCTTTGCAAGGCCACAGAACCAAACACAGCTAAATCTGAAAAATAATGTAATACTGTGTCGCTTAATTATTCCTCATGTATGGATCCTGTATTTCTTTTTTCAGCCATTCAAGGACATGATCAAAGGAATGAGGATGGACCTCAAGAAGTCTAGATACAAGAACTTTGATGAGCTCTATCTCTATTGCTATTATGTAGCCGGAACTGTAGGATTAATGAGTGTTCCTGTAATGGGGATTGCACCAGAGTCTCAGGCAACAACTGAGAGCGTCTATAACGCTGCTTTGGCTTTAGGAATTGCAAACCAGCTAACAAACATACTTCGGGATGTTGGTGAAGAGTAAGTAAAGATTCACCAAAAACCTCTCTTTTGTTCTTAGCCACAATAATATGCGCCACAATAATATGCGATTATTGTAAACTTATAAGTTATTGCTGATTTATGATTCAGTGCAAGAAGGGGAAGGATTTATTTGCCACAAGATGAACTTGCACAAGCGGGCCTTTCAGAGGAGGATGTGTTTAATGGAAAAGTGACTAATAAGTGGAGGGAATTCATGAAGGACCAAATTACAAGGGCAAGGACGTACTTTCATGAAGCGGAGAAAGGAGTGGGCGAGCTCAGTCAAGCAAGTAGATGGCCGGTAAGATAATTTGGTATCTGTCAAGTTTGTTTAGCCCCACATTGAAAGCATATATATCCACCAACCTATACCTTAAACACCCCAACGTAACACTAATGCTTTGTTTGGGAGTTTACTATGGGAAGGAAAGGAAAGTTAAATAATGGAAAGGAAAGATAGAGAAGAAAATAAAATATTATTTGGGAGTTTAGCAAGGGGAATGGAAGTAAACTTAATTTATCTTGTTTGGAAGTTTTACTAAAGCGAGGAAAGTAAAGTGAATATATGTAAAGTTACATAAATGCCCTTACGTGTTATTAAAATATTTTATCAACTAATAAATATCAGGGTAAAATTGTCTCTCTATGTTGTTAAAATTTACACAGTTCATTTTACATCCTCTACTGCCCAATTTGGGGGGAGGAAATCTTCCCAAATTTTACATTCCCTTCCATCCTTTTAACCCCCATAACAAAACTTCCAAACAAAAGTTTTGTAAATTTTGACTTCCCCTACCCTTCTCTAACCCCTATCCAAACACACCATAACATTATTAATCAATTGGTTAAAACTGCAATGTTGGATAGAGGAAACTTAAAACTATTGGCTTGGTGACATCATTGATTGTGCTCCATAGGAGTATTGGAAAACTTCACCAGTTAAGCTTATGATCTATTACACAGACCTACGTTCTATTTGCACATTGATTCAGGTATTCTCTCCATGGCCAATTTTTTTGTTTTGTCACCAGAATTGCTTGGATTCGTTTGACACTAGTATGCTCTTTTCATTTTCGGGGTAAATTAAATACTGATACTGATATACTAACTGGACATATTTCTTGGCAGATGGTTAAATAAAAGGGTCAATTGAACAAAGACTCCACGTAGTATCACTATTTTGAACTTAATACCCCTGTAGTTTCATTGTCGCAGATAGACCCCTGGATTAATTTTTTGGACTCTTTTCCCCTTAGCTAGACTCACTAATTTCACCCAGAGGCCATATCTGCCAAATTTTCATCAAGGGTAAAATGTTCCAAAAATCTTAATCTATCTGCAGCAAAACTACAGGGTAGTAAACGTGAAACAATGATACTACAGAGGATCTATGCTCAATTAACCCTAACTAAAAAGATAAAGAACAAAATCAAAACATAGAGATTCGAAGTTTTTGTTTGAATTGAATTTTTTTTACTACGAACTTATGGACTAATCGGCATACTCTTTGCTCATGGTTTCTTATAGGTTTATGCTTCTCTGTACTTATATCGGCAAATTCTTGATGAGATTGAAGCAAACGGTTACGACAACTTCACGAAAAGGGCATATGTAAGCAAAACCAAGAAGCTAGTGGCCCTGCCTATGGCATATGGGAGATCACTAATCAGTCCTTCGTCAGAATATCGATCAATCTTTGCTAGTATAACACAGAGGTAGAGATTAGCACTGCTTGGGCTTTTGTTGTATGTATACAAGAACAGAAACAAGTGAGAGGAATTATATTCCCATTGTTATGAAGTGTAGAAAGTTTGTTGTATTATCTAACCATGAAAAAGGAAATGGGAAAAGAAAAGGAAAATTTCTGTCTAGAGAGAGTGACCACTTTTCATATGATCTTTTGGGAGACTGGTAATAGCTCAAAATCATGTGCAAGTGAAAATTTGGATGGAGGAATTTGCATGTACAGAGAGAAGCTTTTGACGAACTTTTGGACATATATAAACTTGTGTTCTGCCTCTTAAAGCTTGGAATGTTTTTGCAAACTCAGTTGGACTTGTTAAAGGGATCGAAATTCATGTCAACATCCAACCCTTGCAGTTAGCACCTAGATGTTTTGGGCTTAAAGATAACAAAGAAAGTTTTTTTTGGGTATACAGGTACATGTAGAAGTGAGCGAGTTTAAAAATAAATGAGGGTAAAACTTTGGGTTTAAAATTTCCTTATTACGTTTCATGTTTTTTTAGGTCGGGGAAATTGAGGATTGAAAACCTTGGGGGTATCAAAATTGTCAAAACAGAAAATCAATATATCAAAGTTAGCAAGAGTGAAACTTTGAGGTATTAAAGTGCAAATAGCCCTTTTTCCACTGATTGTAATATTTAAGATCAAGATCACGAGGAATTGCTTTGTTCTAGAAAAGCTTTGCTTCTGCGGTTCTGCCTGTCTAGATATTAGCTGCGAGCCACAACGTCAACTGTTTGTTGAGAGGAAAATTCTCCTGTGAAGATGAGAAGATGGAATATTTACCTCATTAATTAAAATAATTAAATCAAATTTAAACAATAAGACCTATCTATCATCACATCGTAATGAGACACTAGTTAATTGATGTCAAATAATTTGATGTTGATCCTTTACCTTCCTATACTCCTCTGATTTTGTCCAAAGACCAAATAATTAAGTTGAAGAAAATAACGTCGATAGAAGCGTGAAGAATATTGCATCCACATGATTTGGGATCTTATAAACACGTCGTTCAATAAAAAGCATTTGATTTTTTTAAAAAATATTTTTTTTCTTGATTTAGTCAATTACCCCCCTTCCCTTTTGAATATTCTACGCCTCCACTCTGACGGCCGCCGACGTGCCTCCCACCCACTAGTTAATTTAGGAGAATATTTAGTCTTGTCTAATTTTCTAAATCTCTTTCTTGTCCCCTTTGGCTTGTAGATATGATGTTTAGCTTTGGCACTTCCAATGGTATAAAAATAAAAATAAAAAAAAAAAAATCATATAAGAATAAGCACAACGTAGCACATGATACTGTCAACTTCCGGTTAATGCAATCAGCATAAAATGTTGTCGTATTATTGTATCATTACAATCATCAATAAATGTATTAGTGTATAATAGCGAATAAAAAATTGTATCAGTAAAATTATCAACTTTAAAATATACGTTTATATGCATCTTTCTTTTTCTTTCTTCCCGTATAATTTTCTGAAGCAAGTTTCTATAGGATTATCTTTTGCTGCAAAATAAAGTTGTCGCAGTCGCGTTACTTTTCTATAGGATAACGTCTACTAGATACCCATCATTTAATTGCATGTGGGCATTATATTTTGACGTCCCAACTAAACTGACGTACTCGAGGGGAAGAGAGAGAGAGAGAGAGAGGAGGAAAATTAAGCATGAAGTTAGAAATAATTTTTATTACGTTCACCATAAAAAATAAAAAAAAAAAAGAAGATTTTTATAAGGAGAATAAATTCATCGGTACACTTTGGTTGTAAATTCATATATATAACTATATATAAGGTAAAGATAGGTTGAGATCCTCTTTTTCTTTTCTTTTTTTAAAAGTCGTTGTAATTTGTATCAAATACGATGAAAAATTTAAGATTCTATTATGTATATTCTTGATTATTTTAAACTTTATGTAAAGGGTTCCATCAACTTATCAATATAATTGATGTATCAAAACCTAGTAATTAGTAAGATGGTTTAAATTTTGGCTCACTAGTAGTAGAGAACACGGATCAAGCAACAATAAACTATTGACTTTGATCTCAAATAAGGCTCAATCTCACTCATTTCATTTATCATCACTTGTAACATTTAATCTAATTAAACTTTGACACAGAATGAGTTAAAAGCTTAATCAGAAGGAAGGGGATCGAATGGGAATTTTTTGAAGTAGAGAGTTGTCAAAGTTTGTAACAATCCCGTTAACGGCGAGTTATTTTCTCCCTCTCAGTCTCTCACAAAATCTGATTTCCAAAAATATCAATCTCTTCCTTTATTTTTCCTGTTTTCATAAATCTTAACAAAAAGCCCCAGTTCTTTCACGCGATATCCAACGTAATCTATTTCAAATATCAAATTTTCCATGAAAAATATTTTCTAATTTTGCAGAAATATGGCTTTAAAATTAGCACCAACTTCGGAATGCTCACATTACTTCATGATTAAATTGTACTAGTTTCTCAATATAAAACATTAAAATGTACGGTCCATCAAAATTCATATTTTCTCGTTACAATTTAGTCACAAGAAATAATCCCACGTTTTGCAGCCAATTTCAGCCAGTCTCCGCGGGCCCCGTCAATAATTACCCAAAAAATAATTCCCACACCCAAACTCCTCAATTTCTCTCAAATTTACAAAAAACCCTAACTTAACCCTGGCTCCCCCTCTCCCTTTATAAAAATGACGAGCTCGCCTCGGGCCTCGACACCTCGACTCCGCTCGCCGAGATCCGCCATGTCCACCGCCGATCCCAGCGCGGCCCAGCGGTGGCTGAAGGCGGCGCTCTTCGTCACCGCCGTCGCCCTCCCCCTCGCCGTCCTCTACAAGGCGGCGGTCCCCATTTCGCCGGCGTTCAGCTCCTTAGATCGTCTCTTTGCCGGCGGAGGGTCGGAGACGAATCGGATCGGTTCGCTGTCTGTTGGCGTTAATCTGGTGAGGATTCATGGATTTGTTTCTCCTTTAGCACGTGTTCATGTTTTTACGAGAATTTTTTGCGTAACTAGCCCCAGAATTATCCTTATTTTGCAAATCTATCATCAATTCCACACATTGAGCTGAAGTACCCTCAAATCTTATTGTGAAATTAGCCTCTGGGATCACTAAAATTGCAATTAGGTCCTCTCATTCCTATATCTTGTTGCTGCTGCTCTTAACTGGATGGATAAATTTGAAACAACTTTCAAGAAGTAAGGGACCTAATGGCAAATTTTGATGCTTTGAGGGAGTAAGTTTGAACTTACTGATAATATTGGGGATCTAATAACAAATTCAAATATCTGAGGGACTAACTCGAAATATTAAAGATTTAACGGACTATTATCATAAAAAAACTTGGAGAATTAAATTATTAAATATTCCTCAGTATAACTCTTGGCGGGTAGTTTAGCTCATTTTGGTGGAATGGAGAATAAAATTATTAAATATCCAGATTTCGCGGTTAAATTTTGCAAATATAGTTGATCTGGGGGTGTGTGGAAAAAATTATCTTTAAAAAGTTTGTTGTGTGGTTTTATTTTCCATGTTGCTGTTGTGCGGCGAGATATTTCGCCAATTGCCAGCTGGACTAAGATTTGATGGCATTAATTATTGATTTCAGAAATTTACCCTTTGAGCTTAAAGTTATGGGCCCCTTTGAGTTGGTTGAGTTTGTTTAATCTGACCCGGTCAAGGTCAGTAATTTCAGTATCGTTTGTTACAGAGTTTTTCGATGGTAGCCCCTTGCATCTTCCATATTTTGAATAGTTCCTCAAATCATTGAAATTGCTATTAAATTCCTTAATTCATAAATTATTTTAAAATTAGTCTTTCAAATCAATGAAATTTCAATTGGGTCTCTCAAATTTTAAGTTATTTTGAAATTATTCTCTAATTAAGAGTAGAACTGTAGAAGTAGCAATTAACGGAAACTAGTCTATCAAATAATTGAAATTTCTTTAGGTCCTCCATTTCTCCTAAGTTGCTTCACATTTATCCCTGTGATTGCTAGTTCTACTATTGTTTTTAGGGACTAAATTGTTAATAAATTGGTTTGTGGGACCTAATAATAATTTCAATGATTTGAGGGAGTAATTTGGAAATAGATTACAATTGGGGACTTTATAGAAATTTCAATGTTTTAGGGACTAATTTTTAAATATGGAACATTTAAGGAACTAATATCAAAGAAACCATTTGCTATAATTAATATCGATATGTGTTCTGATTTTGTTTCAATCATTTAAGTTAGGCGACAATGGCTCGCTTCCTCTGTTCAACAGTTTTAGGGAGTTGACTACACAGGGAATTTAAATTATTTAAGTATGTAATCTAAATTAAAGCATTCATTGTATAAGTTGGTTAGTTTGCTGAAATTAGTGGCCGGTGGATTTTTACCGCCTTAAATGATTGAGTTGTCCATTGGGAACATTGAAACTTTTGAATTTCAAAATATATTAAAAAGGACAATTTTTGAAGTAGACCACTTTTAAAACTTAATTAGCAAAATAGACCGAAAAAGTATTTAATTAGCAAAATAGACCATTTTGCTAAAAGTTGGTCTATTTTGCTAATTAAATGTCAAAATTGGTCTATTTCAAAATTTTAGAATTTCAACACTATTTTGTTCATAAAAATTATAAACATGATTATATATATAAATTGTGACAAAGTTTTACAAGTCTTTTTTATATTGTGTTTATAATTTTTATAATTTTGCTAATTAAATGTCAAAATTGCTAATAGTTGATCTATTTTGCTAAAGTTTTAAAAGTCTTTTTAATAATTTTGCTAAAAGTTGGTCTATTTTACTAATTAAATGTCAAAATTGCTAAAAGTCTATATGATTATATATAAACATGATTATATAATCACATTTATAATTTTTATGAACAAAATAGTGTTGAAATTGATAAAGTTTGAAATAGACCAATTTTGACATTTAATTAGCAAAATAGACCAACTTTTAGCAAAAAGGTCTATTTTGCTAATTAAATACTTTTGGGTCTATTTTTCTAATTATGTTTTAAAAGTGGTCTATTTCAAAGATTTGTCCTTATAAAAACTTGATTTCTCATGTAGTAAAGAAAATAATTGCAGTGTAGCTGGAAAAAATGATAATACTCTGCATAATATGTTGATTGATATCTAACTTTTACTATCCCTACTTTATATATAAAGAGAAATTGGTGAAACTTCTAAATATATCAAAATTGACATGTGTCATATCATGAAGGCACAAAAAGCGCGCATGTGTCATATCATAAGGACACATGTGTCTCTATCCTATCGAAGATGACAAGTGGACACCAATTTTTATATTCACCTAAGAATTTTCATTAAAGTAAAACTATTCATAATTAGAAAAATTCTAATAGTCAAATATTTAATAATTCTTGTTAGATTATAACTATCCACATTTTAATAAAACCTCATAATCATATATTTAAATATTTAAATATAGAAATATATTTACCAAAGAATCCTCATTAAATTAAAATTATTAATAATTAGAAAAATTCTACTAATAAAATATTTCGTAATCCTTATCGATTATAACTATCCATATTTAGAAAAATCTCATAATTACATATTTAAATATAGAAATTAAAGAAAAACTCATGTAGAGAACCTCTCTACATAAAATCATGGATCAATTTTGGAAAACCCTCTCAACTATTTTAATTTGAGAAAGCTTCCCTCAAGTTTGAGCATACATTGTAGATAACTCCTTCAACTATGAAAATTTGAGAAAACTCCTGAACTTTCTCACTTAACTCCCTTAATATGAGGTGTGTCAAAGAAAGTTCCTCTCAACTATTTTAATTTAAGAAACCGCCTTCAGGTTTGAGCATATTATCGATAAACCACCTCAAGTTAAAAATTTGAGAAACCCTTATGAACTCTTATTACTTTTCACCATGAAAGCTAACGCCATTAGGTCTAGCATGACATATGATAAGTAGGTGACTGAAAAAAGACGAAAATACACCTCAATCATCAAAAATTACTCCGGCTTTTTTAGGATAAGAGAAAGATTGTAGAAAGAGGGGGGGAAATATTGTAAATTAATCAAAATCTTTTTTCACTGGTTGGTGGTTTATTTCTAACTGAATGTGTTGATTTTTATAAGAATATTTCAGTCATTTTACATTTTGAAATAACGTTCTGGGGGTTTGGTGAGAACATTGTGAAAGATTTTTGGGTTGTAGGGAGAGTGGAGGTGAGACACGCCATAGTTGGGGTGGGGGTTTCTCCAATTTTCAAAGTAGAATGGGGTTATCTATAATATTGACAAACTTAAGGGGGTTTTCTCAATTTAAAATAGTTGCGAGGGGGGTTTTGAGACATTCACTATGTAAGACTCATCCGTGCGAGCACGGACAAAATACTTGTGTTTATGAATTTCTATTAGCAAGTTGAAACGTTTACAAATGAATTGGTTTGCTTTGCAATGGTTATTGCAGCTTAAAAAATGAAAATTATTGTCTCTGTAAGAAGAAATTTTGTAATACTTTCTATCCAGACATTTATGTACATTTTATCTTGTTGAATTGTATAGTATAGAACTAACCACTGTATTCTTCCAAGTTGAAAACCATTAAAATTTGTAACTTTTCTGCACATAGACCCCAATAAATTTCATGTTTTCATATTATCACCTGACGTATTAACATTTCCAAGTTAATCATCTCAAATTGTTTAAGTCAGGTAATCTCACCTTTGTTTGTTTCTCGGATACGGGATACCCTTTATTAGTTAACATTTTAGGAATACACTCTATTTATTAAATAGAATTTAAACAATTCCGAGTACTCTAGCTGGTAAAAGGAGAAAGTAACGGGAGGTGGACTTTTACCCAACTTTGAATGATTTGAGGTTTCAACACGGAAATGTTAAAACTCCAGTGTTATACAAAAATTGGTGGTCTTGGGGGTCAATATAGAAAACACCTTTACTTTACTTCATGTACTATTAGAAATATTATTAGCCGAGTTCAAACAAAATTTTGACTATGCTCAATATAGTACTGTTAAAATCCAATTGGTGTCTTTAGAAAACATATTTTTTAATTGAGTTTTAGGCTGTTAGCTTTAATTTTTCTTAATCTGCATATTATATAGTTATTCTATGTTTATCGGTTTTAGTTGAATTGGCACGTTTCCAATATGGAAATGTAATGTTATTAGGAAATAATCACAACCATCGGGTCCTCTTCACTATTAAAAAAGTAGTGGAGGGACCACCACTCAATCGCAATTATTGATTATCTAATGGGCAGTGGCGGAGCCACATATACAACAGTGTGTGCAAATGCCCTCACTGAAAAAATTCTATTAGGATATATCTAACACATATATTACATTTATTATTATGACTTAGTTATGATTTTGACCCGACTTGATCTTAGATACACGACTACTACTTTACAATTTAATTTCATTCTAGACCATTTGTGGAATTAAAAAAAATTTCTTGACCCGACTTGATCTTAGATACACGACTACCACGTTACAATTTAATTTCATTCTAGACCACGTTACAATTAATTCTTTTCTTTTCTTTTCTTTTTTTTTGGGGGGGGGTGGGGCCTTCATGGCATGCATTCTACCTAAGTTTTCCACTGGTAATCTCATAATACTAACGGTAATTAATTGGAAACTTATATTGTTGACATACGCACTAGCAATGCCTTTTCAGAGTTGAGGGGGATTATCGACCTACAAAGAAGTAGATGAAAATATAAAGGAATCTTGCTCCTCCATGGGTATATTTGGTTGTCAAGTTAGCATTACTTGCATCTATTGCTAAAGATTGTTGAAAGGGTATTTTTAGCTATCAAAATTGTGAATGCTTGATTGTGCAGTAGATTGGGAGACTCTTGAATGATTGTCTAGTTACTTTTATTGAGAGAGATGTATTTGAGACAATTAATAATGAGTTGACTGTACAAAGATTCCAACATATGAAAACTCATCGAAGACAATTGGAAAATGTCTATTCCTTTAGTGTTGGAATGTATTAATAAATTATTTTAGTGGTTTTGCATATTAATATTTTAATTATTTATACTATATTGCCCCCACTATCCCACGGATCCTAGCTCCATCGCTGCTAATGGGTGGTTATTATTTTTCTTTGAGTGCAAAGTAAGAATGAGTGCAATACACGGAGGTATGGTGAGTGTCAGATTTAAAATTTATTACAATCACCAACTAGATAATTAACAGTTGGAATTAAAGGTAGTGGTCTCTCCACTACTTTTTTGAAATGGAGAGGATCCAAATTCGAAATAACCGAATTAGATTGGTTTTCTTTATCGTATATCACTTTTTCTATGAGAATTGTATATATTACGTATATTGGATGTGTAGTATGGAAGTTTACTTATATGTATTATAATTTCTAGAACAATGAGCGACTTAGGTTGGAGAAAGTTTTGAAGAAAGCAGCAATGGAAGATAAAACAGTGATTCTGACCACTCTGAATGAAGCTTGGGCTTCACCAAATTCAATTCTAGATGTTTTTCTAGAGAGCTTCCGCATTGGTGAAGGCACAAGGAAGCTTCTAGATCACTTGGTGATGGTGACTCTTGATAAGAAGGCATATCGTCGATGCACCTCCATTCACCCCCATTGTTTTGCCCTTGTTACAGGGAAAGAAGATTTTTCAGGAGAAAAGGGTTTTATGACAGATGGATACTTGAAAATGATGTGGAGGAGAATTGATTTCTTGCGCTTAGTTCTTGAAACGGGATACAACTTCATTTTCACGGTATTTCTTTGTCTTTTTTTTTGCCGTTTTAATTCATTTACCAAGAAGATACATTGCAGTTCAATTTACACAAGAAAACTGCATTCAGTGATATATCAAAACTTAAGAAGTACGTATAATTATGCAACTTAGCCAGACTTCAGTAGCAGTCCTTATGTTATGCGACGGAAAAACATGACTCCTTTCGCATGACATGTTTCGTATGTGCTTTATTCGTACGTTTTTCTTGCGCGATACTTACCTAAAACTAAAGTGTGCAATGAATATGCCGGTGTTCTCTTTCAATTTAACTGCAGGATACAGATATTATGTGGTTCCGCAATCCAATGCCTCAATTTCATCCAGATGGTGATTTTCAGATAGCTTGTGATCAATTCAAAGGAGACGAGTTAGATTTAGCGAACAGACCAAATGGAGGGTTTAACTATGTGAAGTCCAACAATCGAACAATTGAATTTTACAAATTTTGGTACTCATCACGAGAGAAGCACCCTGGGCTTCATGACCAAGATGTGCTTAACATCATTAAATATGATCCTTTTATCAAAGAATTGGGATTAAAGATGGTATTTCTGAATACTGCTTATTTCGGTGGAATTTGTGAGCCAAGCAGAGATTTTAATAAAGTTTGCACCATGCATGCAAATTGTTGTATCGGTTTGCATAGGAAGATCCATGATCTTCGAGTCATGCTTGACGACTGGCAGAGGTTTATGTCTACACCACCAGTAATTAGGAGATTGAAGGGACACCATTGGAGGGTACCGCAAAATTGTAGGTAAGATGATGAACCTTGAATTTAGAAGAATAACAAACGGTCGATTTTGCTTTATAGTATCATTTATTATTCATGCCTCTTCTTTTATGAACTTCTAACATGAGCTCATTTTCTCTCAGTCTTGCGAAACTGCACGGTTAGCGCCGTCCGTCCACTAATTGTTTGCTGGAGAAGTTAAGACTGGGAACTTTGCTGATTCAACTGTAGATAATTTATGTGCGGTTCTTTGAGAATATAATTTGAAGGTTAGTTCTAAACCATCAATCTCATTAATTTCGGAAAAATCTCATTAATTCTTATTATCAATGTTTACTTTGAAAATGCCCACAGGAATTAGGATGTAAGAAGAGTTACTCCACGCAACTGGGCTTTGTCATTGAGTTCTAGATACAAATATACAAGTGCAGCGAAATCTATACGATAATATTTACTATATGTATAGCTTTATATAGATATGAACATTCTTTTTTTTTTTTTTTTTAATTGACCAAAAACCAAAAAAAAAAAAAAACAATTTTTCTGCAATTCAAATTGGCTTTATGTAGATTTTCCATTTATCTAGTCTAGTAAGCGTAAAATAGCACCAAGATACCGATGTTCTTCTTCATCATCATGCCGCCATGATGACGTATCTTTTCTGATTACTTCCTGTTTACCAACATTTCTTCTTTTCACCTGTATCATATCAATTCGCTTACCTTTTCTTTTTATTTACCTTGCAGATACTGACTTCTGCTGATTCAATGGAGCGCAAGCCACTTATATAGTTGTTTATTTATTCCACTTTGTTTCATAGAAATTGACACAAATAATTGTTCTCTACCAAACGTGAGTGGAACAAAAAAACCATAAGCAGAAAGGGGAAAGGAATAATTATGTTTTTTTTAATGTGGCAGCTATTGATTTAACTTGTAGATAACTTATGTTGCTGAGATCAATAAAGCTATAATTTACAGTCATGTTGTTTGAGGAAATGCTCTCCCTGTTCTAAGCTTGAGGAGGATTGCAATACTTTGGTACTGTATGTGCCTGGGGATAATACATTTTACTTGCATCCTAGTGGCAAAATCCAATTTTGCAAATGGTACCAAAAGTTTTTTAAAAAAATCCCCAATTTATCGCATTGGTGGCAAATTGTCAAGTCTAGCAAATATCTGCAAATTACATTCAAATAACGCCAAGAGCCGATCTAATAATTTTAGGTATGAAAAAGAGTTACTTAATAAAGGCAACCAAGATATCTTGTATCACTACAGAATATACAATGAACTGTATATTGTTATGATTTGGTAAAAGGAATGTTGAGTGCCCTATTTGAATGATAAAGTGACTGCAAAGCATACTTAGATGATAAATGCTTATTTCAGCGCGAACTGCTAACCTCAAATTACCTCAACCTGAATCCTACTTTTGTGTAACCATGTTAATTGTCAAGCAAAATAATAAAAATGAGGCTTAATGACAAAATCAAATATTTTTCTTTTTCTGTTTTGAAATTCAGACTGAATCATGTCACTCAATCTGAACTTTTAGGGCACATTTCATAAACATTAAAAAAAGGTAAAAACATAAAAACTAGGTAGCACTAACACCGACACGGACACGGGACACGGCAAATTAGTAAAATGTAGGATACGGGGACACGGTATATAGTACACACACATGATCAAATATTGAAAGAATATACCAATAGCATTTGTATGTTTCTTTTTGTTGTCTATAACAATTAAGAATCAAGTTAAATCAAATCAAGAATAAGATTTAACAACAAAAAGTTTAGATTTGACCGCATAGGATAATACGATTTGTGTTTTTCAAATATTTAAGTAATGAGTTTCAGTTTTCAAGTTAAAAATAATTGGTTTTGAACCTGATATTATTAGAGAAACTAGTTTAGGGTATAAATAATGGGTAAATCGGATTTTTCTTTGAACTATAAGTGTCTATGGAGTGTCCGCAGAGTTGGTGTCGAACACGGACACGGCACCCAAAACGAAGTGCCCGTATAATTTAGCATATAAATAACTGAAAAAATATAGAAGGATACGGGATTAAACCACAACATGACATGAAGGGGATAACAGCAGGAGTGGATGAGGAAAGCAGAGGAGAGAGGAAGTATATCAACATGATCTCCTCTGCATGCCCCTTCCACTGCTACTGATATCTCCAAGCTCCACCATTGACCTGCTCTCTCTGCCTCAAGAAATCTTCATCTGCATCTCAATTTATAATATATAAACTCCAAAAGATTAGGGGAATGGAGAGAGGGTAGTACAACTGTACATTGCAAAGAGAGTAGTAGTAGTAGTACTACTACTACTGTGGCCTGTGATTTCTTATGAATTGGTACTTCGGTTTTGGAGACTAGTACTGCATGTACTGCATTGGGATTTGACCTGCCAATGCCAAAATAGGTCAGGTCCACATTTCTTAAGGTCCATGTAAAATGTAAGAGAATTAGTTGGAAATATTCTTTTTACCTTCACTTCTTGCTTCTCATGTGAAATGTAAGATAGTTTGAAGCGGAAAAAAAAAAAAAAAAAACCCTAAAGGCACCCACATCCGTAACTTCACAACTGAACCAGACAAAGACATAATGAATGCTTACATTGATCAACTCTGAATTAATTACAGGAACGTGTGTATAATTAAAACGCCTATAAAACTTGGGAACATGTATATCTGTGCCGGCAAACATCCATGTCAGACCAAGTAATATCAATAACTAACATGACACTGAAACATTTTTCAAGCAAAATGATTAAAATATAATAATGAAAACCAGGAACGAATCCAGAAATTTTTTATTATGGGGTTACAAATAAAACTATACATATAAATTAACTAATATAATATAAATTCTACCAATAAAAATAAATATCTCAATTATATAACTTTTCACTACCATTTTCATATGAATACATGATTATTTTTATTTTCATCACAAAAATTAACAAAATACTACTAGGTTGCAACAATATTTTCTTCACAATTGTTTTCTATTTGGTTTCACTTTTTATAGTTTGGACAGCACCTACTAAAATTCTATGGGGGCAACATGCAAATTTGTATATCTTTTAGTAAAAAATTAAAAATTTTATGGAGGCAAGTGCCCCCACAAGTCCCTACATAAATCCGTCCTTGATGAAAACAATCTTCTCTCCTAATTTCTCTCAGTTTTTTTCATATTACATCCTCAATTACCAATGAACTCAGTTTTGCTGACAAAATCTTTCAAAGAAAAGCATTTGCTTGCCAATACTCAAACCTTAAATTAAACACATTCTACTCGTTGCCTCTTCACAGATCCTGTGTGATCCTCGCCAAGTGTTTTAGACACTACATTATCGACATCTTGTCCTTCTTGTTTGTTATTGCGTGGATCTTCAAAAGACCATCCTGAAAACTCCGAACCCCAAAACAAAGCGTTTGGCGTGGCTTTATAGAATGCAAGCGGTACCTGTTTCACTCTTCGGTCAATCTGTTAAAATATAAATTTCAAAAAACTCGTCAACTATCCATAGCAACAGTTCACTATACAAGATATCCATCAGCAACTCTGTCGTGTTTCTTATAGCCATATAAGAAAGAACAGAAAAGCAGAGTGAAGTGGAAGCAAACCTCCTGTTTGAATAATGTGCCATAGGAACCAGAACAGTAATCTGCAACTGTGACCTCAGACGTTTTCGCCCTAACCGTCAGATCACTCTCCAAGGAAGCAACAAATCTGATGACAAAATAATATTACCATATAAGTTAAGGAAATGAAGACTGGCAACAAAACAGAAGAAGGTGAGGCGTGGTTACCTGGATACAGCTGGGCAGTAATGATGTCGTAGAGTATCAATTTCCCATAAGGAGCTTCCTGTGGCAAACAAGTTCCCAATATCTCATTTATGCAATTTTGGTAGTGTTGTCAATAACTAATTTACATTCTATAAAGAAATTTGTGCACAGATATACAGTAAGGTAAATGAAACATACATGCATACACAAGTATGACAAATATTATTTTCTTACATACATTTTCATGCATGTACCTTGCTGCTTGTATGCCCAAAGTGCAATTTAGAATATAACTAGTCATACTGGCATAATAACCTAATGCAATAACCATGGCCCTTGAGCCTAGTGGTGACAGTAAGGTTCTCCAGGTACAATGCTATTTTTATATTCGTAAATGTTTGGGGAAAGATCAATGTTCCAAAGCATACATTTGTGCTTTGGTTGGCGAAGCCACACAGGCTTTTAACTCTTGATAGGTTGAATCGATTTGGCGTTACGAATGATACTATGTCTTTGCTATGTGAGAAAGCCCCGAAGACCCATGACCATTGTTTTTTTAATGTGAGTTTGCTGCTGAGGTGTGGCTTTCTATTTTGTCTTGGTGATTAGAAGGAGCTGTAGTTGGAGCCATTTGATGTCTTATTATAATATCCAGTGGAAGGGAAAGATGTTGATAGTCGTGTTAAAAGAGCAGCTCTTGCAGCTACTGTCTATTCTGTTTGGCAAGAGAGAAATATGCGTGCTCATGGTAAGGAGAAGAGGAGCTCACTACAGATAACCAAGCTTATTAAAACTGTTTTGTTCTTTTCTATGTATAACTGTACGGTCCCCTAGAAGTTTCAAGGATGGCTTCAGTCTCTGTAAGGCTGGTTTTGGAGTTTTGTTTTTTGAGTGTTTTCTCTGTGGAGCTGACTCGTAGGGTGTCTTTTTGGTTGTTTAGAGATGCTCTATAATGTAGAGCATTCTCTGTTCTGAGAGAACTATGATGTAGAGCATTCTCTGTTCTGAGAGTTTTGTTCCCAGGAATACCTGGATGTGTATATGTACTTAACGCCAATTTGGTTAATGGAATTCATTCATTTACCATCCAAAAAAAAAAAAATTGTTATGATGACACAGAACAGTGGAAGTGTTGTTTCCTTAATTACAATAACAACAACAAAGCTTTTATCCATAACTTTTGGGTTGGCCGCACAAATCTTATTCTTCCTTATAATCTGAAATCTCCATTCCCCAGCTGCCCGGTAGAATACATTGATAAATCGATCACCCCAAAACATCAAACAAAAATAGGTTTCAGCTTCCCTAACCGAAATCAGACTGGATTGAGAAATAATAATATGAGATTAAATTTTAATTGAATCTTGAGACTTAAATTTACTTAAATTGAGAATTTGAGACTGAATTTATGAGCTTTTTCATGCTCTGGTTCAGGTTGATGTAGCTTATGTTAGAATGCATAATTCAGATTTGAAATATATTTTCTGCTTAAATTCTTCAAAAGCCTATTCATGTATGCTTGTGATTTTTGAAGATATTTGACTGCAGCTGCAATTAATTATGTCATCATCTATGGTCTTCAATTCTAGTGTTCGCTAGAGGCCAAATAGTGAACAAGGTAGTGACATTCCAGAGAACTGTCAGATTCTAATATCGTGTCAGACACATCTTGACTTCACTTATCTTTTAGAATTTGCATTAAGCAGCATACCAAATCCGCTTTGTAATGTTTACGTCAGTGCGGCATAGAGGGTACTAGGGAATATGGACATATTTGCCAACAAATTTTGGATAATAAAAAAAAAGGATGGATAGCAACTGAAATACTAAATAAGACAAGAGGTGCAGATTTTAGAAGAAAGAGAGGTCAAATAACCTAACCTTTCTCTATTTGGCTCAAGGAATCCTCGTCAAATGGGTAGAATGGCGAAAGAAAAAAAACTTAAGCAAACAATGATTAATGTTGAGATGAAGAACTAGAACAAATTAAGAACTAGAACAAATTAACTCATGAAAATTAATCAACAGGGATTTCTTTCCTTGTATTTAGCCTTCGGAAGATTGATTGTGCATCTGAGGCTGTTATATATTGCTTCATGTTCGCTACGTAGATGATAGATAATAAGGATGGTAAATGGGGTCGAATATTTACTTGTTGAGCTATTTGATTCTTACATAGTCACGTATGTTGCTCAATGCTTATAAACACAATCTACAAAGTTCCTAATTAAAGGTTTTCAATAATTCTCTCATACTTTTTTTTTTCTTTTTCAGGATTTTTACCATGTGGGTGTCTGTATATTTGTGTATCTTAAAATTGTTGTGCCAGTGTAATCAATTGGTGCATAACCTATTTACCCATTATGTGCTACCAGACGGGACACATAATATGTATGTGCTTGACAAGCTTGCCCGAAACATAATCTACCACATTATTCCACCTGAGCCAAAAATATGATAGACAGTAGAAGTACAAGCAAACAAGATGAGTTTGCAACTAAAAGCCAAAACATATCCATTCAAATTATGAGTTATATTTGTTAAGGAATTAAGAAACTTACGCATGGCATCTGACTTAGAAGGGTCACTTTCTTCAAATTTAAAGGGATCAATACCATGCTTCTTGCTTTGAACAACTGGATGAATGATCCCAGCATCTTGGCTAGAATTATTACCACCCTCAGAAGTCTCTCCATTCGCCTCTTCATCGATCTGCTGCAGATAATCCACCATAAGAAACAGTATGAAAGGAAGAAAGAAAAAGAGTAACAGTTTCCTAGGAAATAACTGACACAATTCATTGCACTACTCAGGATATTGAAAGCAATGTCAGAAGATTCCTTTGGAATTAACATGATTACAAAGTTTCGAATAAGCAAGGTAAAGACCTTATTAACTAAAAAATTAATTGAGGGATGCCGCCGCAAGAGATTGTGGATTATAGCAATGATCACACGCTCCCCGGATGGTGTCACTGAAAGAGCCATACGACTCAACCTCTTCGCAAACGCAGCAGCAAGATATGCTGGAAGATGTGAAGTTTTCAAACAAGTATCTAGCAGCTACAAAAAATATCAGAAAAATAGAGCTCAGAACACACAAATATAGAAATTATACAAAATGTAAAAAATATATATTATGCACAATGTATATGGTAAAAAATATCAAAACAACAGAATTAAGAGCACACAGATATAACATCCAATATCCTGGTTGCCGTTGATTTGCCACTGAGCTTCTATATTTCTATGGCAAGCAAATCAACATTATTGAAAAAAATAAATAGCACAAGCTTATATAACTTACTTGGAAAAACACTGCCCGATGTTTTGCCATAAAAACAGCCGGTGTTAGTAATGCATAAAGCTTTTCATAAAACTTAGGATACTCAAGGCCATGTTTTGTCATTAGAACAAACAGGCCACTAAGTGCCATGACACTGATGACACCCCCGATGTCATACGACCTTGTTAGGAAATCACTGGAAAAGGGCAAAAGTTAAAAGAACTTCCATCAGAACTGAAAGGTGGCAGAATATATAGCTATATTAAACAAAAGAAGGTTTAGCATATTTCTTACCATAAGATTGCAGGATTTGCCATGTAAGGGAGTACATTCTGATGAAGAGTCGCCAGAACCTGACAAATGAAATGACGGTTAAACAAGAATCTAAAAATACAACAAGAATAAGAAAAATAAAAGAAACACAACTTGTTTCATTAGCAAGAATATCCAAACAAACATTATCATCACAATCTCCATAAAAGTATCCTAAGCTTTTCACATCAAAGTAGGAATTGATCATGTTTTACAACCGGTTAACAACTTGATTTCAACCCTCTAGAATGGTAGATAGAAAATACAGAAAATAAAGGAGATGGCCATGAGGCAGTGAAGGCCAGCAAGTAAGTAGGATATCTTACTGGCTCTGCAGTTTATGCTCTCATGCAATCGAGGAGTAAAACTGCAGAAGTCACAACATTAAGAAAAAAGATCTCTTGGGACACCTTCCATGATAACAATTATGTCTGAAGTATTAGAAAGATAACAAAATATGTTCCTAGACAAGGACGAGGTAGAACCACGGTGAATACCTTTAAGTATGCAAAACCTTAAGGAATATGCTTTCTCCTTCAAAATAACTATAAGATAAAGCTCTAAAGTAAAACCAAAATCATAGCAGAATAAGAGCTAAAGGAAAGGGGAAAATTAGGCTTACAAATTCGGCTCACATTCAGATAAACTTAAAAAAGGTTACTTGAGACCAGTGGAAACCAAAGGACAAAAAATATATGGCAAAAAGCTATTCATTCATCCTCTTATTACAAATAAAAAACCTTTTGGCTCCCTAAAAGCTATATGCTTCCATTTCTACATCATAATAAATACGGGAAAGCAAAATACAGAAGCTTTTGACGAGAGAGAAGGCAACAATTCATAGAATTGCATGAATATTGATATTTGACACAATTAAATTTTGATTACAGAAAATAAATAAAAGAGTCGGTTTAAAACAGCATATATAGAAAAAAGAAACATTAAAAGGATGTTTCAGGAGTTACCTCTTTGTATATATCGAGAGGAAGTGGTAATCTTAGAAATGATAACCATGCATTGGTGAACTTTAACTTAATTTTCTTTAATATACGGTTAACTGAGGAGGCCTGCAACATAAAGAATTTAACAATTATAAGAAATATGAAGACCATAAAAAGGAAACATGAACTACAAATTTATTGGTAAAAAAGGACATCCAAGAAATCACAAGCTAAAGGAAATTACTTCGGAGATGCAGAAGTTGTGCTGCAAAAACAAGCAATTTGCGTTGCAAATTGATTTTTCGCCTAAACAGCTAAGTCCATGACTTCATTATCTTTGCTGGAGGTTTTCATTGACTGGTTAGGAAGAAAATATTTCCAAGAGGCAAAATAACCCGAAAAATGACCTATCACTTCACTTGTAATCGTCTGCTGCAAAGACCCTGGCACTATGATTACTGTCCATAATTGGGCCAAGGTCTACAAACCCTCCATACTAATATCTTCAACATGCTAAAAAAAATTGTGTTTATTTAACCAATTGTTCTGTTATGGAGGCTTAAAATTTCATAAAAAAAACTGAAAGTAAAACATAGCTAAAGCTGAGAGTAAAACATCAGCTAAAGCAAGATTTATCACCAAAACATAGAAGGGTCGAAAATAGTGATAAATTCATCTTTGACTTCTTGTACCACTTCTTTATTTCTTGGTTCTTGTATCAAACTTGGTAAAAGATAGTTGCTTCACCAAGTGAGAAGGGACTGAAATTAGACCTATTTTCATTATTTATTGTATTAAAAATGAAGTTAAACCAGGATTTGCAGAACAAAACATATTATACAACTTAGTTGCCATATTCTGTAGCAAATCATATACGAACAGATATGGTCATAGCCCACCTACAATGAAGTCAGCTTTACATTATCCTCCAATCTCTTTTGATTTCTTGATGTGCATATTATCCTATAAAAGACTTTGGATTTGTTTGTTTCTCATAATGTCCTATAAAATTATTCGCACAAAAATTTGGTGCTCAAAGATATCTAACAGATCTCTCAATATTAGTGGATAACATAACATCATAGTTTGGACTGGAAAAGAAGTATCAGAAACGAATGTATGTGGGTGCCCAGAAGCAAGGTTTTAAATGTCGGATGTCGGGTTCATGTCGGATAGCTGAAATTCATGTCGGATAGCGGAAATCGGGGATATGTCGGGGGACATGTACTAAATATCGGATTGTCATATCGGATGGATTTCTACTCAATTTTGGTCATCAAGATGGAATGCACTTGTCTTGTTATAGCTTATCCTACTTGAGTTGAGTATTCATCATCAAGACACGAGTTGTTTTCCATTTCTTGAAGGAAAACAGTGAAATATTATGCCAACAAATAAACAAAATACGCATTGTCAAACTAAAACTTTCGAAGTGCCTTGCATAAAATTAATATAAAGTAAAGTGCCTTGCATAAAATTGACATAAAGTGTTAGACTTTGGATTGATTTCAAGCTACGGTTCAAACTTATTGTTTACATCACACTTTTATGAATTCACAATTTCAATTTGTAGAGACGAAGACGAACGAGAGGAGATCACGGTGGAAAAGAGAGCAACATTTTTTTTCTTTGCCCTAATCTATATTATATGCTATCGGGTTACTATGGGAACAAAAGGCTAAAAAAAGAATTAATCGGGTTTGGGTTTTGAGTACTAAACCCAAACCCCAATACTTATCAACTCAAAAAAAAAACAAAAAAAAAATAAAAAAAATAACAAAACAAAAAAAAACGGCCGATTTCCGATTTTTCAAGTCTGAAAATCGGCCGACATGTCCGCAATATCCCCCGACATGTCCGACATGAACCCTAAAAACGATATCCGACTTGAAATGGCCATATCCGTGTCGCTCTAGCCTCTAATCCGACATGTCGGCCGACATGTCCGACATGTCGGCCGACATTTAAAACCATGCCCAGAAGATTTGCAGGTCGGCATTTTTAAATCAGTGTGCTAATTCACCTCTACAGTACAAAGTAACCGGCTCTAGGACTTAAAGAATATTATACATTTTTAACAAATAATATAGTGAAAGTGCTAAAGTTATGAGAGAACCAGAGAATGTTTAACAACTAAATAATTTATAATAAATTCGGACACATGGAGAAAGCGAATTGATCAGAATCTACTTCTAAGGACCTAGCAAAGGCTTATCTATCTTCGTTAGGTGATAGAATTTTAGACTTTACTAATATGCAACATGGAATACCCAAGAAATTGACTTCCCAAACAGCAAACAGATCAATGAGCGTCCTAATCTACATCAATGATAAAATCCACTTGAATCTTGTAGACTTGTACAGAGAGTGATGGTGAAGAGCAGGATACTGCAGCAACAGGAACAGAACACAACTCCACGACAAAGTGCATGCATGCATCAACATGCCTGGGAGCAGGATGCTGTAGGAACAGGAACAGAACACAACTCCATGTATGCATGCAAACATAAACAAAATGCTTTTATAAAAGGTCTAATGTACACACATTTAACTTCTGAAACTTTAAAAAAAGGTAAGATGAAGATAGTACTGTCAACTTACTTCACTGTGCATACCCTTTGGTTTTTGGGACTTTGAATTGCCAGACAAGGGGTTGGAAGATGCCTTTTCTGCTTCTTTTGGTGAGATACCTGGATAACATTAAAAGTGCGTTAGTCAAACCGAAATGATGTTTGCAACATAAAACCAATGATGTGAAGTCAATGGAAGGGAATACAATATTCTAAAAGTGGTACTTGAATGCAGATCTCTTAAAGTGAAATGGCCATAAAAGAACGGAATCTTGGGAGTTAAAGTGGTAATCGAGGAAATAGAGAATTTGCAGTGGTCTATAGCCATCACTAGCCAGTCAATGCCGTCAATTCTTCACCTAAAGATGTAACTTGCATGTAGGGTCGGAAACGAACCGAGTAATTAACAATCAGTTCGTTAATTGTTCATCAAGTTATTCAATTATATTCAATTTGACAGTTCGTTTAACAATAAACAAACAATTTTTAGTATTCAGTAGTTTATTTTCACAAGACAATATAAAAATGACATAAAGCTCAACTCATAAGGAACATTTTAAGAAATTGCAGGTTGAAAGAAAAGATTTCAGGAAAGAAAAAAAAAATACAAAGCACCTAAATGTTGAATGAAGAAAAGATGTTGCATCTATTGTAGCATAGATATAAATGACCACATCAATGTTTTGTTCTGATATACTGCAACAGGCATTACTAAGTCATAATAAACAAGATAGAAGGAAGTATCCATGATGTTGCATATCAAAAGTGCCTAATACGTTATTAGATGTGATTCACATGAAAAGTAAGAATATTATCATGGTAATTGTATGAGACCAATACTTACCCAACAGGCTCCACATCTCATATGTTGGTTCTTTATCTGTCGACTCCATAGGCGGGATGTGTGATAATATATAGTAAATTATGCGAACAGCAGTCTCCATTCTGCTACATAAGAAAGACATTTAATGGAAAAACAAGATCATTAAGCACAATGTTGAAATAAATGACCAACTATTAATGAACATAGGCAACAATGATACTAATGAAATAATACAAGAACATATTAAAATTTGAGACTCAATACTGAATTTATCAACAGATATGATCTAAATCTGTATAATAAACTATACAACGTTTCTCAGATAATTGACCAGGGCAGAACTTTTGCAAGAAGATTAAAGGTGTATGGTGCAGCGGAAAATCATATCCTCATAGTTTGCTCACTTTAAAATCTATAAATCAGCATCTAAATTGTTTCTCAAGCCAGTCTAAAAGTTCTTTATTTCGGAGATATGGAAAAAGTTGCTCATTCAATCACGTCCAGTCAAGCTCTCAACAGTCGAAGAATCTAAATATTCAAGCCAAACCACTTCAGTTGAAAGAGTAAGACCAACTCATATGTCATCCCATCAATACGTGTATGCGCATACACGCGCACGCACGTACACATGCACACAGGGAAAGATATAACATTTGAAAGATCCATGAATGAAACCGCTCTTGTTGACCTTTCTAAAACAGTGTTTTCAAAAATATGTTAGGTAATTGCTCAGGGAACACCGGGTGCCTAAAGCCGTCAAGGATGTAGCACAGATTAGGATTTATCTAATTATTGAATAGAGGTTCTTAATTACAGTTCTCAGCAATGGTTCCAGTAACTCTATAACCAACATCCAGTTAGTATAAGACCATTTGTAATCCAACTGCAAACTAAAAACTATAAATTATTAACACATATTCATCGTAAGTGTATTGTCCAACATAATAACTAAACTTAGAAGTTGTTTAATAGTCTCAGTAAATGTAAAATTTGTTGATTATCCAATTAGCAGATTTCAATTTTTCTAGAATCATTTATTAAGCTTCATGTTTAGAAACTTGGCAGGTATCTGCCTCGGATGCAACGTGTCCATTATGCTCCCAATCATCCACCTTCAGCTATGTAGTTCCTGGTATAGTTAGCAGCTTATCCACGGCCCTTACTCGTAAAAATTCAGAGAATGCTATATTATTCAGACTTCCAAATATCAAATAAACTTTGTATTTTTATTGCCAAATGCATAGCATCTAATCAAACTTCTACAAAATCCAAGCTCAACCCAACTCTAACCATCTAATGAATGGTTCATGCTAGTCAGATTCAAATAACCTAAATAATTGTACCTGGAATTGTTGGGTTTGGATATTTGGCCTAGCAGGTTCAATCGTTCAGATAAAAACTGACCTGATCCGCCACCCCCGCCCTGCCCCTTTCAGGAAACCTAAATAGGCCAGCCCCAGAAATTTAGCTTCAAAGAAGACTTAGCCCACCCTTACTACCAAGTACCTCGACAATTGATACCCTGGACTAAAGAAAGCATGACAAACATAGGAGTATCTAGTAAGCCACTTGTGTCTAATTATTCCCTAAGAAGACGCTTAAGTGATCAACATGAGAAAGCTGAAACTTGCCTGAAAAAAGAAAAGAAAAAACAAACGAGAGAATATAGGGGGAAATAGTGGAAACAGCCAAGCTTCCTAGGCAGAAGTCAGGATGTCTCCAAGTCAGGATGCCTTCTAGCAGTGACAATTGCACTGGTGGAAGCAGATGAGAGACAGCAGAATTTATTCTTTTTCTTTCTCCTCTCTATATTCTTCCGTTTCTTTTGTATATCGAAGTCGGGCATATGATCACATGAAGTAGTCACTTATGGGCTCAAAAACTTGTCATACTTCACAAATGGGACCAAATTCAGAACTAGATAAATAGCAATGTTAAGTAACAATGTTGGTGATACTGACAATATACGCAAGTCAGGCATTATTAAGAAGTATGAATGTATTTTTTTTTTTTGAATGTATATAGTTGTATGTAAGTCAAACAGAAGAATTATTCTTCCAGTAAATTCTTAAGCTTACCTAGACTCAGATAGCTCTCCTTTAGTCTGCAAGTCCTCTTTTGGGAGTCTAATCCAGGAAAGAAAGCATGACAAACATAGGAGTATCTAGTAAGCCACTTGTGTCTAATTATTCCCTAAGAAGGCGGCAAGTGATCAACATGAGAAAGCTGAAACTTGCCTGAAAAAGAAAAGAAAAACAAACGAGAGAATATAGGAAATAGTGGAAACAGCCAAGCTTCCTAGGCAGAAGTCAGGATGTCTCCAAGTCAGGATGCCTTCTAGCAGTGACAATTGCACTGGTGGAAGCAGATGAGAGACAGCAGAATTTATTCTTTTTCTTTCTCCTCTCTATATTCTTCCGTTTCTTTTGTATATCGAAGTCGGGCATATGATCACATGAAGTAGTCACTTATGGGCTCAAAAACTTGTCATACTTCACAAATGGGACCAAATTCAGAACTAGATAAATAGCAATGTTAAGTAACAATGTTGGTGATACTGACAATATACGCAAGTCAGGCATTATTAAGAAGTATGAATGTATTTTTTTTTTTTTTGAATGTATATAGTTGTATGTAAGTCAAACAGAAGAATTATTCTTCCAGTAAATTCTTAAGCTTACCTAGACTCAGATAGCTCTCCTTTAGTCTGCAAGTCCTCTTTTTGGGAGTCTAATCCAGGAAAGAAAGAAAGAAAAAAAAGGACGCAGATCTTAGAATATGAGTTAAACATAAATTTCAGATAGGAAAATTTGCCAAGGACAACCACCAAAAGAGTTTTAAAAGGCAATAGTGAAATCTAACAAAAGTCACATGAAAAATGAAATAGTTACCGGCCATATGTCTTGAGTTAGAATCATTAGCAACCTTATACAGACTTGTATAGGTGAAACAACTGCACAAAGAAGATAACGTAAGATAGTGACCTATCCATGTATACCGCTAATTCATTAGAGGTACCAACATTAGAAGTCATTAGGTTCAGGTACACAAAGGAAAACTTAAAACCCAGAGGAAAGATTACAGAAGATAATGATAAGTAAGAATAAACATCTTTAGACTTTGGTCGTATGTAATCCATTTGAAACAATTATATAAAGGGATTAACTTAATATAAAAGGAAAAAAACAAACTTTGCAATCAGTTTACAGAAAAATAGTTTAAAAAGAAGAGTATCTGCAAGAAATTAGAGTCTGCAATCTGCATTCACTAAAAACACTGTAAAAGTGTAATGAATCAAAAGTTCTAAATTCTAGATTGGTAAAGGTTTGTACAAAAAGAGGTATAGTAAGATATCCATAAAGAACTAGAATACAGTATATCGTACAAGCATGATGCTTTTGGTTTCTATGCAAATAATCTCATTGCAGCTCTTCTTTGAAAAATCCACCAGTAAGAGAATTCATTGATGAACAAAAGGAAATACATGTGCACTCTAATGCATGCACAAATAATATGATGCCCAGATGACCAAATACTTCATTTTATCGTTCTTTTTCCATTAGTGATGAAACTACTAGAGATTATTTATTGTTTGTCACAAGTTACAGCATGCAAAGATCTCGATCTCTATGCTACTCCCATTAAGAAGCAATAGCAAAAGCAAAAACAGAGCATGGAAAGCAATCAATTTCATCCCTTTAAATGCAATTGTATATTGACCTTAATTTAAGTAGTATAATGCTTTGCTCTAGATGCAACATATAGCAAAGATTTCATTTTACTAAATGAAGATGACTTGTGTTAATTTGTGCTAATATGAAAAGTTAAACGGTTTCTCCTTTTAGGTTAAGAACACTGCAATTTGGTTTTAAAGATTAGAACCAAAAGATCAATGGATGATATCTGTTGAGATGGAAGGTTATGGAATATAGAAGTTTATGCAAAAGATAATGATTTAGGAAGATAAAGATTATGAGTGGATATAAGGAGCAGATAATTTTAAGCTCAAAGGTTAATTCTTGACCCAACATCATTTGAAAACTGACAAAGAGTTAAGAACATATTAACATAATGGAGCATCAAGGATGAGAAAATTAGCTACATTTTGCATTCCTTATCCCGAGTCATGTGACATTAAAGATATCTGAGTAGTATAAATGATATAGATTCTTAGAGATAACATATGGCATGACTATTCGGGTTTGTCAAGGATTAAAATTAAAAAAAACTGTACCCTGACTGATAGTATAGAAACTACAAATGAGGCCGTTTTGTAGATTTTCATGCTGATGACTCCAATAAGTTTAGAAGTATTCATGACATTAGAGCATGGGATTATTGAGCTTTAAGAGGTCAACATACTTACACTACCTACCAGCAACTAAGTTCACATATGGAGTAATTCAAGAAGAGAAAAATAGTACATACCGAACATCAAGATATTTGAAATACTTTGATGCAAGCAAATCTATCAAAGAATCAACTGAGGATGTACTACGAACCTGCATTACATGAAGTATTGTAAGAAAGAAAATATGAGATATGTTCATCGGAATAAAAGAGGTAAAAAGCTATCAGTCACTTGTAATGCAATCTGAAAAATGAACCGTGAAACCCTTAGAATTAAAAATGCAAATGAAAATGATGAAGTGACAAGACTTTGGTCAACCTAAACAATCTGGAAAATCACGTTGATGATATATATATATATATATATATATATATATATATATATATATATATATATATATATATATATATATATATATATATATATATATATATATATATATATATACATACATGTATACATATATATGTATATATATGTATACACATATATGTATATATCTATATGTATAATGATATATAGATATGTATGTATATATGTATACATATAGATATACTTATAGATATGTATATATATACACACACACACATATATATATGTGTGTGTGTGTGTGTGTGTGTGTGTGTGTGTGTGTGTGTATTATATAAACCACATTTTACTGAATATATACAGGTTTATCTTAGGTTTTGTCAATACTACAAAGGCTCCACATTTAGAGCACTTGATATCATACAAAAACTAAATTTAGTAATTGGAAAATCCCTTGCTAAGTTTATATCATATTTTGGACCACTAGCAACTCTGTATAATGACAAAGAAAGACCTATATGTAGTCAAAATCTTAGGCTCATTAGGCTAGTAAGCTATACTCAATTTTAAGGTGTAAACCGACTCCAAAGTATAATGCCAAATGGGTAAAGAGCAGGTGAGAAACACTAGATCAAAATTAAAATGTTAGTTACAGCTCCTATACTGAATTTCTCATACAATTATAATTGTATTTTCATGCACTAAGCTACAACATGTTTCACAAGGTGTTGCTTATATCCTATATTGGGATCATTCTTGTAACCAATTGGCTTTTACCTCGAAGGCATAGATTTTCTCATACCCAAACTTCAGAGAGCCCTAATACGATTTCCAAATGGTACCTATAAGCTTATGGCTCTTATCCAGCATAAGAAATGAAAGCATAGACCCAGTTCAATTTCAGTATTTAGCAGACAGAATACCTCTTTTTTTGCTTTGCACTATTCCCAAATGTTATATGACATTGAAAAAGCTACATTATTTCCGGTAACATAACTGTATTCCTCCTAATTTCAGTATGTTTAATATCGCCAGAAACCTACCAAAATATTGGATTACTGAACAAAAAATAAAACTTACAATGGAGTGAAGAAGTCGATGGTAGATAGCAGACTGAAACTTCCCATCTTTCCCCAGCTTCACAAAATCCATAATCGCATCCAACGCCACATCCTATAACAAATAACAAAGAGCAAATCAATTAAATTCACCTACATCACACCCAAAGAAACCAGTTTTAGCGAAAAGATTCTAACTTTAAGCGCCTCTTCAGATCGAGAATCAACCGCGATCTCAATCAACGAGTTCACGAACTCATCGAATCTCGCGCGAAGCCAAGCTTTGTAAACCAACTCCGGATCCTTCTCTTTACTCGGATCCGCCAAAGATTTCGAAGGGATTTCATTTACGAGGGGGACGAAGAAGGATTGGAGCGAGATTAGGGCTTCGAGAGAGAATTTGAGAGGTGAAGAAGGGGAAAGAACCGAGAGAAGAGTTGGGAGGTTGTTGATGTGAGCTCTTGAGGAGAGGAGCTGGCTCCCTAGGGTTTTGAGCTCCTTTAGGGTTAGGGTTTCTGAGGTTTTGGCTTTTTTAGGGTTTTGGTGGCGTTTCTTCTTCTTCTTCTCTTGGATTGATGACGCCATGTCTGAGGAGCGAAGAGGAGACGATGAGAAAAGGAGGCGGCTTTGCTTGGGGTTTTGTATGGGTTTACTGGCTTCAAGTTCTCGGCTGGCTTATTTTCAGATAAGCCCTGCTACTTTTCTATATTTGATGTAGGGTTTTGTGTGGTCTACACGCTGGAAAATTTTACATAAGTTATTCATCTACTACTCTTATAGAGAGTGTTTGAGAAGACTTATTTTTTAAGTTTTAAGTTATCTTAAACTTTTAAGCGAACATAAATTTGGTTGTCAAAAATCGCAGATACCAACTTTTAAAATGGGAACTACAATTTAACTTATTAGGCATTTTACCAAACAGATAGAAATAAAAAATTTAAACTAAAATTTGGTTTAATAGAAATAAGCCTCCCCAAACGCCTTCAAATACAAAATCGGTGAACAGTGTCTATGAACAGTAAATCCTAGCTGGCCCGATCAAATTGCAGCAGTTTGCCATGTCATCTCTCTCCTACCGCCTCTCTCTCCCATCTATTTTTTTAAAGAGGATACCCAATTCAAATTTCAAAACCCCCACCGCCCCCCTCGCCCCCCCACCCCACTCTCAGAAATTTCCCCTCAATCTTATCTCCACTACCTCAACTGAATACTCCTCTCTCTCTCTCTCTCTCTCTCCAGAAGCAAATTTGGGCCTGTTCGAAGCCGACGACATATATGCGATCCCCCGCCTCTCGCTCTCGCCATCACCTCCGTCCTCCACCCGACTCCTTTTGACGACGACGTCAATCAACAAAACCTAAAATCAGGTATAAATCTCTCTCAAAAACCCATCGTCACTTCTCCTCCTTAGCCAGGTAAAGATTTTATTGTTATTTTTTGAGTTTTGTTTGTTTTTGTGTTAGGAAGTGGAGAATTTGATCACATCAAAGATGATAATAGCTTGATCGAGAAGGAGAAATGCCCGGATTTGCTCAGATAAATGTGAGTGAGTAGTCGGTATTTTTACTAAGTTTTAGTGAAAATTTCATGCTTTTTCTTGAATTTGAGTTGAACGGGGCGGATGATGTGTTAAAATATTGAATTTTGGCATCTGGGTCCATGTGTTTGGATAGTTTGAGATTAGCCTCCTCTGTTTTTTGCCTAGATTAAGCTTCTTTCTTCTTTTCTTCCTATGATCAATTATGTTACAGTTATGTTCTTGAAATGATTAGATGCTTTGTTCATCCTAAGGAGAAAGTAACTATTTTCTAATTCTTTATGAAGTTCTGAATTTCTTTATGTGTTGTTAGATATGCTTGCTTATAAGATTTAGATTTAAATCGCCAGGAGTTCTAATGAAATTTTAAGGGGTTAATTTAGATTTGTTAATGTTCTAAATATTTGATGGAAAGATCAAGTTTTGGAAGAACGAGGATGCAAAATTTGTCCTGATTCCATTTTTTAAACTGTAGTGCAAATTTTATGTTTTGCTTGATTTTGAGGAGAATGGAAGTGGATGATGTGTTAAAGACTGAATTTTAGTACCAATCATTAATATTAGAGCACAAAAAACTCAACAAAACTGAACAAAATAATACTGAATGCTACAACATAAAAAGAAAATTCCTCTTTCATTTCTTTTCTTAGCAATTTAATTCAATTTTTCATGTTTACTTTCTTTCAAATCATAAGATCTTAGATGGGGAACTTCTACATACAGAAAGATGTAAGTGAATTTTTTGGCTTCTTTTGTTAGTTTATGCTTTTTTTTTGGTGGTATTCTGTTAACATGGGGAAAACACAAAAATAAAAATTAGTTAAGCCCTTGCTCAAATGTAATTGTTTAGTTGTTATATTATCTATTACTTTTTTCAATAGCTTTTAATATACAAAATGAGATTCCAAAATTCAAATTTCACTAATTGTTCCTTTGAACCTCCTTGAGAACTTCAACCTGATCCCTTTCATCTCTCTCCATGAAATACTTTATACTGTCGAGACTAAACACTCTCTTTGTGGGATCACACAGATTATTGAAGGCACTATTGCTACTTTATCTCTCCATTTTCTATGAGGCTACCAAGGTATGGGTGAGTATAGATAATTTGCCGAGTCTTTCTGTTTAGATAGAAAGTAATGTAATTGTTAATGTTCGTAATAATTTCTTTAATCATAAAGGTGGAGAAAAGGATAGGGTAATACTTCTAATTAAAAAATTCCATCTATTTATAATGGTTTTCTTTATATTGGGTTTGTGTTTAGAAGTCATGTCGGTCCTCCTCAAACTTTATATTTTACGATTTCTTTTCTTTTGCTTTTTTCCTTTTAATATTTGTTCAAGTCTAAATACCCATAAAATTAGTCATTCTCTTTAGTAGCTAAATTTTAGAGGTTAGCGTTTGAGGAGAAAGAAGAAGAGAGTGTCAGAACTAGCTGTATGATTTGAAGAAGAGAGGAGAAAGAAGAGAAAGAAGAAGCATGAGTTTTGATATAAGGGTATGTTATCATTCACCTACCAGTCAAAAATCATCAACTAGCTCAAACACTTCAACTTTTACTTTTTCCTACTGCTCTTAAGTTTTTTTTATTATCTACTATTCATCTTTTGAAGATTTTATGACATTGTAAATCTTTAAATTGTCATCACAATTCACTGCAAGAATCATGTCTTACGTTACGTACGCCTTCCTCAAGCTCCTTATTTTTCGATTCCTTTTCTTTTTATGTTTTTTCCCTCTAATATTTGTCAAGCCCAAATACCTGTCAAAATCTTTTTCTCTATAATAGGTAATTTAATTTAATGCGTTCTCACTTTAATTTCTTTAGTTTTCTTTCACGGGTCTCTTTATTCTTCACCTTTTTAATGACAGGGTTGTTTTCCAAAATGGCGAGCAGGAGAAAAGAAGATGGGCTACTTTCAATAGCCATATGAAAGTAGCATTGGTGTTTAGTATAATGATCATCTTTTTATTAGCTTATTTTTTTAGTCTAAAATCAAATTGTTTGCTCTGATTATTTTATTTTTATTTGTTTTTGAACTTATAGCTTTTCTATGGGTTGTTTCTGAGAGCAGGGTCATGTGGATCATTATTCTTTATGGTGAGCATTTTTTCTGTATGATGCCAAAGTAGATACTACTTAGTATTGAATTCATGAGCAGATCTTTTACACACAATTTTTTGGGTGTATTTTGTGATGTGCCCATGCATGAAATTTAAGTGAGAGATTTATGCATGCATTTTTGTAGAAAGTTGTATTTTTTTATTTGCTTCTAATTAATGGCATCAAGCACAAAAAGTAATCCCAATAATTTCTTAAGGTTATTGCATGATGATCTTTGTTTTAGAATATATGGAGCTATTTTTTCATGTATTTTCTCTTGAAATTTTGAATATTTTATTTGTTCGCGGTGAAAGTCGGAATGATTGTCATTGCCGATAAATTCGTTACACCTTTATGGATTTATAAACGAATTCAAAAATAAAACTAAGTCTTTTTATAAGACCCAATTACAATGAAAATCAAAAAAAAAAATTACAACTTTCTTTCACCAAAACAAACGGGATCCGTTTATGGTCCTAAACATGGAGTGTCTTTGCCTTGGGGACTTTATTCCGTCCGTGGACCGCCGTATCGTGATCCAAAATAGAGATCTACATCAGAACGGGTTATTTCACAAAGGAAATAATGTACCGGCTTAATGAAATCGACCAAGCGAAATCAAAGCTCTTCTCGAGATCAAAACGAAGTTTAATCTCGAGGAATCACATGTAGATCTGAGATCCGATCTCTCGAACCTTTTCTGAGGGGATTATCTCACGAAGGAGGATAATAGCCCTGGGGATTATCTCACAAAGGATGATAATAGCCCTTAAGAGTTCGCCGAGATCTGAATCCGGTGTCGAAGAAGATCGGTTGTCGCTCCCTAGTTTGGATCTGAGGTGAGAAGGCAATTTGGCAGAGCTTCGGCTTCTCCAAAATTTCTTCGCCCCCTCGAACTTTCTCGCTTTATGCTGAAGAACTCACTGAGATCTCTTCCTCCTCCTTGAAATTCGTGCCCCTCTTGCTCTACCAACCGCGTGGCTTCGGCAAGCTTTTTCTCGACCCCTTTCAATGAAGGCCCTCGGGCGGTATTTATAGGTTTTAGAAGCCTTGTTTTCAGATAAGAATAGATGATTTGATCATATCTTCAGCCCATAACCTCTTAACCATGTTTAGAGATAATATCAAGGTGGTTGGAGGGCTCAAATCCCGAGAAAACAGTTAAAAAACGCGTTTTGGGCGTTTTGGGCCTAGTCTGTCTCGGCCTTGGCCGAGACAGTCTGATATGCTCCGGCTATTTTAGCTCTAATTCTCTCATCCGACCTCCGATTGATGCAATTCAAGATGTTTTGGAAAGCTGGTGAAGAGAGATACAACTTTTATATTTTGGGCTTCCTCATATTCGAAATGTATCATGGTTAAAATGTGTGAGACATCATTGGTATCCTGCAGATGTGAAATAGCCTGGACCCTCTTGGTTGTTTCGGCTCTAACTCTCTCGTCCGTTCTCGGAATAAGTTGATCCAAGATGCGTTAGAAAGCTAGAAAGGAGATCTACAACCTCCCATAGGCACAACACTCATGGTGGGAACAAAACACACATGGTGCTAAGTCTTTTATGGGTATCCTGCAGCTCATGGTTGAGTCGTTTCTTCGTTGTTTTGCCGTTCCCATTGACTCGTATGCTTCACCGATGTGCTTATTGCACTTTGTTCACTTGTTTTATGCATTTACATTGTTGACGGTCTGTCAATCATCAACTCACTATCACGAGTTACGTTCGGGGACTTAAAGGCAATTTTACACGTCTACAGATACCCCTCCAAAGTATTTCGGTCTCGCTCTTTTATAGAAGAAGCCGAAATACTTTGATATGATAGGCCCCAACCTTCACGCAGATAACGGACCTGAAAATGGCTTCAATCTTGACTTCTCCAATTCTTTCTGACTATCCAAGGCTTTGTAGGATGATCGAAAGTATCGATCTTTGCATTTATTGTCTGACCGCTATTGAAATCTTGAATCAAAAACCGATGAATGAATTTTGTGATATGGGTTTGATTAAATTTCTAAAGGTTATTGCATGGTGATCTTTGTTTGAGAAGATGTGAGGCTATTTTTTACAGCCAAAAGTATATATCAGACACGTTGCAAAAATGTATGGTGATCTTTGTTTTAAAACCAAACTTTGTTTAGAAGATAAACAAAAATAAAATGTAAATATGTAAAATTTAAACTAAAAATGTCAATTCTTTTGTATTCTTTCATCTCTTGCTTTCCTTCTGAAATTTTTTTGAAAAATCAGAAAAGAAACTATCTCCACTAAAAAGTGAGGGATAGAGGAATTATATTGTCAATCTTTGTGAACAGATTGCTTAATGACATTGAATGTAACACATGATCTTTTGAACTTGCTTTAGACGTATAAAAATATTCAAGCTCTTCAAGGGAAGGATGACATATGCCATGAAGATGTCGAGAAGTTTAATTCAGTTACTTACAAATGTAAGTAGATAGACCTGTAACATCACTCTGTTTTGTCCTTTCTCTAATTTGAAACTCAAGTTAAAGCTTTTGCATGCAAGAATTGTATTTTCGATATTTGTTCATTTATATCTTCTGGATAGTTAATTTTAATGTATTTTTCATCATTTAGTTTTCATGATTTTGTTTCTTCTTTTTCCTCTTTATGTTTCTCTCAAGTTAATAGCAGATCATGATCCGCTGGTCTTTTATCAGGTAGATTAAATTCCACAACCCACACACATTTATCTTCTTTTTTAGAATGATTAATTTGTTATCAAAATACAGAATTATGATCCAACTTTTCCGGGAGCTAAAGGATGTATGGGAAACTAAATATAATTTCCTACAATTTGATTAAATAAAAATTCACTAATTGTTCCTTTGAACCTCCTTGAGAATTTCAACCTGATCCCTTTCATCTCTCTCCATGAAATACTTTATACTGTCGAGACTAAACACTCTCTTTGTGGGATCACACAGATTATTGAAGGCACTATTGCTACTTTATCTCTCCATTTTCTATGAGGCTACCAAGGTATGGGTGAGTATAGATAATTTGCCGAGTCTTTCTGTTTAGATAGAAAGTAATGTAATTGTTAATGTTCGTAATAATTTCTTTAATCATAAAGGTGGAGAAAGGATAGGGTAATACTTCTAATTAAAAAATTCCATCTATTTATAATGGTTTTCTTTATATTGGGTTTGTGTTTAGAAGTCATGTCGGTCCTCCTCAAACTTTATATTTTACGATTTCTTTTCTTTTGCTTTTTTCCTTTTAATATTTGTTCAAGTCTAAATACCCATAAAATTAGTCATTCTCTTTAGTAGCTAAATTTTAGAGGTTAGCGTTTGAGGAGAAAGAAGAAGAGAGTGTCAGAACTAGCTGTATGATTTGAAGAAGAGAGGAGAAAGAAGAGAAAGAAGAAGCATGAGTTTTGATATAAGGGTATGTTATCATTCACCTACCAGTCAAAAATCATCAACTAGCTCAAACACTTCAACTTTTACTTTTTCCTACTGCTCTTAAGTTTTTTTTATTATCTACTATTCATCTTTTGAAGATTTTATGACATTGTAAATCTTTAAATTGTCATCACAATTCACTGCAAGAATCATGTCTTACGTTACGTACGCCTTCCTCAAGCTCCTTATTTTTCGATTCCTTTTCTTTTTATGTTTTTTCCCTCTAATATTTGTCAAGCCCAAATACCTGTCAAAATCTTTTTCTCTATAATAGGTAATTTAATTTAATGCGTTCTCACTTTAATTTCTTTAGTTTTCTTTCACGGGTCTCTTTATTCTTCACCTTTTTAATGACAGGGTTGTTTTCCAAAATGGCGAGCAGGAGAAAAGAAGATGGGCTACTTTCAATAGCCATATGAAAGTAGCATTGGTGTTTAGTATAATGATCATCTTTTATTAGCTTATTTTTTAGTCTAAAATCAAATTGTTTGCTCTGATTATTTTATTTTTATTTGTTTTTGAACTTATAGCTTTTCTATGGGTTGTTTCTGAGAGCAGGGTCATGTGGATCATTATTCTTTATGGTGAGCATTTTTTCTGTATGATGCCAAAGTAGATACTACTTAGTATTGAATTCATGAGCAGATCTTTTACACACAATTTTTTGGGTGTATTTTGTGATGTGCCCATGCATGAAATTTAAGTGAGATTTATGCATGCATTTTGTAGAAAGTTGTATTTTTTATTTGCTTCTAATTAATGGCATCAAGCACAAAAAGTAATCCCAATAATTTCTTAAGGTTATTGCATGATGATCTTTGTTTTAGAATATATGGAGCTATTTTTTCATGTATTTTCTCTTGAAATTTTGAATATTTTATTTGTTCACGGTGAAAGTCGGGATGATTGTCATTGCCGATGAATTCGTTACACCTTTATGGATTTATAAACGAATTCAAAAATAAAACTAAGTCTTTTTATAAGACCCAATTACAATGAAAATCAAAAAAAATTACAACTTTCTTTCACCAAAACAAACGGGATCCGTTTATCGGTCCTCGCTTGTGGAATGTCTTTTGTCTTGGGGACTTTATTCCGTCCGTGGACCGCGCGTATCGTGATCCAAAATAGAGATCTACGGTGGCGGGGTTATTTCACAAAGGAAATAATGACCGGCGAATGAAATCGACCAAGCGAAATCAAAGCTCTTCGAGATCAAACGGTTTAATCTCGAGGAATCACATGTAGATCGAGATCCGATCTCTCGAACCTTTTAGGGGGATTATCTCACGAAGGAGGATAATAGCCACGGGATTATCTCACAAAGGATGATAATAGCCCTTAAGAGTTCGCGAGATCCGAATTCGTGTCGAAGAAGATGGGTTGTCGCTCCCTAGTTTGGATCTCGAGGTGAGAAGGCAATTTGGCGAGCCGGCTTCTCCAAAATTTCTTAGCCCCTCGAACTTTCTCGCTTTATCTTTGAAGAACTCACGAGATCTCTTCCTCCTCCTTGAAATTCGTGCCCCTCTTGCTCTACCAACCGGGGCTTGCAAAGCTTTTTCGTCGACCCCTTTCAATGAAGGCCCTCGGTATTTATAGGTTTTAGAAGCCTTGTTTTCGATAAGAATAGATGATTTGATCATATCTTCACCCATAACCTCTTAACCATGTTTAGAGATAATATCAAGGTGGTTGGAGGGCTCAAATCAGAAAGCAGTTAAAAAGCGCTTTTGGGCGTTTTGGGCCTAGTCTGTCTCGGCCTTGGCCGAAACGATCTGATATCTCCGGCTATTTTAGCTCTAATTCTCTCATCCGACCTCGATTGATGCAATTCAAGATGTTTTGGAAAGTCTGGTGAAGAGAGATACAACTTTTATATTTTGGGCTTCCTCATATTCGAAATGTATCATGGTTAAAATGTGTGAGACATCATTGGTATCCCGAGATGTGAAATAGCACGGACCCTCTTGGTTGTTTGGCTCTAACTCTCGTCCGTTCTCGGAATAAGTTGATCCAAGATCGTTAGAAAGCTAGAAAGGAGATCTACAACCTCCCATAGGCACAACACTCATGGTGGGAACAAAACACACATGGTGCTAAGTCTTTTATGGGTATCCTGCAGCTCATGGTTGAGTCGTTTCTTCGTTGTTTTGCCGTTCCCATTGACTCGTATGCTTCACCGATGTGCTTATTGCACTTTGTTCACTTGTTTTATGCATTTACATTGTTGGATTCGTCAATCATCAACTCACTATCACGAGTTACGTTCGGGGACTTAAAGGCAATTTTACACGTCTACAGATACCCTCTCCAAAGTATTTCGGTCTCGCTCTTTTATAGAAGAAGCCGAAATACTTTGGATATGATAGGCCCCAACCTTCAGTCGGTATAACGGGACCTGAAAATGGCTTCGAATCTTGACTTCTCCAATTCTTTCGGACTATCCAGTGCTTTGTAGGATGACTGAAAGTATCGCGGTGCTGCATTTATTGTCTGACCGCTATTGAAATCTTGAATCAAAAACCGATGAATGAATTTTGTGATATGGGTTTGATTAAATTTCTAAAGGTTATTGCATGGTGATCTTTGTTTGAGAAGATGTGAGGCTATTTTTTACAGCCAAAAGTATATATCAGACACGTTGCAAAAATGTATGGTGATCTTTGTTTTAAAACCAAACTTTGTTTAGAAGATAAACAAAAATAAAATGTAAATATGTAAAATTTAAACTAAAAATGTCAATTCTTTTGTATTCTTTCATCTCTTGCTTTCCTTCTGAAATTTTTTTGAAAAATCAGAAAAGAAACTATCTCCACTAAAAAGTGAGGGATAGAGGAATTATATTGTCAATCTTTGTGAACAGATTGCTTAATGACATTGAATGTAACACATGATCTTTTGAACTTGCTTTAGACGTATAAAAATATTCAAGCTCTTCAAGGGAAGGATGACATATGCCATGAAGATGTCGAGAAGTTTAATTCAGTTACTTACAAATGTAAGTAGATAGACCTGTAACATCACTCTGTTTTGTCCTTTCTCTAATTTGAAACTCAAGTTAAAGCTTTTGCATGCAAGAATTGTATTTTCGATATTTGTTCATTTATATCTTCTGGATAGTTAATTTTAATGTATTTTTCATCATTTAGTTTTCATGATTTTGTTTCTTCTTTTTCCTCTTTATGTTTCTCTCAAGTTAATAGCAGATCATGATCCGCTGGTCTTTTATCAGGTAGATTAAATTCCACAACCCACACATTTATCTTCTTTTTTAGAATGATTAATTTGTTATCAAAATACAGAATTATGATCCAACTTTTCCGGGAGCTAAAGGATGTATGGGAAACTAAATATAATTTCCTACAATTTGATTAAATAAAATAAAATAATTGTTGCTAACTTGCTATTTATTTGATGCAAAGTTATAACTTCTGACTTACATCTTACACAACATAGTTGGATTCTTTTGCTGAACATCTTACTAACATGCATGGTTATCTTACACGTCTTCATTATGCAAAGATTATGAAATGCAAGGAAGTAGATAAACTAATGTAATGACATATGTGCAATCTTCATTTATGACGCAGCGCGGAAGTGATAACCTCGGAATCCACCAAGGGTTGTTCTCTGAATCCACAAAGAACGATCTCCGAATCCACGAAGAACTTCGAATCCACGAAGAAAATATTAAAGAGGAAATTTTATTGATAAAAAGATATGCCTCTAGGGCTTACAAGACTCTGTTTAAATAGAAAACAAATAAGAATCCTACAAGGACTCGAACTCCTACTAAAAATAGAAATAAGAATTCTAATTGACCTGAACTTTGCTAAAAATAGAAATAAGAAAACTATCCTCAAAAAAGACTCCCTACGATTAGGGAAGTAAATCGGTCAAATTTGGAATCAAACCGGATTTGCTTCCTAATCTAAACAGACTCTAAAACATTACTAAAAATAATAAAAATCGTGGCAATATCTCTCTCAGGAAGGAATTTGGCGAACGAACGGCGAGCAAACCGAACGTAGGTAGGTTTGGTTGGCTCGTCTGAAAAATAGCGATTTAAAAATCGTCCAAATCCGACTACGGTTGAAAGTTCGACCGTTCCGTTCAACCTATTTTTCTCCGGTAGGGTCCGTGTTTGGGCTTGTTACGATCCCGTTTCTCCATGAAGGTATCCGCAATGTGTTCTACATCAATTTACTATTACTTTAAATTAGAGGGTTTTATTGTAGCATTATTATGATCACAACTCATATTTGTTTCTCAATATCATAAGATATAAAATTTAAATATTATTAGTGTATCAATATCTGGATTTCTAAACTCTAAATCTTTATTTTTTGCCAATATTGTACCATTGCAAGCAAGACTTTTCTTTGCCATTATCTACATTACTTTTTACATTTTTTCGTCTGTTGCTCAGACTCCTAATTGGGAAATTATATATATATCCGAATTGATGATTATTCTAGGAACTAGGCAACTGTAGGATAATGCATTTCATGGTGATCAAATAGGAAATACAAGTGAACTTGATCCTCTATAAAGTTACTCTCATAGCTGTCGTTAGAGGTTCTTTTTAGCCTAAATTATCTGGGTACAATGTATCCGAGGCTACTGCATTTGGTTGTGCTGTTTTAACATAACAGGTCATTTGCTCCTTAAATCTTGATCGATCTTTCCTTTTAAACTATTTTACTATATTAGCTCTTTTCTTTTCATTTTCCCTAATATCGAACCCTGATTTATTTTCAACATGTTGTGTTATATGATATATCCCAGTATGCTTGATACTTTTCTTAGAGTAATTATTTTTCAAGTAAGTGTGATGTTTAATGTGTCTATCTACGAAAACAACTTCCAGATCCCAATGTTGGGCATTTCTCTCAGATGATAACTTAAATGTGTCTATCTACAAAACATTATCTATTAAGGGCTATTTATCAAATTTTGCTAGATCTGGAAATTTCTAGAATATATGGTAACATTATCTATTAAGGGCTATTTAATGAGTGATATGTTTAAAGATTGGTTTTGGCAATTGGGTTCTTCTATTTGAGTAGATTGAGATGGGTCTCCTCTTTTATTTGCCATGTTCAAGCTTTTTCTCTTTCCTTGCTTTTTCTTTTCCAATCTTTTGTGGATTTATAAATTTATTGTAAGGATGAGCATTAAAATTGGGAATCTATAAGACTACAATGATTTGATTTTTTTCAAACTCGCTATTCAAACCATGCTGGATGATGTTTGGTTATTGTTTTGTTTTAATTATCTATCCTTGCTCTTAATTTTTATGTTTTTTTAATGTAAACCACCTAAATCACCTGCAAATCAACCACCCATGCCTCATTTCTGTTTACTTTTTGACCAAATTTTCAATAATATCCTTAATGAAGGCAAATGTCATGCATGTTTTCCCACAAATCATTAAGGGTATTGTCGAAATTTGGTCAAAATGTTTTAACAAAAATTGAGCTCGGTGGTTGGTTGAAGGAAAATATACTTTTAGGTGATTTTTGTATAAATTAGAAATGGTAAGTGGTTCCTATATAATCACCATATCTATTAGGTGGTTTTCATAATAAAAAAGGGTTTTTGTTTCTAAGCCCAAAAGTTTACCATGATTTATCTATAAACCCAAGAACTTGTATCTTGAAACCCTCGACTTTTGTATTTGCCTTTAAACCCAAATTGTATAATTTATAAGTAGAGTATCTTGTATTTATACATGAACATGATAAAACCCCAAAATACCCCTTTCAATACCCACAAAAGTCTGTATTTCTCTCTCCTCTTCTTCCCGTTCTCATCTCACTTCCCTAATCGAAAACCCTAAAAAATCTCTCCTCCTCTTCTCCGTCTAGTCTCTGAGCCATGCGAAGAAAAAACCCTTCTTCTCGAGTCTGGGTCTCGAGCCCTAACCTAAAATCCCTCAGAAGATTCCCCAGATTAGATCCCTAACTCATAATCTTCCTTCAAAATTTCTCCCAATTGGTCTTAGCCTCTTCCAAAGCGTCTTAGCCTTACGGTAGCCGCCCGCTTCCTCCGGTTCTCGCCTGCCGCCACCTCCTCCGGTGCCTCTCACGGCCATGCGGCGACCCCTTCAGTTCCTCTCCACGCGGTAGAGGTTTGGGGGTTTTAAACCCGGCTTTTCGTCCCAATCTTTATGAAACTCATTTTCGTTTCAACATTCCAGTTCCTCTCTGAGTCTTCCCATTTTATCCAAAATTTTGGGTTTTGTGGTGGGGTTAGTAGAATTGCTCTATCAATCGTTGTTAAGAAGTAGGGCACGCAATCCATTTTGAAATCGCCGAGATGAATAATTAGATGAGTGAACATACATGCAAAACCACTTTGCTAGAGTTAAAATGGTGAGCATCCAAGTAATATATACTAGAGTCTTGCCCATTTTGAAATGTAATCCGAGAACATATCGATTAATTATACATTTTCGAAATGTATGTTTGGGTTATATAATATGTTTGGGTTATATAATATGTCTATTTGAAGTAATCTATGTCTTTAAAGGATATTTGCCACTCTTTTGGTCTTCATGAAGAAGCGAAATACTTTGATATGATAGGCCCCAACCTTCGGTATAACGGGACTGAAAATGGCTTGAATCTTGACTTCTCCAATTCTTTGGACTATCCAGGTGCTTTGTAGGATGATCGAAAGTATCGCGATCTTTGCATTTATTGTCGACCGCTATTGAAATCTTGAATCAAAACCGATGAATGAATTTTGTGATATGGGTTTGATTAAATTTCTAAAGGTTATTGCATGGTGATCTTTGTTTGAGAAGATGTGAGGCTATTTTTACAGCCAAAAGTATATATCGACACGTTGCAAAAATGTATGGTGATCTTTGTTTTAAAACCAAACTTTGTTTAGAAGATAAACAAAAATAAAATGTAAATATGTAAAATTTAAACTAAAAATGTCAATTCTTTTGTATTCTTTCATCTCTTGCTTTCCTTCTGAAATTTTTTTGAAAAATCAGAAAAGAAACTATCTCCACTAAAAAGTGAGGGATAGAGGAATTATATTGTCAATCTTTGTGAACAGATTGCTTAATGACATTGAATGTAACACATGATCTTTTGAACTTGCTTTAGACGTATAAAAATATTCAAGCTCTTCAAGGGAAGGATGACATATGCCATGAAGATGTCGAGAAGTTTAATTCAGTTACTTACAAATGTAAGTAGATAGACCTGTAACATCACTCTGTTTTGTCCTTTCTCTAATTTGAAACTCAAGTTAAAGCTTTTGCATGCAAGAATTGTATTTTCGATATTTGTTCATTTATATCTTCTGGATAGTTAATTTTAATGTATTTTTCATCATTTAGTTTTCATGATTTTGTTTCTTCTTTTTCCTCTTTATGTTTCTCTCAAGTTAATAGCAGATCATGATCCGCTGGTCTTTTATCAGGTAGATTAAATTCCACAACCCACACATTTATCTTCTTTTTTAGAATGATTAATTTGTTATCAAAATACAGAATTATGATCCAACTTTTCCGGGAGCTAAAGGATGTATGGGAAACTAAATATAATTTCCTACAATTTGATTAAATAAAATAAAATAATTGTTGCTAACTTGCTATTTATTTGATGCAAAGTTATAACTTCTGACTTACATCTTACACAACATAGTTGGATTCTTTTGCTGAACATCTTACTAACATGCATGGTTATCTTACACGTCTTCATTATGCAAAGATTATGAAATGCAAGGAAGTAGATAAACTAATGTAATGACATATGTGCAATCTTCATTTATGACCTTGTGAAGTGATAACTCGGAATCCACCAAGGGTTGTTCTGAATCCACAAAGAACGATCTCGAATCCACGAAGAACTTGAATCCACGAAGAAAATATTAAAGAGGAAATTTTATTGATAAAAGATATGCCTCTAGGGCTTACAAGACTCTGTTTAAATAGAAAACAAATAAGAATCCTACAAGGACTCGAACTCCTACTAAAAATAGAAATAAGAATTCTAATTGACTGAACTTTGCTAAAAATAGAAATAAGAAAACTATCCTCAAAAAGACTCCTACGATTAGGGAAGTAAATCGTCAAATTTGGAATCAAACCGGTTGCTTCCTAATCTAAACAGACTCTAAAACATTACTAAAAATAATAAAAAATCGACGAAAACGCTGATATCTCTCAATCCGGAAGGAATTTGGCGAAACGAACGGCGAGCAAACCGAACGTAGGTAGGTTTGGTTGGCTCGTCTTGAAAAATACGCGATTTAAAAAATCGTCAAATCCGACTACGGTTGAAAGTTCGACCGTTCTTCGTTGCAACCTATTTTCCTCGACCGGGTCCGTGTTTGGGCTTGTTACGATCCCGTTTCTCCATGAAGGTATCCGCAATGTGTTCTACATCAATTTACTATTACTTTAAATTAGAGGGTTTTTATTGTAGCATTATTATGATCACAACTCATATTTGTTTCTCAATATCATAAGATATAAAATTTAAATATTATTAGTGTATCAATATCTGGATTTCTAAACTCTAAATCTTTATTTTTTGCCAATATTGTACCATTGCAAGCAAGACTTTTCTTTGCCATTATCTACATTACTTTTTACATTTTTTCGTCTGTTGCTCAGACTCCTAATTGGGAAATTATATATATATCCGAATTGATGATTATTCTAGGAACTAGGCAACTGTAGGATAATGCATTTCATGGTGATCAAATAGGAAATACAAGTGAACTTGATCCTCTATAAAGTTACTCTCATAGCTGTCGTTAGAGGTTCTTTTTAGCCTAAATTATCTGGGTACAATGTATCCGAGGCTACTGCATTTGGTTGTGCTGTTTTAACATAACAGGTCATTTGCTCCTTAAATCTTGATCGATCTTTCCTTTTAAACTATTTTACTATATTAGCTCTTTTCTTTTCATTTTCCCTAATATCGAACCCTGATTTATTTTCAACATGTTGTGTTATATGATATATCCCAGTATGCTTGATACTTTTCTTAGAGTAATTATTTTTCAAGTAAGTGTGATGTTTAATGTGTCTATCTACGAAAACAACTTCCAGATCCCAATGTTGGGCATTTCTCTCAGATGATAACTTAAATGTGTCTATCTACAAAACATTATCTATTAAGGGCTATTTATCAAATTTTGCTAGATCTGGAAATTTCTAGAATATATGGTAACATTATCTATTAAGGGCTATTTAATGAGTGATATGTTTAAAGATTGGTTTTGGCAATTGGGTTCTTCTATTTGAGTAGATTGAGATGGGTCTCCTCTTTTATTTGCCATGTTCAAGCTTTTTCTCTTTCCTTGCTTTTTCTTTTCCAATCTTTTGTGGATTTATAAATTTATTGTAAGGATGAGCATTAAAATTGGGAATCTATAAGACTACAATGATTTGATTTTTTTCAAACTCGCTATTCAAACCATGCTGGATGATGTTTGGTTATTGTTTTGTTTTAATTATCTATCCTTGCTCTTAATTTTTATGTTTTTTTAATGTAAACCACCTAAATCACCTGCAAATCAACCACCCATGCCTCATTTCTGTTTACTTTTTTGACCAAATTTTCAATAATATCCTTAATGAAGGCAAATGTCATGCATGTTTTCCCACAAATCATTAAGGGTTGTTGTGAAATTTGGTCAAAATGTTTTAACAAAAATTGAGCTCGGTGGTTGGTTGAAGGAAAATATACTTTTAGGTGATTTTTGTATAAATTAGAAATGGTAAGTGGTTCCTATATAATCACCATATCTATTAGGTGGTTTTCATAATAAAAAAGGGTTTTTGTTTCTAAGCCCAAAAGTTTACCATGATTTATCTATAAACCCAAGAACTTGTATCTTGAAACCCTCGACTTTTGTATTTGCCTTTAAACCCAAATTGTATAATTTATAAGTAGAGTATCTTGTATTTATACATGAACATGATAAAACCCCAAAATACCCCTTTCAATACCCACAAAAGTCTGTATTTCTCTCTCCTCTTCTTCCCGTTCTCATCTCACTTCCCTAATCGAAAACCCTAAAAAATCTCTCCTCCTCTTCTCCGTCTAGTCTCTGAGCCATGCGAAGAAAAAACCCTTCTTCTCGAGTCTGGGTCTCGAGCCCTAACCTAAAATCCCTCAGAAGATTCCCCAGATTAGATCCCTAACTCATAATCTTCCTTCAAAATTTCTCCCAATTGGTCTTAGCCTCTTCCAAAGCGTCTTAGCCTTACGGTAGCCGCCCGCTTCCTCCGGTTCTCGCCTGCCGCCACCTCCTCCGGTGCCTCTCACGGCCATGCGGCGACCCCTTCAGTTCCTCTCCACGCGGTAGAGGTTTGGGGGTTTTAAACCCGGCTTTTCGTCCCAATCTTTATGAAACTCATTTTCGTTTCAACATTCCAGTTCCTCTCTGAGTCTTCCCATTTTATCCAAAATTTTGGGTTTTGTGGTGGGGTTAGTAGAATTGCTCTATCAATCGTTGTTAAGAAGTAGGGCACGCAATCCATTTTGAAATCGCCGAGATGAATAATTAGATGAGTGAACATACATGCAAAACCACTTTGCTAGAGTTAAAATGGTGAGCATCCAAGTAATATATACTAGAGTCTTGCCCATTTTGAAATGTAATCCGAGAACATATCGATTAATTATACATTTTCGAAATGTATGTTTGGGTTATATAATATGTTTGGGTTATATAATATGTCCTGCTGAAGTAATCTATGTCTTTAAAGGATATTTGCCACTCTTTTGGTCTTCATGAACAAGTGAAATAACATTTCAAGTTCACTTGAATATACTAGATGGTAATCTTGATTTTGAAGTAATATATACGTAATCGCAAATGTATTGGTGGATTTGGATAGGAATAGTTAATACTTTGCCTTGGACATCATTTTTAACTTTGTATCAACATATCTTAATCCACAAGAAAACAATTTCAGAAACTAGAAAATCCAACAAGTGAACTGATGCAAATTTATAAGTGCCGTGTGATGGACTCAGTCCAGTTTGCTTTGTGTCCTTGGATAATGAATGATATAAGCTCTTCAACTATACCCAATTTCAGATACATAGCACTGCTACTCTTTTCTTCTTTTTTATTTTGCCTAAGTTAAAAACTTCTCAAACAATTTGACTGATATTGCAGGGTTATACTCTGGTCTAAGTGACATCCTGATGCTTTGCTCGTATACTTCTTTTGATCTATATGGGAAGGGTAGGGCATTTTGCATGAAGTGTAGACACAAAAATTGAATTGTCACATAACCGATCAGGATATAAACATGCGCTTTGTTAGTTTTGAGTGTTGAAGATAGAGTTTGGTTGTAACATATTGTTCTCCTTTTTATCTATTTTATGTATGTATATATATTTGAAGTTTGATCCGAAAGCAACATTTGAATTTAGGTGATCATTGAGTTCATTTGATGTACATGTACTAGTTCAATTCCGAAATTATATATGGGATGTAATTGTTGCTAACTTGCTATTTATTTGATGCAAAGTTATAACTTCTGACTTACATCTTACACAACATAGTTGGATTCTTTTGCTGAACATCTTACTAACATGCATGGTTATCTTACACGTCTTCATTATGCAAAGATTATGAAATGCAAGGAAGTAGATAAACTAATGTAATGACATATGTGCAATCTTCATTTATGACCTTGTGTGAAGTGATAACCTCGAATCCACCAAGGGTTGTTCTCTGAATCCACAAAGAACGATCTCCGAATCCACGAAGAACTTCAATCCATGAAGAAAATATTAAAGAGGAAATTTTATTGATAAAAAGATATGCCTCTAGGGCTTACAAGACTCTGTTTAAATAGAAAACAAATAAGAATCCTACAAGGACTCGAACTCCTACTAAAAATAGAAATAAGAATTCTAATTGACCTGAACTTTGCTAAAAATAGAAATAAGAAAACTATCCTCAAAAAGACTCCTACGATTAGGGAAGTAAATCGGTCAAATTTGGAATCAAACCGGATTTGCTTCCTAATCTAAACAGACTCCTAAAACATTACTAAAAATAATAAAAAATCGACGAAAACGCTGATATCTCTCAATCCGGAAGGAATTTGGCGAAACGAACGGCGAGCAAACCGAGCGTAGGTAGGTTTGGTTGGCTCGTCTTGAAAAATACGCGATTTAAAAAATCGTCCAAATCGACTTCTGATTGAAAGTTACGACCGTTCTTCGTTGTAACCTATTTTCCTCGACCGGTCCGTGTTTGGGCTTGTTACGATCCCGTTTCTCCATGAAGGTATCCGCAATGTGTTCTACATCAATTTACTATTACTTTAAATTAGAGGGTTTTATTGTAGCATTATTATGATCACAACTCATATTTGTTTCTCAATATCATAAGATATAAAATTTAAATATTATTAGTGTATCAATATCTGGATTTCTAAACTCTAAATCTTTATTTTTTGCCAATATTGTACCATTGCAAGCAAGACTTTTCTTTGCCATTATCTACATTACTTTTTACATTTTTTCGTCTGTTGCTCAGACTCCTAATTGGGAAATTATATATATATCCGAATTGATGATTATTCTAGGAACTAGGCAACTGTAGGATAATGCATTTCATGGTGATCAAATAGGAAATACAAGTGAACTTGATCCTCTATAAAGTTACTCTCATAGCTGTCGTTAGAGGTTCTTTTTAGCCTAAATTATCTGGGTACAATGTATCCGAGGCTACTGCATTTGGTTGTGCTGTTTTAACATAACAGGTCATTTGCTCCTTAAATCTTGATCGATCTTTCCTTTTAAACTATTTTACTATATTAGCTCTTTTCTTTTCATTTTCCCTAATATCGAACCCTGATTTATTTTCAACATGTTGTGTTATATGATATATCCCAGTATGCTTGATACTTTTCTTAGAGTAATTATTTTTCAAGTAAGTGTGATGTTTAATGTGTCTATCTACGAAAACAACTTCCAGATCCCAATGTTGGGCATTTCTCTCAGATGATAACTTAAATGTGTCTATCTACAAAACATTATCTATTAAGGGCTATTTATCAAATTTTGCTAGATCTGGAAATTTCTAGAATATATGGTAACATTATCTATTAAGGGCTATTTAATGAGTGATATGTTTAAAGATTGGTTTTGGCAATTGGGTTCTTCTATTTGAGTAGATTGAGATGGGTCTCCTCTTTTATTTGCCATGTTCAAGCTTTTTCTCTTTCCTTGCTTTTTCTTTTTCCAATCTTTTGTGGATTTATAAATTTATTGTAAGGATGAGCATTAAAATTGGGAATCTATAAGACTACAATGATTTGATTTTTTCAAACTCGCTATTCAAACCATGCTGGATGATGTTTGGTTATTGTTTTGTTTTAATTATCTATCCTTGCTCTTAATTTTTATGTTTTTTTAATGTAAACCACCTAAATCACCTGCAAATCAACCACCCATGCCTCATTTCTGTTTACTTTTTGACCAAATTTTCAATAATATCCTTAATGAAGGCAAATGTCATGCATGTTTTCCCACAAATCATTAAGGGTATTGTCGAAATTTGGTCAAAATGTTTTAACAAAAATTGAGCTCAGGTGGTTGGTTGAAGGAAAATATACTTTTAGGTGATTTTTGTATAAATTAGAAATGGTAAGTGGTTCCTATATAATCACCATATCTATTAGGTGGTTTTCATAATAAAAAGTTTTTGTTTCTAAGCCCAAAGTTTACCATGATTTATCTATAAACCCAAGAACTTCGCTTGTATCTTGAAACCAATCGACTTTTTTATTTGCCTTTAAACCCAAATTGTATAATTTATAAGTAGAGTATCTTGTATTTATACATGAACATGATAAAACCCAAAATACCCCTTTCAATACCACTTAAAAGCGTATTTCTCTCTCTTCTTCCCGTTCTCATCTCACTTCCCAATCGAAAACCCTAAAAAAATCTCTCTCTTCTCCGTCTAGATCTGAGCCATAACGAGAAGAAAAACCCTTCTTCTCCGTCGTCCTCGAGCCCTAACCAAAAATCTCCAACCGAATTCCCCGATTAGATCTAACTCATAATCTTCCTTCAAAATTTCTCCCAATTGGTCTTAGCCTCTTCCAGACGTCTTAGCCTTACGGTACGCCCTTCCTCCAGTGGTTCTCACCTTTCGCCACCTCCTCTGGTGCCTCTCACGGGCCGGCGACCCTTGTTCAGTTCCTCTCTCGCAGGTAGGGTTTGGGGTTTTTAAACTAGGCTTTTAGTCCCAATCTTTATGAAACTCATTTTCGTTTCAGCATTCCGGTTCCTCTCCTTGTCTTCCCATTTTTATCCAAAATTTTGGGTTTTGTGGTGGGTTAGTAGAATTGCTCTATCAATCGTTGTTAAGAAGTAGGGCACGCAATCCATTTTGAAATCGCCGAGATGAATAATTAACAGATGAGTGAACATACATGCAAAACCACTTTGCTAGAGTTAAAATGGTGAGCATCCAAGTAATATATACTAGAGTCTTGCCCATTTTGAAATGTAATCCGAGAACATATCAGTTAATTATACATTTTCTCAGCTTCTTGTATGTTTGGGTTATATAATATGTTTGGGTTATATAATATGTCTGTTGGTAATCTATGTCTTTAAAGGATATTTGCCACTCTTTTGGTCTTCATGAACAAGTGAAATAACATTTCAAGTTCACTTGAATATACTAGATGGTAATCTTGATTTTGAAGTAATATATACGTAATCCGCAAATGTATTGGTGGATTTGGATAGGAATAGTTAATACTTTGCCTTGGACATCATTTTAACTTTGTATCAACATATCTTAATCCACAAGAAAACAATTTGAAACTAGAAAATCCAACAAGTGAACTGATGCAAATTTATAAGTCTTAGTGTGATGGACTCATCCGGTTTGCTTTGTGTCCTTGGATAATGAATGATATAAGCTCTTCAACTATACCCAATTCGGATACATAACCTTTCTACTCTTTTCTTCTTTTTATTTTGCCTAAGTTAAAACTTCTCAAACAATTTGGTGATATTGCGAGGGGTTATACTGGTCTAAGTGACATCGATGCTTTGCTCGTATACTTCTTTTGATCTATATGGGAAGGGTAGGGCATTTTGCATGAAGTGTAGCAGCCTGCAAAAAAATTGAATTGTCACATAACTGATCAGGATATAAACATGCGCTTTGTTAGTTTTGAGTGTTGAAGATAGAGTTTGGTTGTAACATATTGTTCTCCTTTTTATCTATTTTATGTATGTATATATATTTGAAGTTTGATCCGAAAGCAACATTTGAATTTAGGTGATCATTGAGTTCATTTGATGTACATGTACTAGTTCAATTCCGAAATTATATATGGGATGTATTTGGTGGCTGTCTATTTGTTTGAAAATTTGGTTTGTATCCTTCACGGTTTGCAAGAGATTTATCAAATGGGTTTGAAATACTCATGGAGAAATCTGATTTGGTGGTCTCTTTAAATTGTGTCACTTTCAATTGAGCAAATTATTAGAATTGTTGTGCAGATTCATATCAAGGAATTGGAGTTTGGTACAAAAAGATCAATTTAATTGTTATGCAAAGATGTCTTCGCTTATTAAAGTTTAATGGAACTAGTTAATTTATACAAACAATAAAATAAATGTAAGTATAGCGGGATAAAGCGAAAGTATAAGCGTGATAATCTGAAAGTATAGCATGATAAAGCGAAAGTATAAGCGTGATAATCTGAAAGTATAAGCGGGATAATATGTAAGTATAAGCGTGATAATCTGAAAGTATAGCATGATAAAGCGAAAGTATAAGCGTGATAATCTGAAAGTATAGCATGATAAAGCGAAAGTATAAGCGGGATAATATGTAAGTATAGCGGGATAAAGCGAAAGTATAAGCGTGATAATCTGAAAGTATAAGCGTGATAATCTGAAAGTATAGCATGATAAAGCGAAAGTATAAGCGGGATAATATGTAAGTATAAGCGTGATAATCTGAAAGTATAGCATGATAAAGCGAAAGTATAAGCGGGATAATATGTAAGTATAAGCGTGATAATCTGAAAGTATAGCATGATAAAGCGAAAGTATAAGCGTGATAATCTGAAAGTATAGCATGATAAAGCGAAAGTATAAGCGGGATAATATGTAAGTATAAGCGGGATAATATGTAAGTATAAGCGTGATAATCTGAAAGTATAGCATGATAAAGCGAAAGTATAAGCGTGATAATCTGAAAGTATAGCATGATAAAGCGAAAGTATAAGCGTGATAATCTGAAAGTATAGCGGGATAAATCTCTTGTGTGTGTGGGACTTTGTAAGTCAAGTGCATCATGCTTGCGCTAGCAATTAGACTTTTACCACGGTAGCAAAATCATTGTAACTCCATTGACATTTAATTTCAAAAGTGATTATTTTCTCTAAATCATTCAATGCATAATACAATTCTTCATCCATCTATATTTGTCACCAAAATAAATAAATTTATGGAAAATTTCATCATATACAACTAAAATCAAATTTAACTAACAATAAAATGTGTGATTGAGAAAAAATTTCATGAATAAAATGAGAAATTAATGTGAAATAAAAATGTGAAACAATTAATGTGAATGTGAAATAATGTGAAATTAATGTGAAATAATTTTCATGAATAATAATGTGTTCTACATCAATTTACTATTACTTTAAATTAGAGGGTTTTATTGTAGCATTATTATGATCACAACTCATATTTGTTTCTCAATATCATAAGATATAAAATTTAAATATTATTAGTGTATCAATATCTGGATTTCTAAACTCTAAATCTTTATTTTTTGCCAATATTGTACCATTGCAAGCAAGACTTTTCTTTGCCATTATCTACATTACTTTTTACATTTTTTCGTCTGTTGCTCAGACTCCTAATTGGGAAATTATATATATATCCGAATTGATGATTATTCTAGGAACTAGGCAACTGTAGGATAATGCATTTCATGGTGATCAAATAGGAAATACAAGTGAACTTGATCCTCTATAAAGTTACTCTCATAGCTGTCGTTAGAGGTTCTTTTTAGCCTAAATTATCTGGGTACAATGTATCCGAGGCTACTGCATTTGGTTGTGCTGTTTTAACATAACAGGTCATTTGCTCCTTAAATCTTGATCGATCTTTCCTTTTAAACTATTTTACTATATTAGCTCTTTTCTTTTCATTTTCCCTAATATCGAACCCTGATTTATTTTCAACATGTTGTGTTATATGATATATCCCAGTATGCTTGATACTTTTCTTAGAGTAATTATTTTTCAAGTAAGTGTGATGTTTAATGTGTCTATCTACGAAAACAACTTCCAGATCCCAATGTTGGGCATTTCTCTCAGATGATAACTTAAATGTGTCTATCTACAAAACATTATCTATTAAGGGCTATTTATCAAATTTTGCTAGATCTGGAAATTTCTAGAATATATGGTAACATTATCTATTAAGGGCTATTTAATGAGTGATATGTTTAAAGATTGGTTTTGGCAATTGGGTTCTTCTATTTGAGTAGATTGAGATGGGTCTCCTCTTTTATTTGCCATGTTCAAGCTTTTTCTCTTTCCTTGCTTTTTCTTTTTCCAATCTTTTGTGGATTTATAAATTTATTGTAAGGATGAGCATTAAAATTGGGAATCTATAAGACTACAATGATTTGATTTTTTCAAACTCGCTATTCAAACCATGCTGGATGATGTTTGGTTATTGTTTTGTTTTAATTATCTATCCTTGCTCTTAATTTTTATGTTTTTTAATGTAAACCACCTAAATCACCTACAAATCAACCACCCATGCCTCATTTCTGTTTACTTTTTGACCAAATTTTCAATAATATCCTTAATGAAGGCAAATGTCATGCATGTTTTCCCACAAATCATTAAGGGTATTGTCAGAAATTTGGTCAAAATGTTTTAACAAAAATTGAGCTCAGGTGGTTGGTTGAAGGAAAATATACTTTTAGGTGATTTTTGTATAAATTAGAAATGGTAAGTGGTTCCTATATAATCACCATATCTATTAGGTGGTTTTCATAATAAAAAAGGGTTTTTGTTTCTAAGCCCAAAAGTTTACCATGATTTATCTATAAACCCAAGAACTTCGCTTGTATCTTGAAACCCAATCGCCTTTTTGTATTTGCCTTTAAACCCAAATTGTATAATTTATAAGTAGAGTATCTTGTATTTATACATGAACATGATAAAACCCCAAAATACCCCTTTCAATACCCACTTAAAAGTCGTATTTCTCTCTCTCTTCTTCCCGTTCTCATCTCACTTCCCTAATCGAAAACCCTAAAAAATCTCTCCTCCTCTTCTCGAGTCTGGTCTGAGCCATATGAAGAAGAAAAACCCTTCTTCTCCGTCTGCGTCTCGAGCCCTAACCCAAAAATCCTCCAAGACCAGAATTCCCAATTAGATCCCTAACTCATAATCTTCCTTCAAAATTTCTCCCATTGGTCTTAGCCTCTTCCAAGCGTCTTAGCCTTACGGTAGTGGCCGCTTCCTCAGTAGTTCTCACCCTTTCGCCACCTCCTCAGGTGCCTCTCACGACCGCCCGTGACCTTGTTGATTCCTCTCACTTGATGAGGTTTGGGGGTTTTAAACCCGACTTTGCGTCCCAATCTTTATGAAACTCATTTTCGTTTTAGATTCCGGTTCCTCTCCTGCCGTCTTCCCCATTTTTATCCAAAATTTTGGGTTTTGTGGTGGGGTTAGTAGAATTGCTCTATCAATCGTTGTTAAGAAGTAGGGCCTGCAATCCATTTTTGAAATCGCCGAGATGAATAATTAACAGATGAGTGAACATACATGCAAAACCACTTTGCTAGAGTTAAAATGGTGAGCATCCAAGTAATATATACTAGAGTCTTGCCCATTTTTGAAATGTAATCCGAGAACATATCAGTTAATTATACATTTTTCTCGAAGCACTGTATGTTTGGGTTATATAATATGTTTGGGTTATATAATATGTCCTGCTGAAGTAATCTATGTCTTTAAAGGATATTTGCCACTCTTTTGGTCTTCATGAACAAGTGAAATAACATTTCAAGTTCACTTGAATATACTAGATGGTAATCTTGATTTTGAAGTAATATATACATGTCTGCAAATGTATTGGTGGATTTGGATAGGAATAGTTAATACTTTGCCTTGGACATCATTTTAACTTTGTATCAACATATCTTAATCCACAAGAAAACAATTTGAAACTAGAAAATCCAACAAGTGAACTGATGCAAATTTATAAGTGCTTAGTGTGATGGACTCATCCGGTTTGCTTTGTGTCCTTGGATAATGAATGATATAAGCTCTTCAACTATACCCAATTTAGGATACATATGCTTGCTACTCTTTTCTTCTTTTTTATTTTGCCTAAGTTAAAACTTCTCAAACAATTTGGTGATATTGCGAGGTTATACTCGGTCTAAGTGACATCGATGCTTTGCTCGTATACTTCTTTTGATCTATATGGGAAGGGTAGGGCATTTTGCATGAAGTGTAGCGACCTATGAAAAATTGAATTGTCACATAACGATCGGATATAAACATGCAGTTTGTTAGTTTTGAGTGTTGAAGATAGAGTTTGGTTGTAACATATTGTTCTCCTTTTTATCTATTTTATGTATGTATATATATTTGAAGTTTGATGGAAAGCAACATTTGAATTTAGGTGATCATTGAGTTCATTTGATGTACATGTACTAGTTCAATTCAGAAATTATATATGGGATGTATTTGGTGGCATCTATTTGTTTGAAAATTTGGTTTGTATCCTTCAGTTTCAAGAGATTTATCAAATGGGTTTGAAATACTCCTTCTGGAGAAAATCGATTTGGTGGTCTCTTTAAATTGTGTCACTTTCAATTGAGCAAATTATTAGAATTGTTGTCAGATTCATATCAAGGAATTGGAGTTTGGTACACAAAAGATCAATTTAATTGTTATGCAAAGATGTCTTCGCTTATTAAAGTTTAATGGAACTAGTTAATTTATACAAACAATAAAATAAATGTAAGTATAGCGGGATAAAGCGAAAGTATAAGCGTGATAATCTGAAAGTATAGCGGGATAAAGCGAAAGTATAAGCGTGATATCTGAAAGTATAAGCGGGATAATATGTAAGTATAAGCGTGATAATCTGAAAGTATAGCGTGATAAACTGAGTATAGAAGGATAAATTGAAAGTATAAGCGTGATAATCTGAAAGTATAAGCGGGATAATATGTAAGTATAAGCGTGATAATCTGAAAGTATAGCGTGATAATCTGAAAGTATAGCGTGATAATCTGAAAGTATAAGCGTGATAATCTGAAAGTATAAGCGGGATAATATGTAAGTATAAGCGTGATAATCTGAAAGTATAAGCGTGATAATCTGAAAGTATAGCATGATAAAGCGAAAGTATAAGCGTGATAATCTGAAAGTATAGCATGATAAAGCGAAAGTATAAGCGTGATAATCTGAAAGTATAGCATGATAAAGCGAAAGTATAAGCGGGATAATATGTAAGTATAAGCGTGATAATCTGAAAGTATAGCATGATAAAGCGAAAGTATAAGCGTGATAATCTGAAAGTATAGCATGATAAAGCGAAAGTATAAGCGTGATAATCTGAAAGTATAGCATGATAAAGCGAAAGTATAGCGGGATAAATCTCTTGTGTGTGTGGGACTTTGTAAGTCAAGTGCATCATGCTTGCTACAAGCAATTAGACTTTGCGGCAACCTTAAAATCATTGTAACTCCATTGACATTTAATTTCAAAAGTGATTATTTTCTCTAAAATGGTCATGCATAATACAATTCTTCATCCATCTATATTTGTCACCAAAATAAATAAATTTATGGAAAATTTCATCATATACAACTAAAATCAAATTTAACTAACAATAAAATGTGTGATTGAGAAAAAATTTCATGAATAAAATGAGAAATTAATGTGAAATAAAAATGTGAAACAATTAATGTGAATGTGAAATAATGTGAAATTAATGTGAAATAATTTTCATGAATAATAATGTGAAATTAATGCTATAAATTAAGTAGTTGAGTAAAATACAAAATTATACTTTAAATCATAGTGATGAATCTCTACCAAAATTAATGGATGAGAGAATTAATTGAGAAATTCATTAATGAGTTTAGAAGAGTGGTTGAGAATTCATTGATGGGTTTAGAAGAGTGAATGAATGAAATAATGGATGAGAGTGGGGAATTAATTGAGAAATTAAGAGAGAGAGAGAGAGAGAGAGAAACAGGGATATAATTCGCGTTTTGGCTTCTATCAGCCTAGCAACAGCAGAATGCCTCTTTCTCTCTCCAATCAATTCTCAATTTATTTAATTTTCAAATATTTTTAAGGGCCCACATAATTAAGATCACAGGAGAGATGAGGAAAGGGTAAAATTGGAATTTTTTAAATTATGGGGGCCCACATGTTTATGTATTGTATTTTAGAAATTGGGTTTAGAGATAAATACATAAAGTTAGTTGGGTTCAAAGATACAAAAATAAGTTATTGGGTGTAGAGATAAATCATGGTAAACAAGTGGGCCTACAAACAAAAACCCCAAAAATCCTAAATTTTATTACCTTAGTCAACTTAGATTTGGTCGAACTTTGATTGTCTGATTATGTTTGGAAAAAGCTATCAAAGGAAAATGTTTCAGGCTTGATTAAATATGATTAACTATGGAAAAAAACTGTATCGATAATGTTGCTATTAATATTTTAAATAATAATGCGTAGAAAGATCAAATAAAGATTCATACTATATATATGTTTTGTAAAGTTGTATATATTTGTATTATAACAATTTCGTACATTGGAACTTTATAATCAATTCAAAATTATAAGAGATTATAGTTAGATTAAAAATTAAGATAAAATAATATCTATAATCACAAAATACATTATTATAAATTTTGAGGGCTAATTATTTAATGCTAAGCCGTGCTTTGCACGGGTAGAAAAACTAGTGTTATTTTATACTGCAATTTGAACTTCGCATATACATCCCTCAAATTTATCTTATTTGCAATCTTAAGATCGAGTGCATGAGAATCATGACGATCGAGCTGTTTAATGAACATAAAAGCTGGCCGAGTCTAGTCCTTCAAACTTTAGTGTTCATTGGGAAAAATGCTTTTGGCCCAATTTTTTAGTTCATTTTTGACTTTAAACCGCGCCAGAGTTGGATTAGGCCCCTCCGAAATAATTTTCATGAATAATAATGTGAAATTAATGTGAAATAATTTTCATGAATAATAATGTGAAATTAATGTGAAATAATTTTCATGAATAATAATGTGAAATTAATGTGAAATAATTTTCATGAATAATAATGTGAAATTAATGTGAAATAATTTTCATGAATAATAATGTGAAATTAATGTGAAATAATTTTCATGAATAATAATGTGAAATTAATGTGAAATAATTTTCATGAATAATAATGTGAAATTAATGTGAAATAATTTTCATGAATAATAATGTGAAATTAATGTGAAATAATTTTCATGAATAATAATGTGAAATTAATGTGAAATAATTTTCATGAATAATAATGTGAAATTAATGTGAAATAATTTTCATGAATAATAATGTGAAATTAATGTGAAATAATTTTCATGAATAATAATGTGAAATTAATGTGAAATAATTTTCATGAATAATAATGTGAAATTAATGTGAAATAATTTTCATGAATAATAATGTGAAATTAATGTGAAATAATTTTCATGAATAATAATGTGAAATTAATGTGAAATAATTTTCATGAATAATAATGTGAAATTAATGTGAAATAATTTTCATGAATAATAATGTGAAATTAATGTGAAATAATTTTCATGAATAATAATGTGAAATTAATGTGAAATAATTTTCATGAATAATAATGTGAAATTAATGTGAAATAATTTTCATGAATAATAATGTGAAATTAATGTGAAATAATTTTCATGAATAATAATGTGAAATTAATGTGAAATAATTTTCATGAATAATAATGTGAAATTAATGTGAAATAATTTTCATGAATAATAATGTGAAATTAATGTGAAATAATTTTCATGAATAATAATGTGAAATTAATGTGAAATAATTTTCATGAATAATAATGTGAAATTAATGTGAAATAATTTTCATGAATAATAATGTGAAATTAATGTGAAATAATTTTCATGAATAATAATGTGAAATTAATGTGAAATAATTTTCATGAATAATAATGTGAAATTAATGTGAAATAATTTTCATGAATAATAATGTGAAATTAATGTGAAATAATTTTCATGAATAATAATGTGAAATTAATGTGAAATAATTTTCATGAATAATAATGTGAAATTAATGTGAAATAATTTTCATGAATAATAATGTGAAATTAATGTGAAATAATTTTCATGAATAATAATGTGAAATTAATGTGAAATAATTTTCATGAATAATAATGTGAAATTAATGTGAAATAATTTTCATGAATAATAATGTGAAATTAATGTGAAATAATTTTCATGAATAATAATGTGAAATTAATGTGAAATAATTTTCATGAATAATAATGTGAAATTAATGTGAAATAATTTTCATGAATAATAATGTGAAATTAATGTGAAATAATTTTCATGAATAATAATGTGAAATTAATGTGAAATAATTTTCATGAATAATAATGTGAAATTAATGTGAAATAATTTTCATGAATAATAATGTGAAATTAATGTGAAATAATTTTCATGAATAATAATGTGAAATTAATGTGAAATAATTTTCATGAATAATAATGTGAAATTAATGTGAAATAATTTTCATGAATAATAATGTGAAATTAATGTGAAATAATTTTCATGAATAATAATGTGAAATTAATGTGAAATAATTTTCATGAATAATAATGTGAAATTAATGTGAAATAATTTTCATGAATAATAATGTGAAATTAATGTGAAATAATTTTCATGAATAATAATGTGAAATTAATGTGAAATAATTTTCATGAATAATAATGTGAAATTAATGTGAAATAATTTTCATGAATAATAATGTGAAATTAATGTGAAATAATTTTCATGAATAATAATGTGAAATTAATGTGAAATAATTTTCATGAATAATAATGTGAAATTAATGTGAAATAATTTTCATGAATAATAATGTGAAATTAATGTGAAATAATTTTCATGAATAATAATGTGAAATTAATGTGAAATAATTTTCATGAATAATAATGTGAAATTAATGTGAAATAATTTTCATGAATAATAATGTGAAATTAATGTGAAATAATTTTCATGAATAATAATGTGAAATTAATGTGAAATAATTTTCATGAATAATAATGTGAAATTAATGTGAAATAAAAATGTGAAACAATTAATGTGAATGTGAAATAATGTGAAATTAATGTGAAATAATTTTCATGAATAATAATGTGAAATTAATGCTATAAATTAAGTAGTTGAGTAAAATACAAAATTATACTTTAAATCATAGTGATGAATCTCTACCAAAATTAATGGATGAGAGAATTAATTGAGAAATTCATTAATGAGTTTAGAAGAGTGGTTGAGAATTCATTGATGGGTTTAGAAGAGTGAATGAATGAAATAATGGATGAGAGTGGGGAATTAATTGAGAAATTAAGAGAGAGAGAGAGAGAGAGAGAAACAGGGATATAATTCGCGTTTTGGCTTCTATCAGCCTAGCAACAGCAGAATGCCTCTTTCTCTCTCCAATCAATTCTCAATTTATTTAATTTTCAAATATTTTTAAGGGCCCACATAATTAAGATCACAGGAGAGATGAGGAAAGGGTAAAATTGGAATTTTTTAAATTATGGGGGCCCACATGTTTATGTATTGTATTTTAGAAATTGGGTTTAGAGATAAATACATAAAGTTAGTTGGGTTCAAAGATACAAAAATAAGTTATTGGGTGTAGAGATAAATCATGGTAAACAAGTGGGCCTACAAACAAAAACCCCAAAAATCCTAAATTTTATTACCTTAGTCAACTTAGATTTGGTCGAACTTTGATTGTCTGATTATGTTTGGAAAAAGCTATCAAAGGAAAATGTTTCAGGCTTGATTAAATATGATTAACTATGGAAAAAAACTGTATCGATAATGTTGCTATTAATATTTTAAATAATAATGCGTAGAAAGATCAAATAAAGATTCATACTATATATATGTTTTGTAAAGTTGTATATATTTGTATTATAACAATTTCGTACATTGGAACTTTATAATCAATTCAAAATTATAAGAGATTATAGTTAGATTAAAAATTAAGATAAAATAATATCTATAATCACAAAATACATTATTATAAATTTTGAGGGCTAATTATTTAATGCTAAACCGTGCTTTGCACGGGTAGAAAAACTAGTGTTATTTTATACTGCAATTTGAACTTCTGCATATACATCCCTCAAATTTATCTTATTTGCAATCTTAAGATCGAGTGCATGAGAATCATGACGATCGAGCTGTTTAATGAACATAAAAGCTGGCCGAGTCTAGTCCTTCAAACTTTAGTGTTCATTGGGAAAAATGCTTTTGGCCCAATTTTTTTAGTTCATTTTTTGACTTTAATCCAGGCCAGAGTTGGATTAGGCCCCCTCTGATTTAATTCTGACCTGGATAAAGGAGTATACCAACTTAGCCTGGTTTTGGACTTGGTTGCCAAACAGGCCCCAAGGTTCTCTCAGTTTTCAGATTTGTAATGCATGATTGTAGATATTAAATTAACATAAACGAGAGATTTTTTTTTTGTAATCCAATATGGAAGAATTTGGGTGGGTTTTAGTCTTCGTTTCCCGTAGATAATAAAAAATTAAATAATATTATTTTTATTTTTGTTTATATTCCTTATAATGGGTTATAGTTTTCAGAAGTGTGAATATGATAAGCAAAATATTGCATAAATATATGAAAAGTCATGGATATGTTATGACCTTATGTTTTCCCACACATCTTAAATGAGTTTACTCGATCAATTGAAGTTATTTGCTTTGCTTTTGATGTAGAATATGTTTAAAGATTCGAGGGAAAATAAACATCACAAACACATTTAGGAACAAAAATAAATCACTTATGGAAGGTTTTTTCCTTTATGTATGTATTGTTTGTGTATGAAAGAAAGAACGATGAGACGTTGGAAGCAACCGATAATGACCAAAGAAAACAAAAATGGTCAATTGTTTTGTTGTGATCTCAAAAACTATTTGAATGAGATTGGTCAAAAACTATTTGACATAGATTGGTGATGAAACGCTAATGTTTTCTTTTGTTCTTCTTATTACCTGATGTTTATTTTATTTAAATTTTTTTAAAATGATGTGAGATGCGATATAGCGAAATAGGTGTTGCCGCTTGTTGCTAGCTATTATTCTTTAATCATGTGTTAGGCTCATATTACTTTTATGTTAAAAATGAATTTTAAAGCCCATAAATAACATTAGAATTTCATTAAAAAATAAATAGAAACATAACTAAAGTGCTGTATTCCTTTTTTAGTTCAAGTCAAAGTGCAATTTATTATTATTCTTTCTAATTTAAATTTGATACCTAATTACGATCAATTATATACTTGTTCCTAATAAAAATTTATGTGAATAAGAAATATGTCTGCTAATAATTAGGCTTATTGTGTTAATATGTTCATTATCATACTTTGAAACTTTATTCCAAATTCAAATATTAAACTTATTTATTTAAAATTTTGGATATTTGAATTTTATCTCTAAAAGTTGGGTTTTGATTTTTAGATAGATTGGTAGTCTTAAACTTAGAATTATAGATAAATAAGAAAAACTTAAAACTGTTATATTTCTTAAAAGTCTCATACATATTTCTTCATATATTAGAATTGTTGTGCGATTCATATCAAGGAATTGGAGTTTGGTACACAAAAAGATCAATTTAATTGTTATGCAAAGATGTCTTCGCTTATTAAAGTTTAATGGAACTAGTTAATTTATACAAACAATAAAATAAATGTAAATAAGCGGGGCGAAAGTCTAGCGTAATAATCTGAAAGTATAGCGGATAATCTGAAAGTATAGCATGATAAACCGAAGTATAGCGGATAATATGTAAGTATAGAGGGATAATCTGAAAGTATAGCATGATAAACCGAAGTATAGAAGGATAAATTGAAAGTATAAGCGTGATAATCTGAAAGTATAGCGGATAATATGTAAGTATAGCGGATAATATGTAAGTATAAGCGTGATAATCTGAAAGTATAGCATGATAAACCGAAGTATAGCGGATAATATGTAAGTATAGCGGATAATATGTAAGTATAGCGGATAATCTGAAAGTATAGCATGATAAACCGAAGTATAGCGGATAAACCGAAGTATAGCGTGATAATCTGAAAGTATAGCATGATAAAGCGAAAGTATAAGCGTGATAATCTGAAAGTATAGCATGATAAACCGAAGTATAGCGGATAATATGTAAGTATAGCGGATAATATGTAAGTATAAGCGTGATAATCTGAAAGTATAGCATGATAAACCGAAGTATAGCGGATAATATGTAAGTATAGCGGATAATATGTAAGTATAGCGGATAATATGTAAGTATAGCGGGATAAATCTCTTGTGTGTGTGGGACTTTGTAAGTCAAGTGCATCATGCTTGCTACAAGCAATTAGACTTTACTTACGGTAGCAAATCATTGTAACTCCCATTGACATTTAATTTCAAAAGTGATTATTTTCTCTAAAATCCGTCAATGCATAATACAATTCTTCATCCATCTATATTTGTCACCAAAAATAAATAAATTTATGGAAAATTTCATCATATACAACTAAAATCAAATTTAACTAACAATAAAATGTGTGATTGAGAAAAAATTTCATGAATAAAATGAGAAATTAATGTGAAATAAAAATGTGAAACAATTAATGTGAATGTGAAATAATGTGAAATTAATGTGAAATAATTTTCATGAATAATAATGTGAAATTAATGCTATAAATTAAGTAGTTGAGTAAAATACAAAATTATACTTTAAATCATAGTGATGAATCTCTACCAAAATTAATGGATGAGAGGGAATTAATTGAGAAATTCATTAATGAGTTTAGAAGAGTGGTTGAGAATTCATTGATGGGTTTAGAAGAGTGAATGAATGAAATAATGGATGAGAGTGGGAATTAATTGAGAAATTAAGAGAGAGAGAGAGAGAGAGGGATATAATTCAGCGTTTGGCTTCTATCAGCCTAGCAACAGCAGGAATGCCTCTTTCTCTCTCCAATCAATTCTCAATTTATTTAATTTTCAAATATTTTTAGGGCCCACATAATTAAGATCACAGGAGAGATGAGGAAAGGGTAAAATTGGAATTTTTTAAATTATGGGGGCCCATGTTTATGTATTGTATTTTAGAAATTGGGTTTAGAGATAAATACATAAAGTTAGTTGGGTTCAAAGATACAAAATAAGTTATTGGGTGTAGAGATAAATCATGGTAAACAAGTGGGCCTACAAACAAAAACCCCAAAAATCCTAAATTTTATTACCTTAGTCAACTTAGATTTGGTCGAACTTTGATTGTCTGATTATGTTTGGAAAAAGCTATCAAAGGAAAATGTTTCAGGCTTGATTAAATATGATTAACTATGGAAAAAAACTGTATCGATAATGTTGCTATTAATATTTTAAATAATAATGCGTAGAAAGATCAAATAAAGATTCATACTATATATATGTTTTTGTAAAGTTGTATATATTTGTATTATAACAATTTCGTACATTGGAACTTTATAATCAATTCAAAATTATAAGAGATTATAGTTAGATTAAAAATTAAGATAAAATAATATCTATAATCACAAAATACATTATTATAAATTTTGAGGGCTAATTATTTAATGCTAAACCGTGCTTTGCAGTAGAAAAACTAGTGTTATTTTATACTGCAATTTGAACTTCGCATATACATCCCTCAAATTTATCTTATTTGCAATCTTAAGATCGAGTGCATGAGAATCATGACGCGACTCGAGGGCTGTTTGGCAAACCATAAAGCTGGTAGAGTCTATCCAGTCAACTTTTGGGTGTTCTGTTGGGGAAAGCTGCCAACTTTGGCCAATTTTTTAGTTCATTTTTGGCTTTAATCCAGTAGAGTTGGATTAGGCCCCTCGATTTAATTCGACTGGATAAAGGAGTATACCAACTTAGCCTGGTTTTGGACTTGGTTGCCAAACAGGCCCCAAGGTTCTCTCAGTTTTCAGATTTGTAATGCATGATTGTAGATATTAAATTAACATAAACGAGATTTTTTTGTAATCCAATATGGAAGAATTTGGGTGGGTTTTAGTCTTCGTTTCCCAATAGATAATAAAAAATTAAATAATATTATTTTTATTTTTGTTTATATTCCTTATAATGGGTTATAGTTTTCAGAAGTGTGAATATGATAAGCAAAATATTGCATAAATATATGAAAAGTCATGGATATGTTATGACCTTATGTTTTCCCACACATCTTAAATGAGTTTACTCGATCAATTGAAGTTATTTGCTTTGCTTTTGATGTAGAATATGTTTAAAGATTCGAGGAAAATAAACATCACAAACACATTTAGGAACAAAAATAAATCACTTATGGAAGGTTTTTTTCCTTTATGTATGTATTGTTTGTGTATGAAAGAAAGAACGATGAGACGTTGGAAGCAACCGATAATGACCAAAGAAAACAAAAATGGTCAATTGTTTTGTTGTGATCTCAAAAACTATTTGAATGAGATTGGTCAAAAACTATTTGACATAGATTGGTGATGAAACGCTAATGTTTTCTTTTGTTCTTCTTATTACCTGATGTTTATTTTATTTAAATTTTTTTAAAATGATGTGAGATGCGATATAGCGAAATAGGTGTTGCCGCTTGTTGCTAGCTATTATTCTTTAATCATGTGTTAGGCTCATATTACTTTTATGTTAAAAATGAATTTTAAAGCCCATAAATAACATTAGAATTTCATTAAAAAATAAATAGAAACATAACTAAAGTGCTGTATTCCTTTTTTAGTTCAAGTCAAAGTGCAATTTATTATTATTCTTTCTAATTTAAATTTGATACCTAATTACGATCAATTATATACTTGTTCCTAATAAAAATTTATGTGAATAAGAAATATGTCTGCTAATAATTAGGCTTATTGTGTTAATATGTTCATTATCATACTTTGAAACTTTATTCCAAATTCAAATATTAAACTTATTTATTTAAAATTTTGGATATTTGAATTTTATCTCTAAAAGTTGGGTTTTGATTTTTAGATAGATTGGTAGTCTTAAACTTAGAATTATAGATAAATAAGAAAAACTTAAAACTGTGTAGATATATTAGTATATTATATTTCTTAAAAGTCTCATACATATTTCTTCATATATTAAAATTTTATTTCATTACTTGCATAATTTAAAAAAATTGAGATAATGTGTGTACGGTAGAAGTGTGACATGCACAACTAAGTTGAACTTTATGAGATGAATTCAATATACGCTTCTTGTTGTCTATTTCAGTAGGTACCCGCAAACTTTGGGTTGGGTTAGGATTAAAGAGAGAGCTCCAAATTCTCACGCCTCAAGCTCAAGTTTCTACATTTTCAATAATAATAATAATAATAATAATAATAAAACTCGAGTTTCTCTCCTCCTCCTCTACCACTTCAACCTCCAACCCATGAAATTTATCTCTTGTATATATACCTCTCAAATCTACTTCATTTTGGATTAAATTAGGATAAAATTTCAGAAAACCTCCTAAACTTTTAAGGAGTTTTGCAGATAAGCCCATGTGATGATGTACCCATTTTAATTCCGCGAAACCACTTAGGATTTTGCACATAACGACACTAAGATCCTTTTTATTCCACTTAACCTCTGGAAGAGTTTTCATTTAACCACCTAGAGTAACAATGCCAAGTCTAACGTATCACATACCGAACATGTGACAAAAGAAGACATAAATAACCATTAGTTGTCAAAAAAATTAATGGACATAATAAAACGGACAAAAGCATGATTTTTGAGAGGTGAGGGGTATTTTCCTCTTTTTGCTAAGTACTGTAGCTACACATGACTAATTAGACTTGAAAGTTTATTTCAATAAGTTAAAATGAAAAATCTTCATTTTAACTTAGGGAGCTATGTGCAAACACCCTCCATGTTTTGTGGTTGTGCAATTAAAATAATTTAGGGGAATATTTTCTACAAAACTCGCCAAAGTTCATAGGGTTTTCTTAAATTAACCTTTAAACTAGTGTATTCTTTGCATAATACTTGTTAAAAAGATAAAATATTATTCTCTTATGCATGTTTTATGTTTCTTACGCTATGTTACAATCCTCAGACTTATAGTATGATACGCATCATATTTCATAAATATACAATGAAATCATGGATATGTCTCGACATTACAATTTTACATGCTTTCCTCAGACGGCTCGAGTGAGTTTAGTAATATATGAAGTTCTTTGCTTCACTTTGAAACGAAAATATGTTTACAGTTTTAAGAAATGTTCTACTTGTAGAAAAACTTTACATCTACATTTACGAACGAAAAGTCTCATATATAATTTTTTTCAGACTTTGGATGAGATATTGGAAGCAACCAATATTGACGAAAAACCTTTCATTAATGAGTTTAGAAGAGTGGTTGAGAATTCATTGATGGGTTTAGAAGAGTGAATGAATGAAATAATGGATGAGAGTGGGGAATTAATTGAGAAATTAAGAGAGAGAGAGAGAGAGAGAGAGGGATATAATTCCCGTTTTGGCTTCTATCAGCCTAGCAACAGCAGGAATGCCTCTTTCTCTCTCCAATCAATTCTCAATTTATTTAATTTTTCAAATATTTTTAAGGGCCCACATAATTAAGATCACAGGAGAGATGAGGAAAGGGTAAAATTGGAATTTTTTAAATTATGGGGGCCCACATGTTTATGTATTGTATTTTAGAAATTGGGTTTAGAGATAAATACATAAAGTTAGTTGGGTTCAAAGATACAAAATAAGTTATTGGGTGTAGAGATAAATCATGGTAAACAAGTGGGCCTACAAACAAAACCCCAAAAAATCCTAAATTTTATTACCTTAGTCAACTTAGATTTGGTCGAACTTTGATTGTCTGATTATGTTTGGAAAAAGCTATCAAAGGAAAATGTTTCAGGCTTGATTAAATATGATTAACTATGGAAAAAAACTGTATCGATAATGTTGCTATTAATATTTTAAATAATAATGCGTAGAAAGATCAAATAAAGATTCATACTATATATATGTTTTGTAAAGTTGTATATATTTGTATTATAACAATTTCGTACATTGGAACTTTATAATCAATTCAAAATTATAAGAGATTATAGTTAGATTAAAAATTAAGATAAAATAATATCTATAATCACAAAATACATTATTATAAATTTTGAGGGCTAATTATTTAATGCTAAACTTTGCTGCAGGTGAAAAAACTAGTGTTATTTTATACTGCAATTTGAACTTGCATATACATCCCTCAAATTTATCTTATTTGCAATCTTAAGATCGAGTGCATGAGAATCATGACACCTCGGGACTTTGGCAAACCCATAAAAGCCGGGCGAGTCTAGTCTGGTCCAAACTTTTGGGTGTTTTCTTTGGGAAAACTGCCAACTTGGCCCAATTTTTTAGTTCATTTTGGCTTTAATCCAGTAGGAGTTGGATTAGGGCCCCGATTTAATTCGACCTCGATAGGGTATACCAACTTAAGTTTTGGACTTGGTTGCCAAGCAGCTGAAGGTTCTCGGTTTTGATTTGTAATGCATGATTGTAGATATTAAATTAACATAAACGAGATTTTTTTGTAATCCAATATGGAAGAATTTGGGTGGGTTTTCGAGTCTTCGTTTCCCATAGATAATAAAAAATTAAATAATATTATTTTTATTTTTGTTTATATTCCTTATAATGGGTTATAGTTTTCAGAAGTGTGAATATGATAAGCAAAATATTGCATAAATATATGAAAAGTCATGGATATGTTATGACCTTATGTTTTCCCCACACATCTTAAATGAGTTTACTCGATCAATTGAAGTTATTTGCTTTGCTTTTGATGTAGAATATGTTTAAAGATTCGAGGAAAATAAACATCACAAACACATTTAGGAACAAAAATAAATCACTTATGGAAGGTTTTTTTCCTTTATGTATGTATTGTTTGTGTATGAAAGAAAGAACGATGAGACGTTGGAAGCAACCGATAATGACCAAAGAAAACAAAAATGGTCAATTGTTTTGTTGTGATCTCAAAAACTATTTGAATGAGATTGGTCAAAAACTATTTGACATAGATTGGTGATGAAACGCTAATGTTTTCTTTTGTTCTTCTTATTACCTGATGTTTATTTTATTTAAATTTTTTTAAAATGATGTGAGATGCGATATAGCGAAATAGGTGTTGCCGCTTGTTGCTAGCTATTATTCTTTAATCATGTGTTAGGCTCATATTACTTTTATGTTAAAAATGAATTTTAAAGCCCATAAATAACATTAGAATTTCATTAAAAAATAAATAGAAACATAACTAAAGTGCTGTATTCCTTTTTAGTTCAAGTCAAAGTGCAATTTATTATTATTCTTTCTAATTTAAATTTGATACCTAATTACGATCAATTATATACTTGTTCCTAATAAAAATTTATGTGAATAAGAAATATGTCTGCTAATAATTAGGCTTATTGTGTTAATATGTTCATTATCATACTTTGAAACTTTATTCCAAATTCAAATATTAAACTTATTTATTTAAAATTTTGGATATTTGAATTTTATCTCTAAAAGTTGGGTTTTGATTTTTAGATAGATTGGTAGTCTTAAACTTAGAATTATAGATAAATAAGAAAAACTTAAAACTGTGTAGATATATTAGTATATTATATTTCTTAAAAGTCTCATACATATTTCTTCATATATTAAAATTTTATTTCATTACTTGCATAATTTAAAAAAATTGAGATAATGTGTGTACGGTAGAAGTGTGACATGCACAACTAAGTTGAACTTTATGAGATGAATTCAATATACGCTTCTTGTTGTCTATTTCAGTAGGTACCCGCAAACTTTGGGTTGGGTTAGGATTAAAGAGAGCTCCAAATTCTCACGCCTCAAGCTCAAGTTTCTACATTTTCAATAATAATAATAATAATAATAATAATAAAACTCGAGTTTCTCTCCTCCTCCTCTACCACTTCAACCTCCAACCCATGAAATTTATCTCTTGTATATATACCTCTCAAATCTACTTCATTTTGGATTAAATTAGGATAAAATTTCAGAAAACCTCCTAAACTTTTAAGGAGTTTTGCAGATAAGCCCATGTGATGATGTACCCATTTTAATTCCGCGAAACCACTTAGGGGATTTTGCACATAACGACACTAAGATCCTTTTTATTCCACTTAACCTCTGGAAGAGTTTTCATTTAACCACCTAGAGTAACAATGCCAAGTCTAACGTATCACATACCGAACATGTGACAAAAGAAGACATAAATAACCATTAGTTGTCAAAAAAATTAATGGACATAATAAAACGGACAAAAGCATGATTTTTGAGAGGTGAGGGGTATTTTCCTCTTTTTGCTAAGTACTGTAGCTACATGACTAATTAGACTTGAAAGTTTATTTCAATAAGTTAAAATGAAAAATCTTCATTTTAACTTAGGGAGCTATGTGCAAACACCCTCCATGTTTTGTGGTTGTGCAATTAAAATAATTTAGGGGAATATTTTCTACAAAACTCGCCAAAGTTCATAGGGTTTTCTTAAATTAACCTTTAAACTAGTGTATTCTTTGCATAATACTTGTTAAAAAGATAAAATATTATTCTCTTATGCATGTTTTATGTTTCTTACGCTATGTTACAATCCTCAGACTTATAGTATGATACGCATCATATTTCATAAATATACAATGAAATCATGGATATGTCTCGACATTACAATTTTACATGCTTTCCTCAGACGGCTCGAGTGAGTTTAGTAATATATGAAGTTCTTTGCTTCACTTTGAAACGAAAATATGTTTACAGTTTTAAGAAATGTTCTACTTGTAGAAAAACTTTACATCTACATTTACGAACGAAAAGTCTCATATATAATTTTTTTCAGACTTTGGATGAGATATTGGAAGCAACCAATATTGACGAAAAACCTTTGATTATTTTGTTGTAGATTTTTCTGTAGAGTAATATTTTGTTGTAGATTCTTCTCAAGAGTTATATCCAAACAAGGTTATGTAACAATCACCGTGCTGTTTTAGGGAGGGATTCGTTTCTACTTCTACTTTGTTGCTTTTAGGTTTCTGATAATGTTTGCTTCTTCTTTTGCCATCACTTAACTGCGAGGTGAGGTGGATTCCATTTAAAAGGTGGTTCTGTTCACTGCTATTATGTAACAATCACTGTGCTGTTTTAGGGAGGGAGCAATTCTTTTCTACTTCTACTTTGTTGTTTTAGGTTTCTGATAATGCTTGTTTCTTCTTTTGCCATCACTTAACTGCGAGGTGGATTCCATTTAAAAGGTGGTTTTGTTCATTGCTATTTATGTTTAAGGGATTATAGGTCGAGTGGATTCCATTTATCAAGATGGTTTTGTTCATTGCTATTTATGTTTAAGGGAATTATAGGCTTTTATATGGATTAAGATTTTTAAGATGAGCTATGTTATTTTTATATATTTTGTCTTTTTAGCTCTATAGGTTATAAATTTTACGGTTTAGACATGAAATGTTTTAGATAAGCTATTCTATTCTTTATTTAGAGTGCCATGGGCATTATTTTTGAAGTAATTTTATTACTTTTTATTAGAGAGTAAATACTCTCAATATTCTGCAAATTGCTTTGTTTGCTCGATAAGAAAGAGTTGAAATGATTTCTCTTTTGAATAGATTTGAAAAGGAGGTTTGCTTTCATGATGCATACTAAAAATTGGGGTTTTGTCTATATATGTTAAATCCTGTGTATTTGCAATCGAGAGTTACAGTATTTGCAATCGAGAGTTACACTTTGGAGGAGACAGATTTATGATTTCTACAGGTTATTAATACACATAATGTTGTAGCATGCTACTTTATTTTCTAGCATGAAATTGGAAATTCAATAATAACTTTGTTGAAGAGTTATTTGAAATACAAAATAGATCACAGACTTTATCATAGCTTCATTGTCCTAATCATTATATCATATTCTCTTTGAAGCGTGAGTTTGAGCAAATCTTTCCATGAGCAATATTAACTAAAATCCACAAAATTCCTAAATATCTCATCTTATTTTATATATCTTACAAAATTTACAATAAAGATATTTAACCACGTTTAATGCACGTAGATCCCACGAACATGAAAAGAGTCCCTTAAGAATTCATAAGAATAAGATAGTTTGCAGCGTGGATAGAAAATCCAACCGTTACCATAGGAATGTGAGAGTTTGGACCCTAGATAGACAGAAGGAAAACTAACTTCCCAGCCATGAGTGGAGAAGGGTGGGGAATGAGATCGTCCCTTTCTCCGAGGGTGTTTCTATAAAATCTGCACACTCTTTCAACCCTGGCACGCTCTCTCTCCACAAAACCACAATGAGCTCCAAATTCTCACGCCCAAGCTCAAGTTTCTACATTTTCAATAATAATAATAATAAAACTCGAGTTTCTCTCCTCCTCCTCTTCTTCAATCCCAGCCCACGATCAAATCCCCAACCTAATCCTTCACCAAAACCCTCATCATCAAAATCCTCCAAACCCTCAAATGGGCCCCGACCTCTCTCCTCCTCAAGCCCAGCCCACCAACCCTCGACTCCCGTCCTCAAGATCCTTTTTATTCCACTTAACCTCTGGAAGAGTTTTCATTTAACCACCTAGAGTAACAATGCCAAGTCTAACGTATCACATACCGAACATGTGACAAAGAAGACGAAATAACCATTAGTTGTCAAAAAATTAATGGACATAATAAAACGGACAAAAGCATGATTTTGAGAGGTGAGGGTATTTTCCTCTTTTTGCTAAGTACTGTAGCTACACATGACTAATTAGACTTGAAAGTTTATTTCAATAAGTTAAAATGAAAAATCTTCATTTTAACTTAGGGGAGCTATGTGCAAACACCCTCCATGTTTTGTGGTTGTGCAATTAAAATAATTTAGGGGAATATTTTCTACAAAACTCGCCAAAGTTCATAGGGTTTTCTTAAATTAACCTTTAAACTAGTGTATTCTTTGCATAATACTTGTTAAAAAGATAAAATATTATTCTCTTATGCATGTTTTATGTTTCTTACGCTATGTTACAATCCTCAGACTTATAGTATGATACGCATAATATTTCATAAATATACAATGAAATCATGGATATGTCTCAACATTACAATTTTACATGCTTTCCTCAGACGGCTCGAGTGAGTTTAGTAATATATGAAGTTCTTTGCTTCACTTTGAAACGAAAATATGTTTACAGTTTTAAGAAATGTTCTACTTGTAGAAAAACTTTACATCTACATTTACGAACGAAAAGTCTCATATATAATTTTTTTCAGACTTTGATGAGATATTGGAAGCAACCAATATTGACGAAAAACCTTTGATTATTTTGTTGTAGATTCTTCTCAAGAGTTATATCCAAACAAGGTTATGTAACAATCACTGTGCTGTTTTAGGGAGGATTCGTTTCTACTTCTACTTTGTTGTTTTTAGGTTTCTGATAATGCTTGTTTCTTCTTTTGCCATCACTTAACTCTGAGGTGGATTCCATTTAAAAGGTGGTTTTGTTCATTGCTATTTATGTTTAAGGGATTATAGGTCAGTGGATTCCATTTATCAAGATGGTTTTGTTCATTGCTATTTATGTTTAAGGGAATTATAGGCTTTTATATGGATTAAGATTTTTAAGATGAGCTATGTTATTTTTATATATTTTGTCTTTTTAGCTCTATAGGTTATAAATTTTACGGTTTAGACATGAAATGTTTTAGATAAGCTATTCTATTCTTTATTTAGAGTGCCATGGGCATTATTTTTTAGTAATTTTATTACTTTTTATTAGAGAGTAAATACTCTCAATATTCTGCAAATTGCTTTGTTTGCTCGATAAGAAAGAGTTGAAATGATTTCTCTTTTGAATAGATTTGAAAAGGAGGTTTGCTTTCATGATGCATACTAAAAATTGGGGTTTTGTCTATATATGTTAAATCCTGTGTATTTGCAATCGAGAGTTACAGTATTTGCAATCGAGAGTTACAGTATTTGCAATCGAGAGTTACACTTTGGAGGAGACAGATTTATGATTTCTACAGGTTATTAATACACATAATGTTGTAGCATGCTACTTTATTTTCTAGCATGAAATTGGAAATTCAATAATAACTTTGTTGAAGAGTTATTTGAAATACAAAAATAGATCACAGACTTTATCATAGCTTCATTGTCCTAATCATTATATCATATTCTCTTTGAAGCGTGAGTTTGAGCAAATCTTTCCATGAGCAATATTAACTAAAAATCCACAAAATTCCTAAATATCTCATCTTATTTTATATATCTTACAAAATTTACAATAAAGATATTTAACCACGTTTAATGCACGTAGATCTCACGAACATGAAAAGAGTCCCTTAAGAATTCATAAGAATAAGATAGTTTGCAGCGTGGATAGAAAATCCAACCGTTACCATAGGAATGTGAGAGTTTGGACCCTAGATAGACAGAAGGAAAACTAACTTCCCAACCATGAGTGGAGAAGGGTGGGGAATGAGATCGTCCCTTTCTCCGAGGGTGTTTCTATAAAATCTGCACACTCTTTCAACCCTGGCTTACGCTCTCTCCACAAAACCACAATGCCTAAGCTCTCCAAATTCTCAATCCCAAGCCCATCCCTCTCCAAAATCAAATCTCTCTCCTCCTCCTCTACCACTTCAACCTCCAACCCATGAAATTTATCTCTTGTATATATACCTCTCAAATCTACTTCATTTTGGATTAAATTAGGATAAAATTTCAGAAAACCTCCTAAACTTTAAGGAGTTTTGCAGATAAGCCCATGTGATGATGTACCCATTTTAATTCCGCGAAACCACTTAGGGGATTTTGCACATAACGACACTAAGATCCTTTTTATTCCACTTAACCTCTGGAAGAGTTTTCATTTAACCACCTAGAGTAACAATGCCAAGTCTAACGTATCACATACCGAACATGTGACAAAGAAGACGAAATAACCATTAGTTGTCAAAAAATTAATGGACATAATAAAACGGACAAAAGCATGATTTTGAGAGGTGAGGGTATTTTCCTCTTTTTGCTAAGTACTGTAGCTACACATGACTAATTAGACTTGAAAGTTTATTTCAATAAGTTAAAATGAAAAATCTTCATTTTAACTTAGGGGAGCTATGTGCAAACACCCTCCATGTTTTGTGGTTGTGCAATTAAAATAATTTAGGGGAATATTTTCTACAAAACTCGCCAAAGTTCATAGGGTTTTCTTAAATTAACCTTTAAACTAGTGTATTCTTTGCATAATACTTGTTAAAAAGATAAAATATTATTCTCTTATGCATGTTTTATGTTTCTTACGCTATGTTACAATCCTCAGACTTATAGTATGATACGCATCATATTTCATAAATATACAATGAAATCATGGATATGTCTCGACATTACAATTTTACATGCTTTCCTCAGACGGCTCGAGTGAGTTTAGTAATATATGAAGTTCTTTGCTTCACTTTGAAACGAAAATATGTTTACAGTTTTAAGAAATGTTCTACTTGTAGAAAAACTTTACATCTACATTTACGAACGAAAAGTCTCATATATAATTTTTTTCAGACTTTGGATGAGATATTGGAAGCAACCAATATTGACGAAAAACCTTTGATTATTTTGTTGTAGATTTTTCTGTAGAGTAATATTTTGTTGTAGATTCTTCTCAAGAGTTATATCCAAACAAGGTTATGTAACAATCACCGTGCTGTTTTAGGGAGGGATTCGTTTCTACTTCTACTTTGTTGCTTTTAGGTTTCTGATAATGTTTGCTTCTTCTTTTTGCCATCACTTAACTGCGAGGTGGCGAGGTGGATTCCATTTAAAAGGTGGTTCTGTTCACTGCTATTATGTAACAATCACTGTGCTGTTTTAGGGAGGGAGCAATTCTTTTCTACTTCTACTTTGTTGTTTTTAGGTTTCTGATAATGCTTGTTTCTTCTTTTTGCCATCACTTAACTGCGAGGTGGATTCCATTTAAAAGGTGGTTTTGTTCATTGCTATTTATGTTTAAGGGGATTATAGGTCGAGTGGATTCCATTTATCAAGATGGTTTTGTTCATTGCTATTTATGTTTAAGGGAATTATAGGCTTTTATATGGATTAAGATTTTTAAGATGAGCTATGTTATTTTTATATATTTTGTCTTTTTAGCTCTATAGGTTATAAATTTTACGGTTTAGACATGAAATGTTTTAGATAAGCTATTCTATTCTTTATTTAGAGTGCCATGGGCATTATTTTTGAAGTAATTTTATTACTTTTTATTAGAGAGTAAATACTCTCAATATTCTGCAAATTGCTTTGTTTGCTCGATAAGAAAGAGTTGAAATGATTTCTCTTTTGAATAGATTTGAAAAGGAGGTTTGCTTTCATGATGCATACTAAAAATTGGGGTTTTGTCTATATATGTTAAATCCTGTGTATTTGCAATCGAGAGTTACAGTATTTGCAATCGAGAGTTACACTTTGGAGGAGACAGATTTATGATTTCTACAGGTTATTAATACACATAATGTTGTAGCATGCTACTTTATTTTCTAGCATGAAATTGGAAATTCAATAATAACTTTGTTGAAGAGTTATTTGAAATACAAAAATAGATCACAGACTTTATCATAGCTTCATTGTCCTAATCATTATATCATATTCTCTTTGAAGCGTGAGTTTGAGCAAATCTTTCCATGAGCAATATTAACTAAAAATCCACAAAATTCCTAAATATCTCATCTTATTTTATATATCTTACAAAATTTACAATAAAGATATTTAACCACGTTTAATGCACGTAGATCCCACGAACATGAAAAGAGTCCCTTAAGAATTCATAAGAATAAGATAGTTTGCAGCGTGGATAGAAAATCCAACCGTTACCATAGGAATGTGAGAGTTTGGACCCTAGATAGACAGAAGGAAAACTAACTTCCCAGCCATGAGTGGAGAAGGGTGGGGAATGAGATCGTCCCTTTCTCCGAGGGTGTTTCTATAAAATCTGCACACTCTTTCAACCCTGGCTTACGCTCTCTCTCCACAAAACCACAATGCCTAAGCTCTCCAAATTCTCAATCCCAAGCCCATCCCTCTCCAAAATCAAATCTCTCTCCTCCTCCTCTTCTTCAATCCCAGCCCACGATCAAATCCCCAACCTAATCCTTCACCAAAAACCCTCATCATCAAAATCCCTCCAAACCCTCAAATGGGCCCCCGACCTCTCCTCCTCAAAGCCCAGCCCACCAACCCTCGACTCCCAAGTCCTCTCCCTCATCTCCTCCAACAACCTCCAAGAAGCCCACCACCTCCTCCTCTCCTCCCCTCACCCTCCACCGGAGCCCACCCTCCTCCCCCTCATCCGGGCCTTCGGCCGGGCCCACCGGCCCAACTCAGCCGTCAACCTCCTCAACCTCTTCCCCCCACAAAGCCCACCCTCCCTCAAAATCCTCAACTCAATCCTCAACGTCCTCGCCAAGGAGGACATCGACTTAGCCCGTAAGTTCTTTCGAAAGAGAATGAGCGTTCGAGACGAGCACACGTTTGGGATCCTCATGAAAGGTCTCTGTGGTGCTAATAGGATTCAAGAGGCGTTCAAGCTATTGAAACTGATGAAGTCTTCGGCGAGTTCGAAGCCGAATGCGGTAATTTACAACACTTTGATTCATTGCTATTTATGTTTAAGGGATTATAGGTCGAGTGGATTCCATTTATCAAGATGGTTTTGTTCATTGCTATTTATGTTTAAGGATTATAGGTCGAGTGGATTCCATTTATCAAGATGGTTTTGTTCATTGCTATTTATGTTTAAGGGATTATAGGTCGAGTGGATTCCATTTATCAAGATGGTTTTGTTCATTGCTATTTATGTTTAAGGGATTATAGGTCGAGTGGATTCCATTTATCAAGATGGTTTTGTTCATTGCTATTTATGTTTAAGGGATTATAGGTCGAGTGGATTCCATTTATCAAGATGGTTTTGTTCATTGCTATTTATGTTTAAGGATTATAGGTCGAGTGGATTCCATTTATCAAGATGGTTTTGTTCATTGCTATTTATGTTTAAGGATTATAGGTCGAGTGGATTCCATTTATCAAGATGGTTTTGTTCATTGCTATTTATGTTTAAGGGATTATAGGTCGAGTGGATTCCATTTATCAAGATGGTTTTGTTCATTGCTATTTATGTTTAAGGGATTATAGGTCGAGTGGATTCCATTTATCAAGATGGTTTTGTTCATTGCTATTTATGTTTAAGGATTATAGGTCGAGTGGATTCCATTTATCAAGATGGTTTTGTTCATTGCTATTTATGTTTAAGGGATTATAGGTCGAGTGGATTCCATTTATCAAGATGGTTTTGTTCATTGCTATTTATGTTTAAGGGATTATAGGTCGAGTGGATTCCATTTATCAAGATGGTTTTGTTCATTGCTATTTATGTTTAAGGGATTATAGGTCGAGTGGATTCCATTTATCAAGATGGTTTTGTTCATTGCTATTTATGTTTAAGGGATTATAGGTCGAGTGGATTCCATTTATCAAGATGGTTTTGTTCATTGCTATTTATGTTTAAGGGATTATAGGTCGAGTGGATTCCATTTATCAAGATGGTTTTGTTCATTGCTATTTATGTTTAAGGGATTATAGGTCGAGTGGATTCCATTTATCAAGATGGTTTTGTTCATTGCTATTTATGTTTAAGGATTATAGGTCGAGTGGATTCCATTTATCAAGATGGTTTTGTTCATTGCTATTTATGTTTAAGGGATTATAGGTCGAGTGGATTCCATTTAAAAGGTGGTTTTGTTCATTGCTATTTATGTTTAAGGGATTATAGGTCGAGTGGATTCCATTTATCAAGATGGTTTTGTTCATTGCTATTTATGTTTAAGGATTATAGGTCGAGTGGATTCCATTTATCAAGATGGTTTTGTTCATTGCTATTTATGTTTAAGGGATTATAGGTCGAGTGGATTCCATTTATCAAGATGGTTTTGTTCATTGCTATTTATGTTTAAGGGATTATAGGTCGAGTGGATTCCATTTAAAAGGTGGTTTTGTTCATTGCTATTTATGTTTAAGGGATTATAGGTCGAGTGGATTCCATTTATCAAGATGGTTTTGTTCATTGCTATTTATGTTTAAGGGATTATAGGTCGAGTGGATTCCATTTAAAAGGTGGTTTTGTTCATTGCTATTTATGTTTAAGGGATTATAGGTCGAGTGGATTCCATTTATCAAGATGGTTTTGTTCATTGCTATTTATGTTTAAGGGATTATAGGTCGAGTGGATTCCATTTATCAAGATGGTTTTGTTCATTGCTATTTATGTTTAAGGGGATTATAGGTCGAGTGGATTCCATTTATCAAGATGGTTTTGTTCATTGCTATTTATGTTTAAGGGGATTATAGGTCGAGTGGATTCCATTTATCAAGATGGTTTTGTTCATTGCTATTTATGTTTAAGGGGATTATAGGTCGAGTGGATTCCATTTATCAAGATGGTTTTGTTCATTGCTATTTATGTTTAAGGGGATTATAGGTCGAGTGGATTCCATTTATCAAGATGGTTTTGTTCATTGCTATTTATGTTTAAGGGGATTATAGGTCGAGTGGATTCCATTTATCAAGATGGTTTTGTTCATTGCTATTTATGTTTAAGGGGATTATAGGTCGAGTGGATTCCATTTATCAAGATGGTTTTGTTCATTGCTATTTATGTTTAAGGGGATTATAGGTCGAGTGGATTCCATTTATCAAGATGGTTTTGTTCATTGCTATTTATGTTTAAGGGGATTATAGGTCGAGTGGATTCCATTTATCAAGATGGTTTTGTTCATTGCTATTTATGTTTAAGGGGATTATAGGTCGAGTGGATTCCATTTATCAAGATGGTTTTGTTCATTGCTATTTATGTTTAAGGGGATTATAGGTCGAGTGGATTCCATTTATCAAGATGGTTTTGTTCATTGCTATTTATGTTTAAGGGGATTATAGGTCGAGTGGATTCCATTTATCAAGATGGTTTTGTTCATTGCTATTTATGTTTAAGGGGATTATAGGTCGAGTGGATTCCATTTATCAAGATGGTTTTGTTCATTGCTATTTATGTTTAAGGGGATTATAGGTCGAGTGGATTCCATTTATCAAGATGGTTTTGTTCATTGCTATTTATGTTTAAGGGGATTATAGGTCGAGTGGATTCCATTTATCAAGATGGTTTTGTTCATTGCTATTTATGTTTAAGGGGATTATAGGTCGAGTGGATTCCATTTATCAAGATGGTTTTGTTCATTGCTATTTATGTTTAAGGGGATTATAGGTCGAGTGGATTCCATTTATCAAGATGGTTTTGTTCATTGCTATTTATGTTTAAGGGGATTATAGGTCGAGTGGATTCCATTTAAAAGGTGGTTTTGTTCATTGCTATTTATGTTTAAGGGGATTATAGGTCGAGTGGATTCCATTTATCAAGATGGTTTTGTTCATTGCTATTTATGTTTAAGGGGATTATAGGTCGAGTGGATTCCATTTATCAAGATGGTTTTGTTCATTGCTATTTATGTTTAAGGGGATTATAGGTCGAGTGGATTCCATTTATCAAGATGGTTTTGTTCATTGCTATTTATGTTTAAGGGGATTATAGGTCGAGTGGATTCCATTTATCAAGAAGGTTTTTTTCCTTTATGTATGTATTGCTTGTGTATGAAAGAAAGAACGATGAGACGTTGGAAGCAACCGATAATGACCAAAGAAAACAAAAATGGTCAATTGTTTTGTTGTGATCTCAAAAACTATTTGAATGAGATTGGTCAAAAACTATTTGAATGAGATTGGTCAAAAACTATTTGACATAGATTGGTGATGAAACGCTAATGTTTTCTTTTGTTCTTCTTATTACCTGATGTTTATTTTATTTAATATTTTTTTGAAATGATGTGAGATGCGATATAGCGAAATAGGTGTTGCCGCTTGTTGCTAGCTATTATTCTTTAATCATGTGTTAGGCTCATATTACTTTTATGTTAAAATGAATTTTAAAGCCCATAAATAACATTAGAATTTCATTAAAAAATAAATAGAAACATAACTAAAGTGCTGTATTCCTTTTTTAGTTCAAGTCAAAGTGCAATTTATTATTATTCTTTCTAATTTAAATTTGATACCTAATTACGATCAATTATATACTTGTTCCTAATAAAAATTTATGTGAATAAGAAATATGTCTGCTAATAATTAGGCTTATTGTGTTAATATGTTCATTATCATACTTTGAAACTTTATTCCAAATTCAAATATTAAACTTTTTATTTAAAATTTTGGATATTTGAATTTTATCTTTAAAAGTTGGGTTTTGATTTTTAGATAGATTGGTAGTCTTAAACTTAGAATTATAGATAAATAAGAAAAACTTAAAACTGTGTAGATATATTAGTATATTATATTTCTTAAAAGTCTCATACATATTTCTTCATATATTAAAATTTTATTTCATTACTTGCATAATTTAAAAAAATTGAGATAATGTGTACGGTAGAAGTGTGACATGCACAACTAAGTTGAACTTTATGAGATGAATTCAATATACGCTTCTTGTTGTCTATTTCAGTAGGTACCCGCAAACTTTGGGTTGGGTTAGGATTAAAGAGAGAGCTCCAAATTCTCACGCCCAAGCTCAAGTTTCTACATTTTCAATAATAATAATAATAATAATAATAATAAAACTCGAGTTTCTCTCCTCCTCCTCTACCACTTCAACCTCCAACCCATGAAATTTATCTCTTGTATATATACCTCTCAAATCTACTTCATTTTGGATTAAATTAGGATATAATTTCAGAAAACCTCCTAAACTTTTTAAGGAGTTTTGCAGATAAGCCCATGTGATGATGTACCCATTTTAATTCCGCGAAACCACTTAGGAGGATTTTGCACATAACGACACTAAGATCCTTTTTATTCCACTTAACCTCTGGAAGAGTTTTCATTTAACCACCTAGAGTAACAATGCCAAGTCAAACGTATCACATACCGAACATGTGACAAAAGAAGACGCAAATAACCATTAGTTGTCAAAAAAAATTAATGGACATAATAAAACGGACAAAAGCATGATTTTTGAGAGGTGAGGGGTATTTTCCTCTTTTTTGCTAAGTCTGTAGCTACACATGACTAATTAGACTTGAAAGTTTATTTCAATAAGTTAAAATGAAAAATCTTCATTTTAACTTAGGGGAGCTATGTGCAAACACCCTCCATGTTTTGTGGTTGTGCAATTAAAATAATTTAGGGGAATATTTTCTACAAAACTCGCCAAAGTTCATAGGGTTTTCTTAAATTAACCTTTAAACTAGTGTATTCTTTGCATAATACTTGTTAAAAAGATAAAATATTATTCTCTTATGCATGTTTTATGTTTCTTACGCTATGTTACAATCCTCAGACTTATAGTATGATACGCATCATATTTCATAAATATACAATGAAATCATGGATATGTCTCGACATTACAATTTTACATGCTTTCCTCAGACGGCTCGAGTGAGTTTAGTAATATATGAAGTTCTTTGCTTCACTTTGAAACGAAAATATGTTTACAGTTTTAAGAAATGTTCTACTTGTAGAAAAACTTTACATCTACATTTACGAACGAAAAGTCTCATATATAATTTTTTTCAGACTTTGGATGAGATATTGGAAGCAACCAATATTGACGAAAAACCTTTGATTATTTTGTTGTAGATTTTTCTGTAGAGTAATATTTTGTTGTAGATTCTTCTCAAGAGTTATATCCAAACAAGGTTATGTAACAATCACCGTGCTGTTTTAGGGAGGGATTCGTTTCTACTTCTACTTTGTTGCTTTTAGGTTTCTGATAATGTTTGCTTCTTCTTTTTGCCATCACTTAACTGCGAGGTGGCGAGGTGGATTCCATTTAAAAGGTGGTTCTGTTCACTGCTATTATGTAACAATCACTGTGCTGTTTTAGGGAGGGATTCGTTTCTACTTCTACTTTGTTGCTTTTAGGTTTCTGATAATGCTTGTTTCTTCTTTTGCCATCACTTAACTGCGAGGTGGATTCCATTTAAAAGGTGGTTTTGTTCATTGCTATTTATGTTTAAGGATTATAGGTCGAGTGGATTCCATTTATCAAGATGGTTTTGTTCATTGCTATTTATGTTTAAGGGAATTATAGGCTTTTATATGGATTAAGATTTTTAAGATGAGCTATGTTATTTTTATATATTTTGTCTTTTTAGCTCTATAGGTTATAAATTTTACGGTTTAGACATGAAATGTTTTAGATAAGCTATTCTATTCTTTATTTAGAGTGCCATGGGCATTATTTTTGAAGTAATTTTATTACTTTTTATTAGAGAGTAAATACTCTCAATATTCTGCAAATTGCTTTGTTTGCTCGATAAGAAAGAGTTGAAATGATTTCTCTTTTGAATAGATTTGAAAAGGAGGTTTGCTTTCATGATGCATACTAAAATTGGGGTTTTGTCTATATATGTTAAATCCTGTGTATTTGCAATCGAGAGTTACAGTATTTGCAATCGAGAGTTACACTTTGGAGGAGACAGATTTATGATTTCTACAGGTTATTAATACACATAATGTTGTAGCATGCTACTTTATTTTCTAGCATGAAATTGGAAATTCAATAATAACTTTGTTGAAGAGTTATTTGAAATACAAAAATAGATCACAGACTTTATCATAGCTTCATTGTCCTAATCATTATATCATATTCTCTTTGAAGCGTGAGTTTGAGCAAATCTTTCCATGAGCAATATTAACTAAAAATCCACAAAATTCCTAAATATCTCATCTTATTTTATATATCTTACAAAATTTACAATAAAGATATTTAACCACGTTTAATGCACGTAGATCCCACGAACATGAAAAGAGTCCCTTAAGAATTCATAAGAATAAGATAGTTTGCAGCGTGGATAGAAAATCCAACCGTTACCATAGGAATGTGAGAGTTTGGACCCTAGATAGACAGAAGGAAAACTAACTTCCCAGCCATGAGTGGAGAAGGGTGGGGAATGAGATCGTCCCTTTCTCCGAGGGTGTTTCTATAAAATCTGCACACTCTTTCAACCCTGGCTTACGCTCTCTCTCCACAAAACCACAATGCCTAAGCTCTCCAAATTCTCAATCCCAAGCCCATCCCTCTCCAAAATCAAATCTCTCTCCTCCTCCTCTTCTTCAATCCCAGCCCACGATCAAATCCCCAACCTAATCCTTCACCAAAAACCCTCATCATCAAAATCCCTCCAAACCCTCAAATGGGCCCCCGACCTCTCCTCCTCAAAGCCCAGCCCACCAACCCTCGACTCCCAAGTCCTCTCCCTCATCTCCTCCAACAACCTCCAAGAAGCCCACCACCTCCTCCTCTCCTCCCCTCACCCTCCACCGGAGCCCACCCTCCTCCCCTCATCCGCCTTCGGCCGGGCCCACCGGCCCAACTCAGCCGTCAACCTCCTCAACCTCTTCCCCCCACAAAGCCCACCCTCCCTCAAAATCCTCAACTCAATCCTCAACGTCCTCGCCAAGGAGGACATCGACTTAGCCCGTAAGTTCTTTCGAAAGAGAATGAGCGTTCGAGACGAGCACACGTTTGGGATCCTCATGAAAGGTCTCTGTGGTGCTAATAGGATTCAAGAGGCGTTCAAGCTATTGAAACTGATGAAGTCTTCGGCGAGTTCGAAGCCGAATGCGGTAATTTACAACACTTTGATTCATGGGTTGTGTAGGAATGGGAGTGTTGGAAGGGCTAGGAGCTTAATGAGTGAAATGGATAAGGTTTCAGATGTTACATTCCATATTTTGATATCTGCTTATTGTAAAGAGGATAATTTGGTTCAGGCTCTTGTTATGCTACAGAAGTGTTTTGATTTCGGGTTTGTGCCCGATAAGATAACGGTTACGAAGATTGTGGATGTTTTGTGCGGGCACGGGCGCGCAATGGAGGCGGTGGAGTTGTTGGAGAGAGTGGAGAGCAAAGGGGGAGTTGTTGATGTTGTGAGTTATAATAGTTTGGTTAAGGGTTTTTGTAGGATGGAGAAGCCCGAGGTTGGTCGAAGGGTATTGAAGGAGATGGAGAGGAAAGGATGCCTCGCTAATGTGCATACTTATAATGCACTGATATCGGGGTTTTGTGATTCGGGTAAAGTGGATTCGGGTATGGATTTGTTTAGAGAGATGGGGATGGTTGGGGTTTCTCCGGATTTTGAGACGTTTGATCTGTTGATTCGAGGGTTTTGTTTGGAGGGAAGGGTTGAAGATGGACTGAGAATTTTGGATATGATGGAAGAAATGAGAGGGTATGAGAGTAGGGTTAGTCCTTATAATAGTATATTGTATGGTTTTTACAAAGAGAATAGGTGGCAAGAAGGTTATGAGCTTCTTAAGAAGATAGAGAGTTTATTTCCCAGAGTTGTTGGTAGGAGCTTGAAGATTTTGGGGTTTTGTGGAGAGGGTAAAATTGGAGAAGGGAAAATTATTTTGATCAGATGGTTAATGAAGGGATATCCCAGTGTATTTGTCTATGTTAGCTTGATCGAAGGGCTTAGCATTGGAGGGAATGTTCGTGAAGCTTTTGGTTTGATGAATGAGATGGTGGAGAAAGGATATTTTCCTATGGTTTCAACGTTTAATGCTTTGATTCGTGGATTTTGTGAGGAGGGTAATTTTAGAAGTTCGTTGAAGTTGTTAGATGAGATGGTTAGTAGGAGATGTTCGCCTACTGCTGAAAGTTATAATCCTTTGATTAGTTCTCTTTGTAGACAAGGGGATGAAGGAAGGGCATATAATTTCCTTGTGCAAATGGTCGTAAGGGGTATAGTTCCTGATAGTTTTACATGGTGCTGCTTCCTCGTGAACGAAAGATTTGAGATGGAACTCGAAAGCACAACTGGGGCTATGGATGCTTTATGCAATAATAATACAGATGATTGAACAATTTTGATGAAGTACTTGGTTTATACTATATACTACACTTCGCTTGTTGTGTAGCCAATGTCTGAATTTGAAGCTGCTTCACCCTTTGGACACTGATTAGTTTGGTTACCCTCTTGCTTTTATACCTTGAGGTATGGAAAGCCCTGGTAGATGTTAATGTTGAAGACTTGTGTATGTTAACGTTTTATGACTGAGAGCCTATCAAAGCTGTAGATTGACAAATTGAGTGACTGAGAGGCCATGAGTGGATTCACGGGAGAGCCGTAGAGGATGGACTATATTGGTTTGCTCAAGCAGATTATTAAGATGAAAAAGTCCGAAATTCCCCAAGAGGGTGAAATAGAGAGGAGCGATATCTTTCCTAATGAGTACACAAACAATGCATTTGTCTGCAGGTTTTGTGATTAGAAGAAAATGGATTATTGTGGACTTTGGAGAATGGTGGTGATTGCTCCAGATCTTGATGCATCCTATATGTAAATTAGACAATTCTGTTTGAGCTCAAAGTTCAAGGACTGACTGAAGATTTTGTGCTTAACAAGCAAAGGGAAGGGGACCTGAGAGGGGACAAGTTTAGTCCTTGTAAAAGTATATCATATGGTTTATGCAAAGATAACAGGTCAGTAGAAGGTCATATGATTTTGTTTTTCAGGGGGCAAAAGTCCAATGAGATTGTTAAGTATAGGGAGAGCTTTCTCCTGATATTTTTATGGGAGCTTGAGAATTTTGTGATTTCTGAAAATTTGTGAAGCCCTTTGATTTGATAAATGATACGGTGGAGCAAAGTTGTTTTTCTTGTTCTTCAAAAGAAGAAAAGAGGTTAGGTACTTGAATGATCTATTTTTGGCAAATTATCGGTGCTCCTTTGATAATTTTTTTGTTTTGTGCAGTGCGAGGAAATGACAAAATGTATCTTGTAGGATCTCGTTGCGGAGATTGCGAATAAATCAGTTGTATTTCATGGAGATTGTGAATACTGCATTGTTTTCTCAATGTTTTGATGAGGTATGCCTATGTGCTAAAACCAGATGAAAGTGTTTGCTTTTTATACAAATTGTATAATTCATTTCATGATGCATATTGGGGATAAATGCCATCTGCAGCTCCCTTTATGTATTGAAGTCAATCAAACAGTGGTCTTTGGAGTGCGAATTTGGAAAATTTTCCCTATTACGCTGTATATGTATCCATTAGTTTGGACACATAAGGTTTTTCTGGTTTATATCCATGGTATAATGTGTCCGCGTGATAATTGTTACTCTTGTTTGCATAACGAGCTACAATCTGTATTGATATTCAAGTGTTCTTCATCTTTTCTGTTGTCAAATTTCAGTTATATTTCTATAGTAGTTGCCGTAATCTACTTTTTCATCATATTCATAATGTAAAGAGAAAAGAGAGAAAAATAGAATTGTTTTTATTCTGCTCTTAAAACTTCTGATAAGTGTAGTATTGAAGATTAATTTCTTCTTAATTTTAGTTAATATCGATTTTGAACGAGGAAAATAGGTAAAGATTTTTAGAAGAAAATGGATCTAGCTATGAGAAGAAAATATATGACCATTGCAGATGAATTGTGGGAGAACTCACCACCAAAACTAGCTTGTAGAGAGAGGGGACCCAAATTCTTTATAAACCCACACCAAGTTATCCATTATAACTGATGTGGGACTAAATGGACCCTAACCCACATCAGAATTCACTTCACATATAATTCTTTCTCAGTTAGAAAACATAAACTCCAACCTGACATGAGTAGGTGTAAATTGTGAAAAGTTTTTGAATGTGTGAATAAGTTGCTCCATAGAAATACGTGATTAGTCTGTCGAACAAGAAGACACTCCTATATATTACAGAGACGTACTGCAACTAAAAGAATCAAAACCACTTAAAAGCCAGCGAACACTTTCTCTACTCAGCAATCTCAAAGTTCATGGGTTAATTGCCATTAGTGTTTCCCAAGCTGAGATTATCTTCAACTCATGGCTGAGTACTGCAAGTTTTCTGGGTCTCCGGAGATTCCCAAAACTGTATGTAGAAAATATATTACGGAAATTTCTACAGGTTATTAATACACATAATGTTGTAGCATGCTACTTTATTTTCTAGCATGAAATTGGAAATTCAATAATAACTTTGTTGAAGAGTTATTTGAAATACAAAAATAGATCACAGACTTTATCATAGCTTCATTGTCCTAATCATTATATCATATTCTCTTTGAAGCGTGAGTTTGAGCAAATCTTTCCATGAGCAATATTAACTAAAAATCCACAAAATTCCTAAATATCTCATCTTATTTTATATATCTTACAAAATTTACAATAAAGATATTTAACCACGTTTAATGCACGTAGATCCCACGAACATGAAAAGAGTCCCTTAAGAATTCATAAGAATAAGATAGTTTGCAGCGTGGATAGAAAATCCAACCGTTACCATAGGAATGTGAGAGTTTGGACCCTAGATAGACAGAAGGAAAACTAACTTCCCAGCCATGAGTGGAGAAGGGTGGGGAATGAGATCGTCCCTTTCTCCGAGGGTGTTTCTATAAAATCTGCACACTCTTTCAACCCTGGCTTACGCTCTCTCTCCACAAAACCACAATGCCTAAGCTCTCCAAATTCTCAATCCCAAGCCCATCCCTCTCCAAAATCAAATCTCTCTCCTCCTCCTCTTCTTCAATCCCAGCCCACGATCAAATCCCCAACCTAATCCTTCACCAAAACCCTCATCAAAATCCTCCAAACCCTCAAATGGGCCCCGACCTCTCCTCCTCAAAGCCCAGCCCACCAACCCTCGACTCCCAAGTCTCTCCCTCATCTCCTCCAACAACCTCCAGCCCACCACCTCCTCCTCTCCTCCCTCACCCTCCACCGGAGCCCACCCTCCTCCCCTCATCCGCCTTCGGCCGGGCCCACCGGCCCAACTCAGCCGTCAACCTCCTCAACCTCTTCCCCCACAAAGCCCACCCTCCCTAAATCCTCAACTCAATCCTCAACGTCCTCGCCAAGGAGGACATCGACTTAGCCCGTAAGTTCTTTCGAAAGAGAATGAGCGTTCGAGACGAGCACACGTTTGGGATCCTCATGAAAGGTCTCTGTGGTGCTAATAGGATTCAAGAGGCGTTCAAGCTATTGAAACTGATGAAGTCTTCGGCGAGTTCGAAGCCGAATGCGGTAATTTACAACACTTTGATTCATGGGTTGTGTAGGAATGGGAGTGTTGGAAGGGCTAGGAGCTTAATGAGTGAAATGGATAAGGTTTCAGATGTTACATTCCATATTTTGATATCTGCTTATTGTAAAGAGGATAATTTGGTTCAGGCTCTTGTTATGCTACAGAAGTGTTTTGATTTCGGGTTTGTGCCCGATAAGATAACGGTTACGAAGATTGTGGATTGTGCGGCACGGCATAATGGAGGCGTGGAGTTGTTGGAGAGTGAGAGGGGAGTTGTTGATGTTGTGAGTTATAATAGTTTGGTTAAGGGTTTTGTAGGATGGAGAAGCCCGGTTGGTCAAGGGTATTGAAGGAGATGGAGAGAAAGGATGCTCGCTAATGTGCATACTTATAATGCACTGATATCGGGTTTTGTGATTCGGGTAAAGTGGATTCGGTATGGATTTGTTTAGAGAGATGGGGATGGTTGGGGTTTCTCGATTTTGAGACGCTTTGATCTGTTGATTCGAGGGTTTTGTTTGGAGGGAAGGGTTGAAGATGGACTGAGAATTTTGGATATGATGGAAGAAATGAGAGGGTATGAGAGTAGGGTTAGTCCTTATAATAGTATATTGTATGGTTTTACAAAGAGAATAGGTGGCAAGAAGGTTATGAGCTTCTTAAGAAGATAGAGTTTATTTCCCAGAGTTGTTGGTAGGAGCTTGAAGATTTTGGGGTTTTGTGGAGAGGGTAAAATTGGAGAAGGGAAAATTATTTTTGATCAGATGGTTAATGAAGGGGATATCCCGAGTGTATTTGTCTATGTTAGCTTGATCGAAGGGCTTAGCATTGGAGGGAATGTTCGTGAAGCTTTTGGTTTGATGAATGAGATGGTGGAGAAAGGATATTTTCCTATGGTTTCAACGTTTAATGCTTTGATTCGTGGATTTTGTGAGGAGGGTAATTTTAGAAGTTCGTTGAAGTTGTTAGATGAGATGGTTAGTAGGAGATGTTCGCCTACTGCTGAAAGTTATAATCCTTTGATTAGTTCTCTTTGTAGACAAGGGGATGAAGGAAGGGCATATAATTTCCTTGTGCAAATGGTCGTAAGGGGTATAGTTCCTGATAGTTTTACATGGTGCTGCTCGTGAACGAAAGATTTGAGATGGAACTCGAAAGCACAACTGGGGCTATGGATGCTTTATGCAATAATAATACAGATGATTGAACAATTTTGATGAAGTACTTGGTTTATACTATATACTACACTTCATTGTTGTGTAGCCAATGTCTGAATTTGAAGCTGCTTCACCCTTTGGACACACTGATTAGTTTGGTTACCCTCTTGCTTTTATACCTTGAGGTATGGAAAGCCCTGGTAGATGTTAATGTTGAAGACTTGTGTATGTTAACGTTTCATGACTGAGAGCCTATCAAAGCTGTAGATTGACAAATTGAGTGACTGAGAGGCCATGAGTGGATTCACGGGAGAGCCGTAGAGGATGGACTATATTGGTTTGCTCAAGCAGATTATTAAGATGAAAAAGTCCGAAATTCCCCAAGAGGGTGAAATAGAGAGGAGTGATGTCTTTCCTAATGAGCACACAAACAATGCATTTGTCTGCAGGTTTTGTGATTAGAAGAAAATGGATTATTGTGGACTTTGGAGAATGGTGGTGATTGCTCCAGATCTTGATGCATCCTATATGTAAATTAGACAATTCTGTTTGAGCTCAAAGTTCAAGGACTGACTGAAGATTTTGTGCTTAACAAGCAAAGGAAGGGGACCTGAGAGGGACAAGTTTAGTCCTTGTAAAAGTATATCATATGGTTTATGCAAAGATAACAGGTCAGTAGAAGGTCATATGATTTTGTTTTTCAGGGGCAAAAGTCCAATGAGATTGTTAAGTATAGGGAGAGCTTTCTCCTGATATTTTTATGGGAGCTTGAGAATTTTGTGATTTCTGAAAATTTGTGAAGCCCTTTGATTTGATAAATGATACGGTGGAGCAAAGTTGTTTTTCTTGTTCTTCAAAAGAAGAAAAGAGGTTAGGTACTTGAATGATCTATTTTTGGCAAATTATCGGTGCTCCTTTGATAATTTTTTTGTTTTGTGCAGTGCGAGGAAATGACAAAATGTATCTTGTAGGATCTCGTTGCGGAGATTGCGAATAAATCAGTTGTATTTCATGGAGATTGTGAATACTGCATTGTTTTCTCAATGTTTTGATGAGGTATGCCTATGTGCTAAAACCAGATGAAAGTGTTTGCTTTTTATACAAATTGTATAATTCATTTCATGATGCATATTGGGGATAAATGCCATCTGCAGCTCCCTTTTATGTATTGAAGTCAATCAAACAGTGGTCTTTGGAGTGCGAATTTGGAAAATTTTCCCCTATTACGCTGTATATGTATCCATTAGTTTGGACACATAAGGTTTTTTCTGGTTTATATCCATGGTATAATGTGTCCGCGTGATAATTGTTACTCTTGTTTGCATAACGAGCTACAATCTGTATTGATATTCAAGTGTTCTTCATCTTTTCTGTTGTCAAATTTCAGTTATATTTCTATAGTAGTTGCCGTAATCTACTTTTTCATCATATTCATAATGTAAAGAGAAAAGAGAGAAAAATAGAATTGTTTTTATTCTGCTCTTAAAACTTCTGATAAGTGTAGTATTGAAGATTAATTTCTTCTTAATTTTAGTTAATATCGATTTTGAACGAGGAAAATAGGTAAAGATTTTTAGAAGAAAATGGATCTAGCTATGAGAAGAAAATATATGACCATTGCAGATGAATTGTGGGAGAACTCACCACCAAAAACTAGCTTGTAGAGAGAGGGGACCCAAATTCTTTATAAACCCACACCAAGTTATCCATTATAACTGATGTGGGACTAAATGGACCCTAACCCACATCAGAATTCACTTCACATATAATTCTTTCTCAGTTAGAAAACATAAACTCCAACCTGACATGAGTAGGTGTAAATTGTGAAAAGTTTTTGAATGTGTGAATAAGTTGCTCCATAGAAATACGTGATTAGTCTGTCGAACAAGAAGACACTCCTATATATTACAGAGACGTACTGCAACTAAAAGAATCAAAACCACTTAAAAGCCAGCGAACACTTCTCTACTCAGCAATCTCAAAGTTCATGGGTTAATTGCCATTAGTGTTTCCCAAGCTGAGATTATCTTCAACTCATGGCTGAGTACTGCAAGTTTTCTGGGTCTCCGGAGATTCCCAAAACTGTATGTAGAAAATATATTACGGAAATTTCAAAAGTTACTATAAACTTGGGAATTTGCATAAAAACTTCCAAACTTTTTCTCGGAGAAAATGTACCGTGAAATTTTTTCATTAAACAACCACGTCAGACGAAAGTTATGATTAGTTGCCATGTGTTTGGCACTTGACATGCTTTTGTGTATTTTTGACTTTTATCTAAAATGGTTTTCTTGTTTGGGTTGTCAGATATTGATAAAGATAATAGATCTTTTGTCCATGACATCAAAGTTCTTGGCAACAATTCTCAAGAGTTCATATTACTATTATTATTATTTTTGCAGTTTTGAAATTCGTGTTTGTTTTCTTTAATGTAGAAGATTTATGTTGGTATATAACAGAAATCTATTTTGATACGAAATTTTGAGGGTAGGTTTGTTGATCCACAGTTCTAATCCAGAATTGGACTTGAGTTTTAACATAAAACAGATATTTATCAAAATTAGACCAACAATCCATCTAATTTGACTAATAAACACATCACATAAAGATTAAGGGCATGATTGATTGTTTAACCCAATTTATAAATTTTTATACAAGTAATAAACAAGATAAAAACTTTATAATCAATCAGCAAACACAGTCATCTTTAACTCCGTAAATAAACAGATTAAATATGAGGTTAACATATATGTATCCTATTGCAACCCTTACTCTAATATCCAAAGCATTTTACTCCATTTTTATATTATGTTTTTCTATATAATTAATTTATGCTTAAAATAATCTTTGCTGAGTCCTCTCTCATATTGAGCAGTATGCAACAGATCTAAAGCCAGAAAAATATTGCATGCAACAGACAAATAAAACTAAAATTTGACAAATATATATTTCCTAACTTAACACAACCCTGCAAATGAACACCAGATAGAATTGCTGTCATTAGGAAACATAAATTAAAGCCTAAGTAAAAAGGATTACGTTAATAACGTTCTAAAGTGAGAAATTATATTTATGTCACTCTAACTGGAGTAAAGATTTCTGAACATAAAGCTAGTATCCGCAGAATTTTGCTTAAAACACAAAGGGGATTAAACAAACGATAGAGTCAATCAAATACATTCCATATTTTGATATCTGCTTATTGTAAAGAGGATAATTTGGTTCAGGCTCTTGTTATGCTACAGAAGTGTTTTGATTTCTTTGTGCCCGATAAGATAACGGTTACGAAGATTGTGGATTGTGCGGCACGGCATAATGGAGGCGTGGAGTTGTTGGAGAGTGAGAGGGGAGTTGTTGATGTTGTGAGTTATAATAGTTTGGTTAAGGGTTTTGTAGGATGGAGAAGCCCGGTTGGTCAAGGGTATTGAAGGAGATGGAGAAAGGATGCTCGCTAATGTGCATACTTATAATGCACTGATATCGGGGTTTTGTGATTCGGGTAAAGTGGATTCGGGTATGGATTTGTTTAGAGAGATGGGGATGGTTGGGGTTTCTCCGGATTTTGAGACGTTTGATCTGTTGATTCGAGGGTTTTGTTTGGAGGGAAGGGTTGAAGATGGACTGAGAATTTTGGATATGATGGAAGAAATGAGAGGGTATGAGAGTAGGGTTAGTCCTTATAATAGTATATTGTATGGTTTTTACAAAGAGAATAGGTGGCAAGAAGGTTATGAGCTTCTTAAGAAGATAGAGAGTTTATTTCCCAGAGTTGTTGGTAGGAGCTTGAAGATTTTGGGGTTTTGTGGAGAGGGTAAAATTGGAGAAGGGAAAATTATTTTTGATCAGATGGTTAATGAAGGGGATATCCCGAGTGTATTTGTCTATGTTAGCTTGATCGAAGGGCTTAGCATTGGAGGGAATGTTCGTGAAGCTTTTGGTTTGATGAATGAGATGGTGGAGAAAGGATATTTTCCTATGGTTTCAACGTTTAATGCTTTGATTCGTGGATTTTGTGAGGAGGGTAATTTTAGAAGTTCGTTGAAGTTGTTAGATGAGATGGTTAGTAGGAGATGTTCGCCTACTGCTGAAAGTTATAATCCTTTGATTAGTTCTCTTTGTAGACAAGGGGATGAAGGAAGGGCATATAATTTCCTTGTGCAAATGGTCGTAAGGGGTATAGTTCCTGATAGTTTTACATGGTGCTGCTCGTGAACGAAAGATTTGAGATGGAACTCGAAAGCACAACTGGGGCTATGGATGCTTTATGCAATAATAATACAGATGATTGAACAATTTTGATGAAGTACTTGGTTTATACTATATACTACACTTCATTGTTGTGTAGCCAATGTCTGAATTTGAAGCTGCTTCACCCTTTGGACACTGATTAGTTTGGTTACCCTCTTGCTTTTATACCTTGAGGTATGGAAAGCCCTGGTAGATGTTAATGTTGAAGACTTGTGTATGTTAACGTTTTATGACTGAGAGCCTATCAAAGCTGTAGATTGACAAATTGAGTGACTGAGAGGCCATGAGTGGATTCACGGGAGAGCCGTAGAGGATGGACTATATTGGTTTGCTCAAGCAGATTATTAAGATGAAAAAGTCCGAAATTCCCCAAGAGGGTGAAATAGAGAGGAGCGATATCTTTCCTAATGAGTACACAAACAATGCATTTGTCTGCAGGTTTTGTGATTAGAAGAAAATGGATTATTGTGGACTTTGGAGAATGGTGGTGATTGCTCCAGATCTTGATGCATCCTATATGTAAATTAGACAATTCTGTTTGAGCTCAAAGTTCAAGGACTGACTGAAGATTTTGTGCTTAACAAGCAAAGGGAAGGGGACCTGAGAGGGGACAAGTTTAGTCCTTGTAAAAGTATATCATATGGTTTATGCAAAGATAACAGGTCAGTAGAAGGTCATATGATTTTGTTTTTCAGGGGGCAAAAGTCCAATGAGATTGTTAAGTATAGGGAGAGCTTTCTCCTGATATTTTTATGGGAGCTTGAGAATTTTGTGATTTCTGAAAATTTGTGAAGCCCTTTGATTTGATAAATGATACGGTGGAGCAAAGTTGTTTTTCTTGTTCTTCAAAAGAAGAAAAGAGGTTAGGTACTTGAATGATCTATTTTTGGCAAATTATCGGTGCTCCTTTGATAATTTTTTGTTTTGTGCAGTGCGAGGAAATGACAAAATGTATCTTGTAGGATCTCGCTATGAGATTGCTAAATCAGTTGTATTTCATGGAGATTGTGAATACTGCATTGTTTTCTCAATGTTTTGATGAGGTATGCCTATGTGCTAAAACCAGATGAAAGTGTTTGCTTTTTATACAAATTGTATAATTCATTTCATGATGCATATTGGGGATAAATGCCATCTGCAGCTCCCTTTATGTATTGAAGTCAATCAAACAGTGGTCTTTGGAGTGCGAATTTGGAAAATTTTCCCTATTACGCTGTATATGTATCCATTAGTTTGGACACATAAGGTTTTTCTGGTTTATATCCATGGTATAATGTGTCCGCGTGATAATTGTTACTCTTGTTTGCATAACGAGCTACAATCTGTATTGATATTCAAGTGTTCTTCATCTTTTCTGTTGTCAAATTTCAGTTATATTTCTATAGTAGTTGCCGTAATCTACTTTTTCATCATATTCATAATGTAAAGAGAAAAGAGAGAAAAATAGAATTGTTTTTATTCTGCTCTTAAAACTTCTGATAAGTGTAGTATTGAAGATTAATTTCTTCTTAATTTTAGTTAATATCGATTTTGAACGAGGAAAATAGGTAAAGATTTTTAGAAGAAAATGGATCTAGCTATGAGAAGAAAATATATGACCATTGCAGATGAATTGTGGGAGAACTCACCACCAAAAACTAGCTTGTAGAGAGAGGGGACCCAAATTCTTTATAAACCCACACCAAGTTATCCATTATAACTGATGTGGGACTAAATGGACCCTAACCCACATCAGAATTCACTTCACATATAATTCTTTCTCAGTTAGAAAACATAAACTCCAACCTGACATGAGTAGGTGTAAATTGTGAAAAGTTTTTGAATGTGTGAATAAGTTGCTCCATAGAAATACGTGATTAGTCTGTCGAACAAGAAGACACTCCTATATATTACAGAGACGTACTGCAACTAAAAGAATCAAAACCACTTAAAAGCCAGCGAACACTTCTCTACTCAGCAATCTCAAAGTTCATGGGTTAATTGCCATTAGTGTTTCCCAAGCTGAGATTATCTTCAACTCATGGCTGAGTACTGCAAGTTTTCTGGGTCTCCGGAGATTCCCAAAACTGTATGTAGAAAATATATTACGGAAATTTCAAAAGTTACTATAAACTTGGGAATTTGCATAAAAACTTCCAAACTTTTTCTCGGAGAAAATGTACCGTGAAATTTTTTCATTAAACAACCACGTCAGACGAAAGTTATGATTAGTTGCCATGTGTTTGGCACTTGACATGCTTTTGTGTATTTTTGACTTTTATCTAAAATGGTTTTCTTGTTTGGGTTGTCAGATATTGATAAAGATAATAGATCTTTTGTCCATGACATCAAAGTTCTTGGCAACAATTCTCAAGAGTTCATATTACTATTATTATTATTTTTGCAGTTTTGAAATTCGTGTTTGTTTTCTTTAATGTAGAAGATTTATGTTGGTATATAACAGAAATCTATTTTGATACGAAATTTTGAGGGTAGGTTTGTTGATCCACAGTTCTAATCCAGAATTGGACTTGAGTTTTAACATAAAACAGATATTTATCAAAATTAGACCAACAATCCATCTAATTTGACTAATAAACACATCACATAAAGATTAAGGGCATGATTGATTGTTTAACCCAATTTATAAATTTTTATACAAGTAATAAACAAGATAAAAACTTTATAATCAATCAGCAAACACAGTCATCTTTAACTCCGTAAATAAACAGATTAAATATGAGGTTAACATATATGTATCCTATTGCAACCCTTACTCTAATATCCAAAGCATTTTACTCCATTTTTATATTATGTTTTTCTATATAATTAATTTATGCTTAAAATAATCTTTGCTGAGTCCTCTCTCATATTGAGCAGTATGCAACAGATCTAAAGCCAGAAAAATATTGCATGCAACAGACAAATAAAACTAAAATTTGACAAATATATATTTCCTAACTTAACACAACCCTGCAAATGAACACCAGATAGAATTGCTGTCATTAGGAAACATAAATTAAAGCCTAAGTAAAAAAGGATTACGTTAATAACGTTCTAAAGTGAGAAATTATATTTATGTCACTCTAACTGGAGTAAAGATTTCTGAACATAAAGCTAGTATCCGCAGAATTTTGCTTAAAACACAAAGGGGATTAAACAAACGATAGAGTCAATCAAATACCTGCCAGTATCAGCTACCATTGATCATCTCGGTGCATTTTGAATAGGAGTTCATCTGTGGAGTTAGCCTGAACATTATTGAGAAGAGAAATCCGAAATCAGAAGCTCTAGAAGATGAAAAGGTGTCATTCAAGAAACTGAAACCAGAAGAATGCACAGAAAACAGTATCATCAAAATTTACGAGGAAACTGCACAGGACAGAACCTCTGTCAAAGCAAAATGTGCCAGTGATTGCAAATGGCATCTCAAACTCGAACACAAACAAAAACCACTTATAAATAAGCACCAAATACTCCACCCTCGGCTTAAATGGGATGATACACGCTTGTATTTCATGGATGATGTACTGGAACAGACACCAGTTATCAAAGAAGAAGAGCGTCTTGCAATGGAGAAGCATTACGAGCTCAAGAAGTTTACTAGGAGAAAGTAGCAAAGAACCACGAGAAAGTAGCAAAGATCAAAGAAGAAGAGCGTCTTGCAATTGAGAAGCGTAATCCGAGCTCAAGAAGTTAACTAGAAGAAAATTAGCAAAGAACCAGGAGAAAGTAGCAAAGATTCCGTACCTTCAATCCATCATCAACCAAGAGCAGAGCTCCAAGTGGATGAGATATTCAATCTAGTTGAACTGTAATTGCCTTGTACCCGCACATTCAATTTACAATACATGATGCAAATTTGAGTAACCGTAGGCTGGTGCTAGCTGATGTGGGGCACATTCAAACCATTAGGTATGCTCTGGGTTTGTTATGATCTAGGTATGTTGATAATCTAGATTATAGTAGTCTAAACATATCATATCAGCAACACACTAGCCAACATTATAAAGTGACACATCGACCTCCGTTTACCCCATAAAAATGTATTTCCATTGATTGATACCATTGAAGCTCAAGTTACCAAAAAAAATGTATGCTATATATGATGATAACTACAAAAGCATTCAATTCTCATATAAGACAGGCAATTTGAACTCAACACACATGATTGAGCATTCAATTCTCATACAAGGCAAGTAATTTGAACTCAACATACATTATTAACCTACACCCTGCAAAATCTCACACTGCATCTTTATTCCCCAAGAGGGTGAAATAGAGAGGAGCGATATCTTTCCTAATGAGTACACAAACAATGCATTTGTCTGCAGGTTTTGTGATTAGAAGAAAATGGATTATTGTGGACTTTGGAGAATGGTGGTGATTGCTCCAGATCTTGATGCATCCTATATGTAAATTAGACAATTCTGTTTGAGCTCAAAGTTCAAGGACTGACTGAAGATTTTGTGCTTAACAAGCAAAGGGAAGGGGACCTGAGAGGGACAAGTTTAGTCCTTGTAAAAGTATATCATATGGTTTATGCAAAGATAACAGGTCAGTAGAAGGTCATATGATTTTGTTTTTCAGGGGGCAAAAGTCCAATGAGATTGTTAAGTATAGGGAGAGCTTTCTCCTGATATTTTTATGGGAGCTTGAGAATTTTGTGATTTCTGAAAATTTGTGAAGCCCTTTGATTTGATAAATGATACGGTGGAGCAAAGTTGTTTTTCTTGTTCTTCAAAAGAAGAAAAGAGGTTAGGTACTTGAATGATCTATTTTGGCAAATTATCGGTGCTCCTTTGATAATTTTTTGTTTTGTGCAGTGCGAGGAAATGACAAAATGTATCTTGTAGGATCTCTATGATTGCGTAATAAATCAGTTGTATTTCATGGAGATTGTGAATACTGCATTGTTTTCTCAATGTTTTGATGAGGTATGCCTATGTGCTAAAACCAGATGAAAGTGTTTGCTTTTTATACAAATTGTATAATTCATTTCATGATGCATATTGGGGATAAATGCCATCTGCAGCTCCCTTTTATGTATTGAAGTCAATCAAACAGTGGTCTTTGGAGTGCGAATTTGGAAAATTTTCCCCTATTACGCTGTATATGTATCCATTAGTTTGGACACATAAGGTTTTTCTGGTTTATATCCATGGTATAATGTGTCCGCGTGATAATTGTTACTCTTGTTTGCATAACGAGCTACAATCTGTATTGATATTCAAGTGTTCTTCATCTTTTCTGTTGTCAAATTTCAGTTATATTTCTATAGTAGTTGCCGTAATCTACTTTTTCATCATATTCATAATGTAAAGAGAAAAGAGAGAAAAATAGAATTGTTTTTATTCTGCTCTTAAAACTTCTGATAAGTGTAGTATTGAAGATTAATTTCTTCTTAATTTTAGTTAATATCGATTTTGAACGAGGAAAATAGGTAAAGATTTTTAGAAGAAAATGGATCTAGCTATGAGAAGAAAATATATGACCATTGCAGATGAATTGTGGGAGAACTCACCACCAAAACTAGCTTGTAGAGAGAGGGGACCCAAATTCTTTATAAACCCACACCAAGTTATCCATTATAACTGATGTGGGACTAAATGGACCCTAACCCACATCAGAATTCACTTCACATATAATTCTTTCTCAGTTAGAAAACATAAACTCCAACCTGACATGAGTAGGTGTAAATTGTGAAAAGTTTTTTGAATGTGTGAATAAGTTGCTCCATAGAAATACGTGATTAGTCTGTCGAACAAGAAGACACTCCTATATATTACAGAGACGTACTGCAACTAAAAGAATCAAAACCACTTAAAAGCCAGCGAACACTTTCTCTACTCAGCAATCTCAAAGTTCATGGGTTAATTGCCATTAGTGTTTCCCAAGCTGAGATTATCTTCAACTCATGGCTGAGTACTGCAAGTTTTCTGGGTCTCCGGAGATTCCCAAAACTGTATGTAGAAAATATATTACGGAAATTTCAAAAAGTTACTATAAACTTGGGGAATTTGCATAAAAAACTTTCCAAACTTTTTCTCGGAGAAAATGTACCGTGAAATTTTTTTCATTAAACAACCACGTCAGACGAAAGTTATGATTAGTTGCCATGTGTTTGGCACTTGACATGCTTTTTGTGTATTTTTTGACTTTTATCTAAAATGGTTTTTCTTGTTTGGGTTGTCAGATATTGATAAAGATAATAGATCTTTTGTCCATGACATCAAAGTTCTTGGCAACAATTCTCAAGAGTTCATATTACTATTATTATTATTTTTTGCAGTTTTGAAATTCGTGTTTGTTTTCTTTAATGTAGAAGATTTATGTTGGTATATAACAGAAATCTATTTTGATACGAAATTTTGAGGGTAGGTTTGTTGATCCACAGTTCTAATCCAGAATTGGACTTGAGTTTTAACATAAAACAGATATTTATCAAAATTAGACCAACAATCCATCTAATTTGACTAATAAACACATCACATAAAGATTAAGGGCATGATTGATTGTTTAACCCAATTTATAAATTTTTATACAAGTAATAAACAAGATAAAAACTTTATAATCAATCAGCAAACACAGTCATCTTTAACTCCGTAAATAAACAGATTAAATATGAGGTTAACATATATGTATCCTATTGCAACCCTTACTCTAATATCCAAAGCATTTTACTCCATTTTTATATTATGTTTTTCTATATAATTAATTTATGCTTAAAATAATCTTTGCTGAGTCCTCTCATATTGAGCAGTATGCAACAGATCTAAAGCCAGAAAAATATTGCATGCAACAGACAAATAAAACTAAAATTTGACAAATATATATTTCCTAACTTAACACAACCCTGCAAATGAACACCAGATAGAATTGCTGTCATTAGGAAACATAAATTAAAGCCTAAGTAAAAAGGATTACGTTAATAACGTTCTAAAGTGAGAAATTATATTTATGTCACTCTAACTGGAGTAAAGATTTCTGAACATAAAGCTAGTATCCGCAGAATTTTGCTTAAAACACAAAGGGGATTAAACAAACGATAGAGTCAATCAAATACCTGCCAGTATCAGCTACCATTGATCATCTCGGTGCATTTTGAATAGGAGTTCATCTGTGGAGTTAGCCTGAACATTATTGAGAAGAGAAATCCGAAATCAGAAGCTCTAGAAGATGAAAAGGTGCCATTCAAGAAACTGAAACCAGAAGAATGCACAGAAAACAGAATCATCAAAATTTACGAGGAAACTGCACAGGACAGAACCTCTGTCAAAGCAAAATGTGCCAGTGATTGCAAATGGCATCTCAAACTCGAACACGAACAAAAACCACTTATAAATAAACACCAAATACTCCACCCTCGGCTTAAATGGGATGATACACGCTTGTATTTCATGGATGATGTACTGGAACAGACACCAGTTATCAAAGAAGAAGAGCGTCTTGCAATGGAGAAGCGCATTACGAGCTCAAGAAGTTTACTAGGAGAAAGTAGCAAAGAACCACGAGAAAGTAGCAAAGATCAAAGAAGAAGAGCGTCTTGCAATTGAGAAGCGTAATCCGAGCTCAAGAAGTTAACTAGAAGAAAATTAGCAAAGAACCAGGAGAAAGTAGCAAAGATTCCGTACCTTCAATCCATCATCAACCAAGAGCAGAGCTCCAAGTGGATGAGATATTCAATCTAGTTGAACTGTAATTGCCTTGTACCCGCACATTCAATTTACAATACATGATGCAAATTTGAGTAACCGTAAGCTGGTGCTAGCTGATGTGGGGCACATTCAAACCATTAGGTATGCTCTGCGTTTGTTATGATCTAGGTATGTTGATAATCTAGATTATAGTAGTCTAAACGTATCATATTAGCAACACACTAGCCAACATTATAAAGTGACACATCAACCTCCGTTTACCCCATAAAAATGTATTTCCATTGATTGATACCATTGAAGCTCAAGTTACCAAAAAAGTGTATGCTATATGATGATAACTACAAAAGCATTCAATTCTCATATAAGACAGGCAATTTGAACTCAACACACATGATTGAGCATTCAATTCTCATACAAGGCAAGTAATTTGAACTCAACATACATTATTAACCTACACCCTGCAAAAATCTCACACTGCATCTTTATTCCAAAAAGAGGCTCAAATGCTAGAAAAACCCGATTTCTTTTACAAACTACATTGAATAGATGAACTTCCAAATGTTGAAAGCCCACAAACATAAAAAAAGAAAATTAGACATGAGTATCTAAAGCCCCCTTGAGCAAATGCAAGCCCTCCAAAGAAATGCTTCTCCTAACTCGGGTTCTCGGGATCTCAATATGAGGGGGTGGATCAGGTGAGAAGCAAACAACAACCACAGTTAAATTATCACAAGTGTTTCTCTTGAGCGCTTCTTGAACTAATTCCCTTGAGCACCTCTCAGGGTCATTGTGAGCCATGAGTTCTTTCCTCACTATAGTAACAGCACACTGGCTACTCATCACATCCCAAAGCCCATCACAGCCCATAATCAAGAACTCGTCTTCCTCTGTGAGTATTGTTTCTTGGAGTTCAGGCTCGGCGCTTAAAGGGCACTGAGAGCCTTTGGGCCCCTTCATGTGCCAATCACCAAGGGCTCTGGCTACTGAAAGCTGACCATTGAGATAACCGTCATAGATAATTCCACCAAGTTTCTCAATTCGTAGCCTTTCGGTGTTGCAGTTTGGTTTGTGGTCTCTGGACAGCTCAACGGCTCGGCCACGCTTTCCCAGTACAGCTCGGCAGTCGCCTGCATTGGCAATTAGCATAGTCCTGAAATTGCAGTAAATGGGAGGTTATGACTTGATTTGGTGGAAAATTTGGTTAAGTAACAGTATGAAATTTGTTGATTTTGTTAAAAGAATGCTGTACTTCAATATTAAGATATGACATAAATTACCAGCAACTGGAAAATTCAGAAATTTAAAAAAAGTACAAAACGAAGGGAATGGATGGGCAGATTATTCATGAATGCGTCAAAAGGAAACAGAATAGAGCAACACCAGATAAGAAAATGCTGCCTAGATTTCCTTCTATGGTTTCCCCCCCTCTCTTCTGGTTATTTGTTTCTGTATATAATCCTTGTGGTACTCTTATTCCAACCAAAGTAAAAAGTGTGTTGGTTGTTACGACTCGAACTGTTATTGAACTGAAACTAACATTGGTTTCTACATTTGTAA